>JAVHZZ010000012.1:55000-497500 GCA_036250195.1 Mixophyes australis | reverse complement strand
CACAAGGTGCATTTGTGGAGCTCTAGACAAACCTGGGTATAGGCCACCACCAATAATAATTTAGCACTTTATAAATGACCTCCATTGTTTTACACACAATAAGTACAATCACTCCTCAGACTATAAGACAACAGGACCCGGGGTCTGTGTGTTATAAAACGTCACATTAGCTGTAACTAGTTGTGATGATTAGAGAACAAGTATTATCAGCTAAACACTTCCCTATATACTGCATACAAAGAACTACAACCCTCCGTATCCTCCACGCTGTGATTGGTGGAAGTCGTAGTCTTACAAGAGCCGAAGGATATCCCTGACTCACCTACTAATGGTTCTCTTTTCTAAAGTCAATATATGAAAGGATGAGTGTAGGTATGTAGACATGTATGTATGCATGTTATATACCGCAAACAAAATCAAACACTTCTTTTAAAATTATATTTGGCAAAAATCAGCAAGTTCTTAAATAACATTTTTCAGATGCAAAAGGCGCGGTCCCCATGCGAACGAAAAATAGAGCCAGGGAACGCAGATATACAGAGAGAACATACATACACACATGTAACACAGAGGACACATGTTCCTGTGGAATTAGCCACACCCCTTCAGGTGAGTCACGGTATCTACAGCAGGATTCCTTGTGCGCAGCTTGCTATATAATGACCTCACAGGTGTCCTGGAGGCGTGCAGTCTCAGCAGGAGTTATGGCATCTTACACCTAGTAGAGGTTCACTGGCCACAAGGGGGCGCCAGCTGGTCCACACACTGTCTGTCCAGCAAATCACAGCCTGACCCATCCTGTGCTCGGAGAGGAGCTGGACTCGGACCCGTATAATCACCTGTGTAGTGAGCTACAGAAAGCATCCCTGGGGTGCTCCCCTCACATCTCCTCCCCCTTAATAAAAGTGTCCTCTGAGCTCCCAGCGGCTGCCTCAGGTACCTCCCCTGGGCTGTCTGCTCGACTCTCCAGAGCACCGTACGACGGGTGAGCAGGAGAGGCCAGAGGTGAGAGGTCCTGTTCCTGGAGTACAGAGGCCACAAAAACCTAGAGGACAGAAGAGCGATTACACTAATGATGGACACCGGAGGACCCTCGACTCCAATCACATGGAAGGTGTGAGTTTATCTCTCATCTATTGATTATTGGGTGGGAGGTAGGATGAGAATGTCATACTCACATTGGACTGAAGGGTGGATGATATACTGGTACTTTCTGTGTCCTGCACGATCCCTTCGCCCTGTTCAGACATCTAGATGGAGACCGGAAGAGAATGTTTAGTAACAGTATGGAAAGGGTTACAGGAAGTAGGAGGAGCTTGTGATGAAACACAGGGAGCGCTCCTATAGGTTGTTAGCATATGGGGGTGGGGTCTGTTTCTTTAGTTCTAACCTGATAGCTCGATGGTCTCTTCAATTGCAATTTTCTAAGACAAAGTCCAAAAATGGAGAAGAGCAGACAGCAGAGGAGGGTGGTGAATGTAAACAGAGTAACCGGGTGTGTAGACCCTGCATGGAGACAAGATAGGAATATGAGTACAGTGGTGTAGCCACTGGTCTGAGCCGAGGCCATCTAAGGGTGCGTGTTATAACGCTATGTGAGTGGGCGTGGTCTATCGCCCCGTGAGTGACGTTATTCACGCCCAGTGTCCAGCAAGTTATGATTCTCAGGTCTTCCTACCCCTTCTACCAGCTCTGCATGTGGGGTAGTAGTACCGTACTTCTGGGCACTGACTACCTGGAGGTCTGGGGACCCTACTGGGGGAAGGAGCGTAAGAGGGCGAGATTTCTGGGGCGATAGAGAAATGTGTAGTGGAGTGACCTCACCCAGCCGCAGGACAGAGAAGAAGAGTAGCCAGAAGATGCAGAGGATGGGAGCAGCTAGGAGCTGCTGGGAAGCCGCCGCGTGCAGACTGGGGCTCAGCCTGGTCGGGATATAGGCGTAAAATATATTGTATCTGTCAGTCATATGTTTCAGGAGCAGATACAAGAGTCCTGCAATGAAAGAGACCAACATTAGACAATGAAACAAGGTGATGGCCAAATCTACAATAGAAGAGGCTACAGATAAACAGGGAGTGGGGTGGTAACCCTCTAATATGGAGATGGGTACAGGACCAGAATCCATACCAGGCAGGTAACTGCCCTTTCACACACCTTGGCACCCCAGAACTACGGATGGCACAGAGAGGATAACTTACCAAAGGGAACGATGATGGGACAGGTAATGCTGTAAGTCATCACCACAGAGAATACACAGGTGGTCCAGGCATACTCCAGGCCAAACTGGAATTCATAGGCCTGACTCTGCAACAAGAGACCGGAGTCTACACCTGTGTTCTGGACATGTCACCCATAACCCCAACCCTTCCCACTACTACTACAGAAGGGAGTGTTACCCGTTTGACGTGGAGGCGCTCAGGCACCGATTTGGCCAGGCAGAGGCGTGCCGCGTATAGAGTGAGGCCAGGTATCCGCAGCAACTCCATGGCAGTGCCAATCAGACTGGCTGTGATGACGTAATTCACAAAGAAGGCCCCATTATTGGGGAGAAAGACACACCTGGGGGACATGGAGTGCAGTAATCAGAGACCAATCCACAGGGAGAGAGAACGAGGGTGACGTTGGGGGATCATACTTAATACTCACTGGAACTTCAAGTTGGCAGATTCCAAAAAGTGAACATCAAACAGCCAACGGAAAAACAGATCCAAGCTGGATGAGATATAAGTGAATTAATATCCTATAACTATTACTCAATACTCGTTAGATCTCCTTCTCAACCTTCTAATTATTGTTACAAGATATATTCTCTGAATAGAAGAATATTAATTTACAATAACATAATATGAGAATAAAAACCTGGTGACAGGAAGGAGAACACAGGTGAAGGAGGGGTGTGCAGGGGTGAGTGAGAGAGGAGAACGTTGTACAGGTGAGATGATGGTGAGCAGTGCAGTACCTGGTCAGACCTAGAGAGGGCAGTATGATGACCATGAACACGAGGAAGAAATAACACTTGTGCATCGTTAGCTCATTTTCATTAGATCTGAAAACAAAGTGCAGAACGACAATAAGAAAAGGAGGAGAGAAAAGTGCAGGACAGTGATGGGTTACATAGAAAGGATGAATGAGGTGAACACAATACACACAGAGGTATAACTGACACCGAGCCTACACGGTATGGTGGGCTGCCAGTAGCCTGGTCCGCTATACCAACTGGTGTCATGGTACTGCTTCATACTACTACTGCCGGGGAACGTGTAATACTACTACTACTACTAATACTGCTGGGGAACGTGTAATACTACTACTACTGCTGGGGAACGTGTAATACTAATACTACTAATACTTCCGGGGAATGTGTACTGCTAATACTGCTGGGGAACGTGTAATACTAATACTACTACCAGGAAACGTGTACTGCGAATACTAATACTTCAGGAGAATGTGTACTGCTAATACTACTAATACTGCTGAGGAACGTGTAATACTACTAATACTGCTGGGGAACGTGTAAAACTACTACTACTGCCGGGGAATGTGTAATACTACTACTACTGCCTGGGAACGTAAACTGCTAATACTACTACTACTAATACTGCTGGGGAATGTGTACTGCTAATACTACTGCCGGGGAACGTGTACTGCTAATACTACTGCCGGGGAACGTGTACTGCTAATACTACTACTACTGGGAAATGTGTAATACTAATACTACTGCCGGGGAATGTGTACTACTAATACTACTGCTGGGAATGTGTACTACTAATACTACTGTTGGGAAATGTGTAATACTAATACGACTGTTGGTAAATGTGTAATACTAATGCTACTGCCGGGGAATGTGTACTACTAATACTACTGCCGGGGAATGTGTACTGCTAATACTACTAATACTGCTGGGGAACGTGTAATACTAATACTACTAATACTTCCGGGGAATGTGTACTGCTAATACTGCTGGGGAACGTGTAATACTAATACTACTACCAGGGAACGTGTACTGCGAATACTAATACTTCAGGAGAATGTGTACTGCTAATACTACTAATACTGCTGAGGAACGTGTAATACTACTAATACTGCTGGGGAACGTGTAAAACTACTACTACTGCCGGGGAATGTGTAATACTACTACTACTGCCGGGGAACGTGTACTGCTAATACTACTACTACTACTACTGCCTGGGAACGTAAACTGCTAATACTACTACTACTAATACTGCTGGGGAATGTGTACTGCTAATACTACTGCCGGGGAACGTGTACTGCTAATACTACTGCCGGGGAACGTGTACTGCTAATACTACTACTACTGGGAAATGTGTAATACTAATACTACTGCCGGGGAATGTGTACTACTAATACTGCTGCTGGGAATGTGTACTACTAATACTACTGTTGGGAAATGTGTAATACTAATACGACTGTTGGTAAATGTGTAATACTAATGCTACTGCCGGGGAATGTGTACTACTAATACTACTGCCGGGGAATGTGTACTACTAATACTACTGTTGGGAATGTGTACTACTAATACTACTGTTGGGAAATGTGTAATACTAATACTACTGCCAGGGAATGTGTACTACTAATACTACTGTTAGGAAATGTGTAATACTAATACTACTACTGCTGGGGAATGTGTAATACTAATACTACTGTTGGGAAATGTGAATACTAATACTACTGCCGGGGAATGTGTACTACTAATACTACTGCCGGGGAATGTGTACTACTAATACTACTGCCGGGGAATGTGTACTACGAATACTACTGCCAGGGAATGTGTACTACTAATACTACTGTTGGGAATGTGTACTACTAATACGACTGTTGGGAAATGTGTAATACTAATACGACTGTTGGGAAATGTGTAATACTACTGCCGGGAAATGTGTAATACTAATACTACTGTTGGGAAATGTGTAATACTAATACTACTGCCGGGGAATGTGTACTACTAATACTACTTTTGGGAAATGTGTAATACTAATACTACTACTGCTGGGGAATGTGTAATACTAATACTACTGTTGGGAAATGTGTAATACTAATACTACTGCCGGGGAATGTGTACTACTAATACTACTGTTGGGAAATGTGTACTACTAATACTACTGTTGGGAAATGTGTAATACTAATACTACTGCTGGGGAATGTGTAATACTAATACTACTGTTGGGAAATGTGTAATACTAATACTACTGCTGAGGAATGTATAATACTAATACTACTGCCGGGGAATGTATAATACTAATACTACTACTGTTGGGAGATGTGTAATACTAATACTACTGCCGGGGAATGTATAATACTAATACTACTGCCTAGGAATGTGTAATACTACTGCTGGGGAAAGTGTAATACTAATACTACTGCTGGGGAATGTATAATACTAATACTACTGTTGGGAAATGTGTAATACTAATACTACTGCCGGGGAATGTGTAATACTAATACTACTGTTGGGAAATGTGTAATACTAATACTACTGCCGGGGAATGTATAATACTAATACTACTGCTGGGGAATGTGTAATACTAATACTACTCCTGGGGAATGTGTAATACTAATACTACTGCTGGGGAATGTATAATACTAATACTACTGCTGGGGAATGTATAATACTAATACTACTGCCGGGGAATGTGTAATACAAATACTGTTGGGAAATGTGTACTACTAATACTACTGTTGGGAAATGTGTAATACTAATACTACTGCTGGGGAATGTATAATACTAATACTACTGCTGGGGAATGTATAATACTACTGCTGGGGAATGTATAATACTAATACTACTGCTGGGGAAATGTGTAATACTAATACTACTGCCGGGGAATGTGTAATACTAATACTACTGTTGGGAAATGTATAATACTAATACTACTGCTGGGGAATGTATAATACTAATACTACTGCTGGGGAATGTATAATACTAATACTACTGCTGAGGAATGTATAATACTAATACTACTGCTGGGGAATATGTAATACTAATACTACTGCTGGGGAATGTGTAATACTAATACTACTGCTGGGGAATGTGTAATACTAATACTACTGCTGGGGAATGTATAATACTAATACTACTGCTGGGGAATGTATAATACTAATACTACTGCTGGGGAATGTATAATACTAATACTACTGCTGAGGAATGTATAATACTAATACTACTGCTAAAGAATGTATAATACTAATACTACTGCCGGGGAATGTGTACTACTAATACTACTGTTGATAAATGTGTAAAACTAATACTACTGCTGGGGAATGTATAATACTAATACTACTGCTGGGGAATGTATAATACTAATACTACTGCTGAGGAATGTATAATACTAATACTACTGCTGGGGAATGTATAATACTAATACTACTGCTGGGGAATGTATAATACTAATACCGGGGAATGTGTACTACTAATACTACTGTTGATAAATGTGTAATACTAATACTACTACTGGGGAATGTATAATACTAATACTACTGCTGTTGGGAAATGTGTAATACTAATACTACTGCTGGGGAATGTATAATACTAATACTACTGTTGGGAAATGTGTAATACTAATACTACTACTGTTGATAAATGTGTAATACTAATACTACTACTGGGGAATGTATAATACTAATACTACTGCTGGGGAATGTATAATACTAATACTACTGCTGGGAAATGTATAATTCTAATACTACTGCTGGGGAATGTATAATACTAATACTACTGCTGTGGAATGTATAATACTACTGCTGAGGAATGTATAATACTAATACTACTGCTGGGGAAATGTGTAATACTAATACTACTGTTGGGAAATGTATAATACTAATACTACTGCTGGGGAATGTGTAATACTAATACTACTGCCGGGGAATGTGTAATACTACTGCCGGGGAATGTGTAATACTAATATTACTGTTGGGAAATGTGTAATACTAATACTACTGCTGGGCAATGTATAATACTAATACTACTGCTGGGGAATGTATAATACTAATACTACTGTTGATAAATGTGTAATACTAATACTACTACTGGGGAATGTGTAAAACTAATACTACTGTTGGGAAATGTGTACTACTAATACTACTGCCGGAGAATGTATACTACTAATACTACTGCCGGGGAATGTGTACTACTAATACTACTGTTGGGAAATGTGTAATACTAATACTGTTGAGAAATGTGTAATACTAATACTACTGCTGGGGAATGTATAATACTACTGCCGGGGAATGTGTAATACTAATACTACTACTGTTGGGAAATGTGTAATACTAATACTACTACTGTTGGGAAATGTATAATACTAATACTACTGCTGGGGAATGTATAATACTAATACTACTGCCGGGGAATGTGTACTACTAATACTACTGCCGGGGAATGTGTACTACTAATACTACTGCCAGGGAATGTGTACTACTAATACTACTGTTGGGAATGTGTACTACTAATACTACTGCCGGGAAATGTGTAATACTAATACTACTGTTGGGAAATGTGTAATACTAATACTACTGTTGGGAAATGTGTAATACTAATACTACTGCCGGGAAATGTGTAATACTAATACTACTGTTGGGAAATGTGTAATACTAATACTACTGCCGGGGAATGTGTACTACTAATACTACTGCCGGGGAATGTGTACTACTAATACTACTGTTGGGAAATGTGTAATACTAATACTACTGTTGGGAAATGTGTACTACTAATACTACTGCCGGGGAATGTGTAATACTAATACTACTGTTGGAAAATGTGTAATACTAATACTACTGCCGGGAAATGTGTAATAATAATAATACTACTGCCGGGGAATGTGTAATACTAATACTACTGTTGGAAAATGTGTAATACTAATACTACTGCCGGGAAATGTGTAATAATAATACTACTGCCGGGAAATGTGTAATACTAATACTACTGTTGGGAAATGTGTAATACTAATACTACTGCCGGGGAATGTGTACTACTAATACTACTTTTGGGAAATGTGTAATACTAATACTACTACTGCTGGGGAATGTGTAATACTAAAACTACTGTTGGGAAATGTGTAATACTAATACTACTGCCGGGGAATGTGTACTACTAATACTACTGTTGGGAAATGTGTACTACTAATACTACTGTTGGGAAATGTGTAATACTAATACTACTGCTGGGGAATGTGTAATACTAATACTACTGTTGGGAAATGTGTAATACTAATACTACTGCTGAGGAATGTATAATACTAATACTACTGCCGGGGAATGTATAATACTAATACTACTGCCGAGGAATGTGTAATACTAATACTACTGCTGGGGAATGTATAATACTAATACTACTGCTGGGGAATGTATAATACTACTGCTGGGGAATGTGTAATACTAATACTACTGCTGGGGAATGTATAATACTAATACTGCTGTTGGGAAATGTGTAATACTAATACTACTGCCGGGGAATGTGTAATACTAATACTACTGTTGGGAAATGTGTAATACTAATACTACTGCCGGGGAATGTATAATACTAATACTACTCCTGGGGAATGTATAATACTAATACTACTGCCGGGGAATGTGTAATACAAATACTGTTGGGGAATGTGTAATACTAATACTACTGTTGGGAAATGTGTAATACTAATACTACTGCTGAGGAATGTATAATACTAATACTACTGCTGGGGAAATGTGTAATACTAATACTACTGCCGGGGAATGTGTAATACTAATACTACTGTTGGGAAATGTATAATACTAATACTACTGCTGGGGAATGTGTAATACTAATACTACTGCCGGGGAATGTGTAATACTACTGCCGGGGAATGTGTAATACTAATATTACTGTTGGGAAATGTGTAATACTAATACTACTGCTGGGGAATGTATAATACTAATACTACTGTTGATAAATGTGTAATACTAATACTACTACTGGGGAATGTGTAAAACTAATACTACTGTTGAGAAATGTGTACTACTAATACTACTGCCGGGGAATGTGTACTAGTAATACTACTGCTGGGGAATGTATAATACTAATACTACTGCTGGGGAATGTATAATACTAATACTACTGCTAGGGAATGTATAATACTAATACTACTGCTGGGGAATGTACAATACTAATACTACTGCTGAAGAATGTATAATACTAATACTACTGCCGGGGAATGTATAATACTAATACTACTACTGTTGGGAGCTGTGTAATACTAATACTAATGCCGGGGAATGTATAATACTAATACTACTGCCGAGGAATGTGTAATACTAATACTACTGCTGGGGAATGTATAATACTAATACTACTGCTGGGGAATGTATAATACTACTGCTGGGGAATGTGTAATACTAATACTACTGCTGGGGAATGTATAATACTAATACTACTGTTGGGAAATGTGTAATACTAATACTACTGCCGGGGAATGTGTAATACTAATACTACTGTTGGGAAATGTGTAATACTAATACTACTGCCGGGGAATGTATAATACTAATACTACTGCCGGGGAATGTGTACTAGTAATACTACTGCTGGGGAATGTATAATACTAATACTACTGCTGGGGAATGTATAATACTAATACTACTGCTAGGGAATGTATAATACTAATACTACTGCTGGGGAATGTACAATACTAATACTACTGCTGAAGAATGTATAATACTAATACTACTGCCGGGGAATGTATAATACTAATACTACTACTGTTGGGAGCTGTGTAATACTAATACTAATGCCGGGGAATGTATAATACTAATACTACTGCCGAGGAATGTGTAATACTAATACTACTGCTGGGGAATGTATAATACTAATACTACTGCTGGGGAATGTATAATACTACTGCTGGGGAATGTGTAATACTAATACTACTGCTGGGGAATGTATAATACTAATACTACTGTTGGGAAATGTGTAATACTAATACTACTGCCGGGGAATGTGTAATACTAATACTACTCCTGGGGAATGTATAATACTAATACTACTGCCGGGGAATGTGTAATACAAATACTGTTGGGAAATGTGTACTACTAATACTACTGTTGGGAAATGTGTAATACTAATACTACTGCTGGGGAATGTATAATACTAATACTACTGCTGGGGAATGTATAATACTACTGCTGAGGAATGTATAATACTAATACTACTGCTGGGGAAATGTGTAATACTAATACTACTGCCGGGGAATGTGTAATACTAATACTACTGTTGGGAAATGTATAATACTAATACTACTGCTGGGGAATGTGTAATACTAATACTACTGCCGGGGAATGTGTAATCCTACTGCCGGGGAATGTGTAATACTAATACTACTGTTGGGAAATGTGTAATACTAATACTACTGCTGGGGAATGTATAATACTAATACTACTGTTGATAAATGTGTAATACTAATACTACTACTGGGGAATGTGTAAAACTAATACTACTGCCGGGGAATGTGTACTAGTAATACTACTGCTGTTGGGAAATGTGTAATACTAATACTACTGCTGGGGAATGTATAATACTACTGTCGGGGAATGTGTAATACTAATACTACTGTTGGGAAATGTGTAATACTAATACTACTAATGTTGGGAAATGTGTAATACTAATACTACTGCTGGGGAATGTATAATACTAATACTACTGCTGAGGAATGTATAATACTAATACTACTGCTGGGGAATGTATAATACTAATACTACTGCTGAGGAAAGTATAATACTAATACTACTGTCGGGGAATGTGTACTACTAATACTACTGTTGATAAATGTGTAAAACTAATACTACTGCTGGGGAATGTATAATACTAATACTACTGCTGGGGAATGTATAATACTAATACTACTGCTGGGGAATATGTAATACTAATACTACTGCTGGGGAATGTATAATACTAATACTACTGCTGGGGAATGTATAATACTAATACTACTGCTGGGTAATGTATAATACTAATACTACTGCTGAGGAATGTATAATACTAATACTACTGCTGAGGAATGTATAATACTAATACTACTGCCGGGGAATGTGTACTACTAATACTACTGTTGATAAATGTGTAAAACTAATACTACTGCTGGGGAATGTATAATACTAATACTACTGCTGGGGAATGTATAATACTAATACTACTGCTGGGGAATGTATAATACTAATACTACTGCTGAGGAATGTATAATACTAATACTACTGCTGGGGAATGTATAATACTAATACTACTGCTGGGGAATGTATAATACTAATACTACTGCCGGGAAATGTGTAATACTAATACTACTGTTGGGAAATGTGTAATACTAATACTACTGCCGGGGAATGTGTACTACTAATACTACTTTTGGGAAATGTGTAATACTAATACTACTACTGCTGGGGAATGTGTAATACTAAAACTACTGTTGGGAAATGTGTAATACTAATACTACTGCCGGGGAATGTGTACTACTAATACTACTGTTGGGAAATGTGTACTACTAATACTACTGTTGGGAAATGTGTAATACTAATACTACTGCTGGGGAATGTGTAATACTAATACTACTGTTGGGAAATGTGTAATACTAATACTACTGCTGAGGAATGTATAATACTAATACTACTGCCGGGGAATGTATAATACTAATACTACTGCCGAGGAATGTGTAATACTAATACTACTGCTGGGGAATGTATAATACTAATACTACTGCTGGGGAATGTATAATACTACTGCTGGGGAATGTGTAATACTAATACTACTGCTGGGGAATGTATAATACTAATACTGCTGTTGGGAAATGTGTAATACTAATACTACTGCCGGGGAATGTGTAATACTAATACTACTGTTGGGAAATGTGTAATACTAATACTACTGCCGGGGAATGTATAATACTAATACTACTCCTGGGGAATGTATAATACTAATACTACTGCCGGGGAATGTGTAATACAAATACTGTTGGGGAATGTGTAATACTAATACTACTGTTGGGAAATGTGTAATACTAATACTACTGCTGAGGAATGTATAATACTAATACTACTGCTGGGGAAATGTGTAATACTAATACTACTGCCGGGGAATGTGTAATACTAATACTACTGTTGGGAAATGTATAATACTAATACTACTGCTGGGGAATGTGTAATACTAATACTACTGCCGGGGAATGTGTAATACTACTGCCGGGGAATGTGTAATACTAATATTACTGTTGGGAAATGTGTAATACTAATACTACTGCTGGGGAATGTATAATACTAATACTACTGTTGATAAATGTGTAATACTAATACTACTACTGGGGAATGTGTAAAACTAATACTACTGTTGAGAAATGTGTACTACTAATACTACTGCCGGGGAATGTGTACTAGTAATACTACTGCTGGGGAATGTATAATACTAATACTACTGCTGGGGAATGTATAATACTAATACTACTGCTAGGGAATGTATAATACTAATACTACTGCTGGGGAATGTATAATACTAATACTACTGCTGAAGAATGTATAATACTAATACTACTGCCGGGGAATGTATAATACTAATACTACTACTGTTGGGAGCTGTGTAATACTAATACTAATGCCGGGGAATGTATAATACTAATACTACTGCCGAGGAATGTGTAATACTAATACTACTGCTGGGGAATGTATAATACTAATACTACTGCTGGGGAATGTATAATACTACTGCTGGGGAATGTGTAATACTAATACTACTGCTGGGGAATGTATAATACTAATACTACTGTTGGGAAATGTGTAATACTAATACTACTGCCGGGGAATGTGTAATACTAATACTACTGTTGGGAAATGTGTAATACTAATACTACTGCCGGGGAATGTATAATACTAATACTACTGCCGGGGAATGTGTAATACTAATACTACTCCTGGGGAATGTATAATACTAATACTACTGCCGGGGAATGTGTAATACAAATACTGTTGGGAAATGTGTACTACTAATACTACTGTTGGGAAATGTGTAATACTAATACTACTGCTGGGGAATGTATAATACTAATACTACTGCTGGGGAATGTATAATACTACTGCTGAGGAATGTATAATACTAATACTACTGCTGGGGAAATGTGTAATACTAATACTACTGCCGGGGAATGTGTAATACTAATACTACTGTTGGGAAATGTATAATACTAATACTACTGCTGGGGAATGTGTAATACTAATACTACTGCCGGGGAATGTGTAATCCTACTGCCGGGGAATGTGTAATACTAATACTACTGTTGGGAAATGTGTAATACTAATACTACTGCTGGGGAATGTATAATACTAATTCTACTGTTGATAAATGTGTAATACTAATACTACTACTGGGGAATGTGTAAAACTAATACTACTGCCGGGGAATGTGTACTAGTAATACTACTGCTGTTGGGAAATGTGTAATACTAATACTACTGCTGGGGAATGTATAATACTACTGTCGGGGAATGTGTAATACTAATACTACTGTTGGGAAATGTGTAATACTAATACTACTAATGTTGGGAAATGTGTAATACTAATACTACTGCTGGGGAATGTATAATACTAATACTACTGCTGAGGAATGTATAATACTAATACTACTGCTGGGGAATGTATAATACTAATACTACTGCTGAGGAAAGTATAATACTAATACTACTGTCGGGGAATGTGTACTACTAATACTACTGTTGATAAATGTGTAAAACTAATACTACTGCTGGGGAATGTATAATACTAATACTACTGCTGGGGAATGTATAATACTAATACTACTGCTGGGGAATATGTAATACTAATACTACTGCTGGGGAATGTATAATACTAATACTACTGCTGGGGAATGTATAATACTAATACTACTGCTGGGTAATGTATAATACTAATACTACTGCTGAGGAATGTATAATACTAATACTACTGCTGAGGAATGTATAATACTAATACTACTGCCGGGGAATGTGTACTACTAATACTACTGTTGATAAATGTGTAAAACTAATACTACTGCTGGGGAATGTATAATACTAATACTACTGCTGGGGAATGTATAATACTAATACTACTGCTGGGGAATGTATAATACTAATACTACTGCTGAGGAATGTATAATACTAATACTACTGCTGGGGAATGTATAATACTAATACTACTGCTGGGGAATGTATAATACTAATACTACTGCCGGGGAATGTGTACTACTAATACTACTGTTGATAAATGTGTAATACTAATACTACTACTGGGGAATGTATAATACTAATACTACTGCTGGGGAATGTATAATACTAATACTACTGCCGGGGAATGTGTACTACTAATACTACTGCTGTTGGGAAATGTGTAATACTAATACTACTGCTGGGGAATGTATAATACTAATACTACTGTTGGGAAATGTGTAATACTAATACTACTACTGTTGATAAATGTGTAATACTAATACTACTGCTGGGGAATGTATAATACTAATACTACTGCTGGGAAATGTATAATACTAATACTACTGCTGGGAAATGTATAATACTAATACTACTGTTGGGAAATGTGTAATACTAATACTACTGCTGGGGAATGTATAATACTAATACTACTGCTGGGGAATGTATAATACTACTGCCGGGGAAATGTGTAATACTAATACTACTGCCGGGGAATGTGTAATACTAATACTACTGTTGGGAAATGTATAATACTAATACTACTGCTGGGGAATGTGTAATACTAATACTACTGCCGGGGAATGTGTAATACTAATACTACTGTTGGGAAATGTATAATACTAATACTACTGCTGGGGAATGTGTAATACTAATACTACTGCTGGGGAATGTATAATACTAATACTACTGTTGATAAATGTGTAATACTAATACTACTACTGGGGAATGTGTAAAACTAATACAACTGTTGGGAAATGTGTACTACTAATACTACTGCCGGGGAATGTGTACTACTAATACTACTGCCGGGGAATGTGTACTACTAATACTACTGTTGGGAAATGTGTAATACTAATACTACTACTGTTGGGAAATGTGTAATACTAATACTACTGCTGGGGAATGTATAATACTACTGCCGGGGAATGTGTAATACTAATACTACTACTGTTGGGAAATGTGTAATACTAATACTACTACTGTTGGGAAATGTATAATACTAATACTACTGCTGGGGAATGTATAATACTAATACTACTGCCGGGGAATGTGTACTACTAATACTACTGCCGGGGAATGTGTACTACTAATACTACTGCCAGGGAATGTGTACTATTAATACTACTGTTGGGAATGTGTACTACTAATACTACTGTTGGGAAATGTGTAATACTAATACTACTGTTGGTAAATGTGTACTACTAATACTACTGCCGGGAAATGTGTAATACTAATACTACTGTTGGGAAATGTGTAATACTAATACTACTGTCGGGGAATGTGTACTACTAATACTACTTTTGGGAAATGTGTAATACTAATACTAGTACTGCTGGGGAATGTGTAATACTAATACTACTGTTGGGAAATGTGTAATACTAATACTACTGCTGAGGAATGTATAATACTAATACTACTGCCGGGGAATGTATAATACTAATACTACTACTGTTGGGAGATGTGTAATACTAATACTACTGCCGGGGAATGTATAATACTAATACTACTGCCGAGGAATGTGTAATACTAATACTACTGCTGGGGAATGTATAATACTAATACTACTGCTGGGGAATGTATAATACTACTGCTGGGGAATGTGTAATACTAATACTACTGCTGGGGAATGTATAATACTAATACTACTGTTGGGAAATGTGTAATACTAATACTACTGCCGGGGAATGTGTAATACTAATACTACTGTTGGGAAATGTGTAATACTAATACTACTGCTGGGGAATGTATAATACTAATACTACTGCCGGGGAATGTGTAATACTAATACTACTCCTGGGGAATGTATAATACTAATACTACTGCCGGGGGAATGTGTAATAGAAATACTGTTGGGAAATGTGTACTACTAATACTACTGTTGGGAAATGTGTAATACTAATACTACTGCTGGGGAATGTATAATACTAATACTACTGCTGGGGAATGTATAATACTACTGCTGAGGAATGTATAATACTAATACTACTGCTGGGGAATGTATAATACTAATACTACTGCTGGGTAATGTATAATACTAATACTACTGCTGGGTAATGTATAATACTAATACTACTGCTGAGGAATGTATAATACTAATACTACTGCTGAGGAATGTATAATACTAATACTACTGTCGGGGAATGTATAATACTAATACTACTGCTGAGGAATGTATAATACTAATACTACTGTCGGGGAATGTGTACTACTAATACTACTGTTGATAAATGTGTAAAACTAATACTACTGCTGGGGAATGTATAATACTAATACTACTGCTGGGGAATGTATAATACTAATACTACTGCTGGGGAATATGTAATACTAATACTACTGCTGGGGAATGTATAATACTAATACTACTGCTGGGGAATGTATAATACTAATACTACTGCTGGGTAATGTATAATACTAATAATACTGCTGAGGAATGTATAATACTAATACTACTGCTGAGGAATGTATAATACTAATACTACTGCCGGGGAATGTGTACTACTAATACTACTGTTGATAAATGTGTAAAACTAATACTACTGCTGGGGAATGTATAATACTAATACTACTGCTGGGGAATGTATAATACTAATACTACTGCTGAGGAATGTATAATACTAATACTACTGCTGGGGAATGTATAATACTAATACTACTGCTGGGGAATGTATAATACTAATACTACTGCCGGGGAATGTGTACTACTAATACTACTGTTGATAAATGTGTAATACTAATACTACTACTGGGGAATGTATAATACTAATACTACTGCTGGGGAATGTATAATACTAATACTACTGCCGGGGAATGTGTACTACTAATACTACTGCTGTTGTGAAATGTGTAATACTAATACTACTGCTGGGGAATGTATAATACTAATACTACTGTTGGGAAATGTGTAATACTACTACTGTTGATAAATGTGTAATACTAATACTACTGCTGGGGAATGTATAATACTAATACTACTGCTGGGAAATGTATAATACTAATACTACTGCTGGGAAATGTATAATACTAATACTACTGTTGGGAAATGTGTAATACTAATACTACTGCTGGGGAATGTATAATACTAATACTACTGCTGGGGAATGTATAATACTACTGCCGGGGAAATGTGTAATACTAATACTACTGCCGGGGAATGTGTAATACTAATACTACTGTTGGGAAATGTATAATACTAATACTACTGCTGGGGAATGTGTAATACTAATACTACTGCTGGGGAATGTGTAATACTAATATTACTGTTGATAAATGTGTAATACTAATACTACTACTGGGGAATGTGTAAAACTAATACTACTGTTGGGAAATGTGTACTACTAATACTACTGCCGGGGAATGTGTACTACTAATACTACTGCCGGGGAATGTGTACTACTAATACTACTGCCGGGGAATGTGTACTACTAATACTACTGCCAGGGAATGTGTACTACTAATACTACTGTTGGGAATGTGTACTACTAATACTACTGTTGGGAAATGTGTAATACTACTGTTGGTAAATGTGTAATACTAATACTACTGCCGGGAAATGTGTAATACTAATACTACTGTTGGGAAATGTGTAATACTAATACTACTACCGGGAAATGTGTAATACTAATACTACTGTTAGGAAATGTGTAATACTAATACTACTGTTGGGAAATGTATAATACTAATACTAATGCCGGGGAATGTGTACTACTAATACTACTGTTGGGAAATGTGTAATACTAATACTACTGTTGGAAAATGTGTACTACTAATACTACTACTGCTGGGTAATGTGTAATACTAATACTACTGCTGGGGAATGTGTAATACTAATATTACTGCCGGGGAATGTGTAATACTAATACTACTGTTGGAAAATGTGTAATACTAATACTACTGCCGGGAAATGTGTAATACTAATACTACTGTTGGGAAATGTGTAATACTAATACTACTGTCGGGAAATGTGTACTACTAATACTACTTTTGGGAAATGTGTAATACTAATACTAGTACTGCTGGGGAATGTGTAATACTAATACTACTGTTGGGAAATGTGTAATACTACTGCCGGGGAAAGTGTACTACTAATACTACTGTTGGGAAATGTGTACTACTAATACTACTGTTGGGAAATGTGTAATATTAATACTACTGTTGGGGAATGTGTAATACTAATACTACTGTTGGGAAATGTGTAATACTAATACTACTGCTGAGGAATGTATAATACTAATACTACTGCCGGGGAATGTATAATACTAATACTACTACTGTTAGGAGATGTGTAATACTAATACTACTGCCGGGGAATGTATAATACTAATACTACTGCCGAGGAATGTGTAATACTAATACTACTGCCGGGGAATGTGTACTACTAATACTACTGCCGGGGAATGTGTACTACTAATACTACTGCCAGGGAATGTGTACTACTAATACTACTGTTGGGAATGTGTACTACTAATACTACTGTTGGGAAATGTGTAATACTAATACTACTGTTGGTAAATGTGTAATACTAATACTACTGCCGGGAAATGTGTAATACTAATACTACTGTTGGGAAATGTGTAATACTAATACTACTACCGGGAAATGTGTAATACTAATACTACTGTTGGGAAATGTGTAATACTAATACTACTGTTGGGAAATGTATAATACTAATACCGGGGAATGTGTACTACTAATACTACTGTTGGGAAATGTGTAATACTAATACTACTGTTGGAAAATGTGTACTACTAATACTACTACTGCTGGGTAATGTGTAATACTAATACTACTGCTGGGGAATGTGTAATACTAATACTACTGCCGGGGAATGTGTAATACTAATACTACTGTTGGAAAATGTGTAATACTAATACTACTGCCGGGAAATGTGTAATACTAATACTACTGTTGGGAAATGTGTAATACTAATACTACTGTCGGGGAATGTGTACTACTAATACTACTTTTGGGAAATGTGTAATACTAATACTAGTACTGCTGGGGAATGTGTAATACTAATACTACTGTTGGGAAATGTGTAATACTACTGCCGGGGAAAGTGTACTACTAATACTACTGTTGGGAAATGTGTACTACTAATACTACTGTTGGGAAATGTGTAATATTAATACTACTGTTGGGGAATGTGTAATACTAATACTACTGTTGGGAAATGTGTAATACTAATACTACTGCTGAGGAATGTATAATACTAATACTACTGCCGGGGAATGTATAATACTAATACTACTACTGTTGGGAGATGTGTAATACTAATACTACTGCCGGGGAATGTGTAATACTAATACTACTGCCGAGGAATGTGTAATACTAATACTACTGCTGGGGAATGTATAATACTAATACTACTGCTGGGGAATGTATAATACTACTGCTGGGGAATGTGTAATACTAATACTACTGCTGGGGAATGTATAATACTAATACTACTGTTGGGAAATGTGTAATACTAATACTACTGCCGGGGAATGTGTAATACTAATACTACTGTTGGGAAATGTGTAATACTAATACTACTGCTGGGGAATGTATAATACTAATACTACTGCCGGGGAATGTGTAATACTAATACTACTCCTGGGGAATGTATAATACTAATACTACTGCCGGGGGAATGTGTAATAGAAATACTGTTGGGAAATGTGTACTACTAATACTACTGTTGGGAAATGTGTAATACTAATACTACTGCTGGGGAATGTATAATACTACTGCTGAGGAATGTATAATACTACTGCTGAGGAATGTATAATACTAATACTACTGCTGGGGAAATGTGTAATACTAATACTACTGTTGGGGAATGTATAATACTAATACTACTGCTGGGGAATGTATAATACTAATACTACTGCTGGGGAATGTATAATACTAATACTACTGCTGAGGAATGTATAATACTAATACTACTGCTGAGGAATGTATAATACTAATACTACTGCTGGGGAATGTATAATACTAATACTACTGCTGGGGAATGTATAATAATAATACTACTGCTGGGAAATATGTAATACTACTGCTGGGGAATGTATAATACTAATACTACTGCTGGGGAATGTATAATACTAATACTACTGCTGGGGAATGTATAATACTAATACTACTGCTGGGGAATGTATAATACTACTACTACTACTGGGGAATGTATAATACTAATACTACTGCTGAGGAATGTATAATACTAATACTACTGCTGGGGAATGTATAATACTAATACTACTGCTGAGGAATGTATAATACTAATACTACTGTTGAGAAATGTGTACTACTAATACTACTGCCGGGGAATGTGTACTACTAATACTACTGCTGTTGGGAAATGTGTAATACTAATACTACTGCTGGGGAATGTATAATACTAATACTACTTCTGAGGAATGTATAATACTAATACTACTGCTGGGGAATGTATAATACTAATACTACTGTTGGGAAATGTGTAATACTAATACTACTGCCGGGGAATGTGTAATACTAATACTACTGTTGGGAAATGTGTAATACTAATACTACTGCTGGGGAATGTATAATACTAATACTACTGCCGGGGAATGTGTAATACTAATACTACTCCTGGGGAATGTATAATACTAATACTACTGCCGGGGGAATGTGTACTACTAATACTACTTTTGGGAAACGTGTAATACTAATACTAGTACTGCTGGGGAATGTGTAATACTAATACTACTGTTGGGAAATGTGTAATACTAATACTACTGCCGGGGAATGTGTACTACTAATACTACTGTTGGGAAATGTGTACTACTAATACTACTGTTGGGAAATGTGTAATATTAATACTACTGTTGGGGAATGTGTAATACTAATACTACTGTTGGGAAATGTGTAATACTAATACTACTGCTGAGGAATGTATAATACTAATACTACTGCCGGGGAATGTATAATACTAATACTACTACTGTTGGGAGATGTGTAATACTAATGCTACTGCCGGGGAATGTATAATACTAATACTACTGCCGAGGAATGTGTAATACTAATACTACTGCTGGGGAATGTATAATACTAATACTACTGCTGGGGAATGTATAATACTAATACTACTGTTGGGAAATGTGTAATACTAATACTACTGCCGGGGAATGTGTAATACTAATACTACTGTTGGGAAATGTGTAATACTAATACTACTGCCGGGGAATGTATAATACTAATACTACTGCCGGGGAATGTGTAATACTAATACTACTCCTGGGGAATGTATAATACTAATACTACTGCCGGGGGAATGTGTAATAGAAATACTGTTGGGAAAAGTGTACTACTAATACTACTGTTGGGAAATGTGTAATGCTAATACTACTGCTGGGGAATGTATAATACTAATACTACTGCTGGGGAATGTATAATACTACTGCTGAGGAATGTATAATACTAATACTACTGCTGGGGAAATGTGTAATACTAATACTACTGTTGGGGAATGTATAATACTAATACTACTGCTGGGGAATGTATAATACTAATACTACTGCTGAGGAATGTATAATACTAACACTACTGCTGAGGAATGTATAATACTAATACTACTGCTGGGGAATGTATAATACTAATACTACTGCTGAGGAATGTATAATAATAATACTACTGCTGGGGAATATGTAATACTAATACTACTGCTGGGGAATGTATAATACTAATACTACTGCTGGGGAATGTATAATACTAATACTACTGCTGGGGAATGTATAATACTAATACTACTGCTGAGGAATGTATAATACTAATACTACTGCTGGGGAATGTATAATACTAATACTACTGCTGGGGAATGTATAATACTAATACTACTGCTGGGAAATGTATAATAGTAATACTACTGCTGAGGAATGTATAATACTAATACTACTACTGGGGAATGTATAATACTAATACTACTGCTGGGGAATGTATAATACTAATACTACTGCTGGGGAATGTATAATACTAATACTACTGCTGAGGAATGTATAATACTAATACTACTGTTGAGAAATGTGTACTACTAATACTACTGCCGGGGAATGTGTACTACTAATACTACTGCTGCTGGGGAATGTATAATACTAATACTACTGCTGGGGAATGTATAATACTAATACTACTGCTGAGGAATGTATAATACTAATACTACTGCTGGGGAATGTATAATACTAATACTACTGCTGGGGAATGTATAATACTAATACTACTGCTGGGGAATGTATAATACTAATACTACTGCTGAGGAATGTATAATACTAATACTACTGCTGGGGAATGTATAATACTACTACTACTACTGGGGAATGTATAATACTAATACTACTGCTGAGGAATGTATAATACTAATACTACTGCTGGGGAATGTATAATACTTATACTACTGCTGAGGAATGTATAATACTAATACTACTGTTGAGAAATGTGTACTACTAATACTACTGCTGTTGGGAAATGTGTAATACTAATACTACTGCTGGGGAATGTATAATACTAATACTACTGCTGGGGAATGTATAATACTAATACTACTGCTGGGGAATGTATAATACTAATACTACTGCTGAGGAATTTATAATACTAATACTACTGCTGGGGAATGTATAATACTAATACTACTGCTGGGGAATGTATAATACTAATACTACTGCTGGGGAATGTATAATACTAATACTACTGCTGAGGAATGTATAATACTAATACTACTGCTGGGGAATGTATAATACTAATACTACTGCTGAGGCATGTATAACACTAATACTACTGTTGAGAAATGTGTACTACTAATACTACTGCCGGGGAATGTGTACTACTAATACTACTGCTGTTGGGAAATGTGTAATACTAATACTACTGCTGGGGAATGTATAATACTAATACTACTGTTGGGAAATGTATAATACTAATACTACTGTTGGGAAATGTGTAATACTAATACTACTGCTGGGGAATGTATAATACTAATACTACTGCTGGGGAATGTATAATACTAATACTACTGCTGGGGAATGTATAATACTAATACTACTGCTGGGGAATGTATAATACTAATACTACTGCTGAGGAATGTATTATACTAATACTGCCGGGGAATGTGTACTACTAATACTACTGTTGATAAATGTATAATACTAATACTACTGCTGAGGAATGTATAATACTAATACTACTGCTGGGGAATGTATAATACTACTACTACTACTGGGGAATGTATAATACTAATACTACTGCTGAGGAATGTATAATACTAATACTACTGCTGGGGAATGTATAATACTAATACTACTGCTGAGGAATGTATAATACTAATACTACTGTTGAGAAATGTGTACTACTAATACTACTGCCGGGGAATGTGTACTATTAATACTACTGCTGTTGGGAAATGTGTAATACTAATACTACTGCTGGGGAATGTATAATACTAATACTACTGCTGGGGAATGTATAATACTAATACTACTGCTGAGGAATGTATAATACTAATACTACTGCTGGGGAATGTATAATACTAATACTACTGCTGGGGAATGTATAATACTAATACTACTGTTGTGAAATGTGTACTACTAATACTACTGCCGGGGAATGTGTACTACTAATACTACTGCTGTTGGGAAATGTGTAATACTAATACTACTGCTGGGGAATGTATAATACTAATACTACTGTTGGGTAATGTATAATACTAATACTACTGTTGGGAAATGTGTAATACTAATACTACTGTTGGGAATGTATAATACTAATACTACTGCTGGGGAATGTATAATACTAATACTACTGCTGAGCAATGTTTAATACTAATACTACTGCCGGAAAATGTGTACTACTAATACTACTGTTGATAAATTTGTAAAACTAATACTACTGCTGGGGAATGTATAATACTAATACTACTGCTGGGGAATGTATAATACTAATACTACTGTTGGGAAATGTATAATACTAATACTACTGTTGGGAAATGTGTAATACTAATACTACTGCTGGGGAATGTATAATACTAATACTACTGCTGGGGAATGTATAATACTAATACTACTGCTGAGAAATGTATAATACTAATACTACTGCCGGAAAATGTGTACTACTAATACTACTGTTGATAAATGTGTAAAACTAATACTACTGCTGGGGAATGTGTACTACTAATACTACTGCTGTTGGGAAATGTGTAATACTAATACTACTGCTGGGGAATGTATAATACTAATACTACTGCTGGGGAATGTATAATACTAATACTACTGTTGTGAAATGTGTACTACTAATACTACTGCCGGGGAATGTGTACTACTAATACTACTGCTGTTGGGAAATGTGTAATACTAATACTACTGCTGGGGAATGTATAATACTAATACTACTGTTGGGTAATGTATAATACTAATACTACTGTTGGGAAATGTTTAATACTAATACTACTGCTGGGGAATGTATAATACTAATACTACTGCTGGGGAATGTATAATACTAATACTACTGCCGAGGAATGTATAATACTAATACTGCCGGGGAATGTGTACTACTAATACTACTGTTGATAAATATATAATACTAATACTACTGCTGGGGAATGTATAATACTAATACTACTGCTGGGAAATGTGTAATACTAATACTACTGCTGGGGAATGTATAATACTAATACTACTGCTGGGAAATGTATAATACTAATACTACTGCTGAGGAATGTATAATACTAATACTACTGCCGGGGAATGTGTACTACTAATACTACTGTTGATAAATGTATAATACTAATACTACTGCTGGGGAATGTATAATACTAATACTACTGCTGGGAAATGTGTAATACTAATACTACTGCTGGGGAATGTATAATACTAATACTACTGTTGGGAAATGTGTAATACTAATACTACTGCTGGGGAATGTATAATACTAATACTACTGCTGGGGAATGTATAATACTAATACTACTGCTGAGGAATGTATAATACTAATACTACTGCCGGGGAATGTGTACTACTAATACTACTGTTGATAAATGTGTAAAACTAATACTACTGCTGGGGAATGTATAATACTAATACTACTGCTGGGGAATGTATAATACTAATACTACTGCTGGGGAATGTATAATACTAATACTACTGCTGAGGAATGTATAATACTAATACTACTGCTGAGGAATGTATAATACTAATACTACTGCTGGGTAATGTGTAATACTAATACTACTGCTGGGGAATGTATAATACTACTGCTGGGGAATGTATAATACTAATACTACTGCTGAGGAATGTGTACTACTAATACTACTGTTGATAGATGTGTAATACTAATACTACTACTGGGGAATGTGTAAAACTAATACTACTGCTGGGGAATGTATAATACTAATACTACTGCTGGGGAATGTATAATACTAATACTACTGCTGGGGAATGTATAATACTAATACTACTGCTGGGGAATGTGTAATACTAATACTACTGCTGGGGAATGTATAATACTACTGCTGGGGAATGTGTAATAATAATACTACTGCTGGGGAATGTGTAATACTAATACTACTGCTGGGGAATGTATAATACTAATACTACTGCTGAGGAATGTATAATACTAATACTACTGCCGGGGAATGTGTACTACTAATACTACTGTTGATAAATGTGTAATACTAATACTACTACTGGGGAATGTGTAATTCTAATACTACTACTGTTGGGAAATGTGTAATACTAATACTACTGCCGGGGAATGTGTACTACTGTTGATAAATGTGTAATACTAATACTACTGCTGGGGAATGTATAATACTACCACTACTGCTGGGGAATGTATAATACTAATACTACTGCCGGAAAATGTTTAATACTAATACTACTGCCGGGGAATGTGTAATACTAATACTACTGCCAGGGAATGTGTAATACTAATACTACTGCCGGGGAATGTGTAATACAAATACTGTTGGGAAATGTGTACTACTAATACTACTGCTGGGGAATGTATAATACTAATACTACTGCTGGGGAATGTATAATACTAATATTACTGTTGGGAAATGTGTAATACTAATACTACTGCTGGGGAATGTATAATACTAATACTACTGCTGAGGAATGTATAATACTAATACTACTGCCGGGGAATGTGTAATACTAATATTACTGTTGGGAAATGTGTAATACTAATACTACTGCTGGGGAATGTATAATACTAATACTACTGCTGAGGAATGTATAATACTAATACTACTGCCGGGGAATGTGTACTACTAATACTACTGTTGATAAATGTGTAAAACTAATACTACTGCTGGGGAATGTATAATACTAATACTACTGCTGGGGAATGTATAATACTAATACTACTGCTGGGGAATGTATAATACTAATACTACTGCTGAGGAATGTATAATACTAATACTACTGCTGGGTAATGTGTAATACTAATATTACTGCTGGGGAATGTATAATACTAATACTACTGCTGGGGAATGTATAATACTAATACTACTGCTGAGGAATGTGTACTACTAATACTACTGTTGATAGATGTGTAATACTAATACTACTACTGGGGAATGTGTAAAACTAATACTACTGCTGGGGAATGTATAATACTAATACTACTGCTGGGGAATGTATAATACTAATACTACTGCTGGGGAATGTATAATACTAATACTACTGCTGGGGAATGTGTAATACTAATACTACTGCTGGGGAATGTATAATACTACTGCTGGGGAATGTGTAATAATAATACTACTGCTGGGGAATGTGTAATACTAATACTACTGCTGGGGAATGTATAATACTAATACTACTGCTGAGGAATGTGTAATACTAATACTACTGCCGGGGAATGTGTACTACTAATACTACTGTTGATAAATGTGTAATACTAATACTACTACTGGGGAATGTGTAATTCTAATACTACTACTGTTGGGAAATGTGTAATACTAATACTACTGCCGGGGAATGTGTACTACTGTTGATAAATGTGTAATACTAATACTACTGCCGGGGAATGTGTACTACTGTTGATAAATGTGTAAAACTAATACTACTGCCGGGGAATGTGTACTAGTAATACTACTGCTGTTGGGAAATGTGTAATACTAATACTACTGCTGGGGAATGTATAATACTACTGTCGGGGAATGTGTAATACTAATACTACTGTTGGGAAATGTGTAATACTAATACTACTAATGTTGGGAAATGTGTAATACTAATACTACTGCTGGGGAATGTATAATACTAATACTACTGCTGAGGAATGTATAATACTAATACTACTGTCGGGGAATGTATAATACTACTGCTGAGGAATGTATAATACTAATACTACTGTCGGGGAATGTGTACTACTAATACTACTGTTGATAAATGTGTAAAACTAATACTACTGCTGGGGAATGTATAATACTAATACTACTGCTGGGGAATGTATAATACTAATACTACTGCTGGGGAATATGTAATACTAATACTACTGCTGGGGAATGTATAATACTAATACTACTGCTGGGGAATGTATAATACTAATACTACTGCTGGGTAATGTATAATACTAATACTACTGCTGAGGAATGTATAATACTAATACTACTGCTGAGGAATGTATAATACTAATACTACTGCCGGGGAATGTGTACTACTAATACTACTGTTGATAAATGTGTAAAACTAATACTACTGCTGGGGAATGTATAATACTAATACTACTGCTGGGGAATGTATAATACTAATACTACTGCTGGGGAATGTATAATACTAATACTACTGCTGAGGAATGTATAATACTAATACTACTGCTGGGGAATGTATAATACTAATACTACTGCTGGGGAATGTATAATACTAATACTACTGCCGGGGAATGTGTACTACTAATACTACTGTTGATAAATGTGTAATACTAATACTACTACTGGGGAATGTATAATACTAATACTACTGCTGGGGAATGTATAATACTAATACTACTGCCGGGGAATGTGTACTACTAATACTACTGCTGTTGGGAAATGTGTAATACTAATACTACTGCTGGGGAATGTATAATACTAATACTACTGTCGGGAAATGTGTAATACTAATACTAGTACTGTTGATAAATGTGTAATACTAATACTACTGCTGGGGAATGTATAATACTAATACTACTGCTGGGAAATGTATAATACTAATACTACTGCTGGGAAATGTATAATACTAATACTACTGTTGGGAAATGTGTAATACTAATACTACTGCTGGGGAATGTATAATACTAATACTACTGCTGGGGAATGTATAATACTACTGCCGGGGAAATGTGTAATACTAATACTACTGCCGGGGAATGTGTAATACTAATACTACTGTTGGGAAATGTATAATACTAATACTACTGCTGGGGAATGTGTAATACTAATACTACTGCCGGGGAATGTGTAATACTAATACTACTGTTGGGAAATGTATAATACTAATACTACTGCTGGGGAATGTGTAATACTAATACTACTGCTGGGGAATGTATAATACTAATACTACTGTTGATAAATGTGTAATACTAATACTACTACTGGGGAATGTGTAAAACTAATACTACTGTTGGGAAATGTGTACTACTAATACTACTGCCGGGGAATGTGTACTACTAATACTACTGCCGGGGAATGTGTACTACTAATACTACTGTTGGGAAATGTGTAATACTAATACTACTACTGTTGGGAAATGTGTAATACTAATACTACTGCTGGGGAATGTATAATACTACTGCCGGGGA
Organism: Mixophyes australis; assembly: GCA_036250195.1. NCBI lineage: Eukaryota > Metazoa > Chordata > Amphibia > Anura > Limnodynastidae > Mixophyes > Mixophyes australis. The sequence goes on along the minus strand of JAVHZZ010000012.1, from coordinate 468,545 downwards.
ATGTGTAATACTAATACTACTACTGTTGGGAAATGTGTAATACTAATACTACTACTGTTGGAAAATGTATAATACTAATACTACTGCTGGGGAATGTATAATACTAATACTACTGCCGGGGAATGTGTACTACTAATACTACTGCCGGGGAATGTGTACTACTAATACTACTGCCAGGGAATGTGTACTATTAATACTACTGTTGGGAATGTGTACTACTAATACTACTGTTGGGAAATGTGTAATACTAATACTACTGTTGGTAAATGTGTACTACTAATACTACTGCCGGGAAATGTGTAATACTAATACTACTGTCGGGGAATGTGTACTACTAATACTACTTTTGGGAAATGTGTAATACTAATACTAGTACTGCTGGGGAATGTGTAATACTAATACTACTGTTGGGAAATGTGTAATACTAATACTACTGCTGAGGAATGTATAATACTAATACTACTGCCGGGGAATGTATAATACTAATACTACTGCCGAGGAATGTGTAATACTAATACTACTGCTGGGGAATGTATAATACTAATACTACTGCTGGGGAATGTATAATACTACTGCTGGGGAATGTGTAATACTAATACTACTGCTGGGGAATGTATAATACTAATACTACTGTTGGGAAATGTGTAATACTAATACTACTGCCGGGGAATGTGTAATACTAATACTACTGTTGGGAAATGTGTAATACTAATACTACTGCTGGGGAATGTATAATACTAATACTACTGCCGGGGAATGTGTAATACTAATACTACTCCTGGGGAATGTATAATACTAATACTACTGCCGGGGGAATGTGTAATAGAAATACTGTTGGGAAATGTGTACTACTAATACTACTGTTGGGAAATGTGTAATACTAATACTACTGCTGGGGAATGTATAATACTAATACTACTGCTGGGGAATGTATAATACTACTGCTGAGGAATGTATAATACTAATACTACTGCTGGGGAATGTATAATACTAATACTACTGCTGGGTAATGTATAATACTAATACTACTGCTGGGTAATGTATAATACTAATACTACTGCTGAGGAATGTATAATACTAATACTACTGCTGAGGAATGTATAATACTAATACTACTGTCGGGGAATGTATAATACTAATACTACTGCTGAGGAATGTATAATACTAATACTACTGTCGGGGAATGTGTACTACTAATACTACTGTTGATAAATGTGTAAAACTAATACTACTGCTGGGGAATGTATAATACTAATACTACTGCTGGGGAATGTATAATACTAATACTACTGCTGGGGAATATGTAATACTAATACTACTGCTGGGGAATGTATAATACTAATACTACTGCTGGGGAATGTATAATACTAATACTACTGCTGGGTAATGTATAATACTAATACTACTGCTGAGGAATGTATAATACTAATACTACTGCTGAGGAATGTATAATACTAATACTACTGCCGGGGAATGTGTACTACTAATACTACAGTTGATAAATGTGTAAAACTAATACTACTGCTGGGGAATGTATAATACTAATACTACTGCTGGGGAATGTATAATACTAATACTACTGCTGAGGAATGTATAATACTAATACTACTGCCGGGGAATGTGTACTACTAATACTACTGCTGTTGGGAAATGTGTAATACTAATACTACTGCTGGGGAATGTATAATACTAATACTACTGTTGGGAAATGTGTAATACTACTACTGTTGATAAATGTGTAATACTAATACTACTGCTGGGGAATGTATAATACTAATACTACTGCTGGGAAATGTATAATACTAATACTACTGCTGGGAAATGTATAATACTAATACTACTGTTGGGAAATGTGTAATACTAATACTACTGCTGGGGAATGTATAATACTAATACTACTGCTGGGGAATGTATAATACTACTGCCGGGGAAATGTGTAATACTAATACTACTGCCGGGGAATGTGTAATACTAATACTACTGTTGGGAAATGTATAATACTAATACTACTGCTGGGGAATGTGTAATACTAATACTACTGCTGGGGAATGTGTAATACTAATATTACTGTTGATAAATGTGTAATACTAATACTACTACTGGGGAATGTGTAAAACTAATACTACTGTTGGGAAATGTGTACTACTAATACTACTGCCGGGGAATGTGTACTACTAATACTACTGCCGGGGAATGTGTACTACTAATACTACTGCCAGGGAATGTGTACTACTAATACTACTGTTGGGAATGTGTACTACTAATACTACTGTTGGGAAATGTGTAATACTAATACTACTGTTGGGAAATGTGTAATACTAATACTACTACCGGGAAATGTGTAATACTAATACTAATGCCGGGGAATGTGTACTACTAATACTACTGTTGGGAAATGTGTAATACTAATACTACTGTTGGAAAATGTGTACTACTAATACTAATACTGCTGGGTAATGTGTAATACTAATACTACTGCTGGGGAATGTGTAATACTAATACTACTGCCGGGGAATGTGTAATACTAATACTACTGTTGGAAAATGTGTAATACTAATACTACTGCCGGGAAATGTGTAATACTAATACTACTGTTGGGAAATGTGTAATACTAATACTACTGTTGGGAAATGTGTAATACTAATACTACTGTCGGGAAATGTGTACTACTAATACTACTTTTGGGAAATGTGTAATACTAATACTAGTACTGCTGGGGAATGTGTAATACTAATACTACTGTTGGGAAATGTGTAATACTACTGCCGGGGAAAGTGTACTACTAATACTACTGTTGGGAAATGTGTACTACTAATACTACTGTTGGGAAATGTGTAATATTAATACTACTGTTGGGGAATGTGTAATACTAATACTACTGTTGGGAAATGTGTAATACTAATACTACTGCTGAGGAATGTATAATACTAATACTACTGCCGGGGAATGTATAATACTAATACTACTACTGTTAGGAGATGTGTAATACTAATACTACTGCCGGGGAATGTATAATACTAATACTACTGCCGGGGAATGTGTAATACTAATACTACTGCCGGGGAATGTGTACTACTAATACTACTGCCGGGGAATGTGTACTACTAATACTACTGCCAGGGAATGTGTACTACTAATACTACTGTTGGGAATGTGTACTACTAATACTACTGTTGGGAAATGTGTAATACTAATACTACTGTTGGTAAATGTGTAATACTAATACTACTGCCGGGAAATGTGTAATACTAATACTACTGTTGGGAAATGTGTAATACTAATACTACTACCGGGAAATGTGTAATACTAATACTACTGTTGGGAAATGTGTAATACTAATACTACTGTTGGGAAATGTATAATACTAATACTAATGCCGGGGAATGTGTACTACTAATACTACTGTTGGGAAATGTGTAATACTAATACTACTGCTGAGGAATGTATAATACTAATACTACTGCCGGGGAATGTATAATACTAATACTACTACTGTTGGGAGATGTGTAATACTAATACTACTGCCGGGGAATGTGTAATACTAATACTACTGCCGAGGAATGTGTAATACTAATACTACTGCTGGGGAATGTATAATACTAATACTACTGCTGGGGAATGTATAATACTACTGCTGGGGAATGTGTAATACTAATACTACTGCTGGGGAATGTATAATACTAATACTAATGTTGGGAAATGTGTAATACTAATACTACTGCCGGGGAATGTGTAATACTAATACTACTGTTGGGAAATGTGTAATACTAATACTACTGCTGGGGAATGTATAATACTAATACTACTGCTGGGGAATGTATAATACTACTGCTGAGGAATGTATAATACTAATACTACTGCTGAGGAATGTATAATACTAATACTACTGCTGAGGAATGTATAATACTAATACTACTGCTGGGGAATGTATAATACTAATACTACTGCTGGGGAATGTATAATAATAATACTACTGCTGGGGAATATGTAATACTAATACTACTGCTGGGGAATGTATAATACTAATACTACTGCTGGGGAATGTATAATACTAATACTACTGCTGGGGAATGTATAATACTAATACTACTGCTGGGGAATGTATAATACTACTACTACTACTGGGGAATGTATAATACTAATACTACTGCTGAGGAATGTATAATACTAATACTACTGCTGGGGAATGTATAATACTAATACTACTGCTGAGGAATGTATAATACTAATACTACTGTTGAGAAATGTGTACTACTAATACTACTGCCGGGGAATGTGTACTACTAATACTACTGCTGTTGGGAAATGTGTAATACTAATACTACTGCTGGGGAATGTATAATACTAATACTACTTCTGAGGAATGTATAATACTAATACTACTGCTGGGGAATGTATAATACTAATACTACTGTTGGGAAATGTGTAATACTAATACTACTGCCGGGGAATGTGTAATACTAATACTACTGTTGGGAAATGTGTAATACTAATACTACTGCTGGGGAATGTATAATACTAATACTACTGCCGGGGAATGTGTTATACTAATACTACTCCTGGGGAATGTATAATACTAATACTACTGCCGGGGGAATGTGTACTACTAATACTACTTTTGGGAAACGTGTAATACTAATACTAGTACTGCTGGGGAATGTGTAATACTAATACTACTGTTGGGAAATGTGTAATACTAATACTACTGCCGGGGAATGTGTACTTCTAATACTACTGTTGGGAAATGTGTACTACTAATACTACTGTTGGGAAATGTGTAATATTAATACTACTGTTGGGGAATGTGTAATACTAATACTACTGTTGGGAAATGTGTAATACTAATACTACTGCTGAGGAATGTATAATACTAATACTACTGCCGGGGAATGTATAATACTAATACTACTACTGTTGGGAGATGTGTAATACTAATACTACTGCCGGGGAATGTATAATACTAATACTACTGCTGAGGAATGTATAATACTAATACTACTGCCGGGGAATGTATAATACTAATACTACTACTGTTGGGAGATGTGTAATACTAATACTACTGCCGGGGAATGTATAATACTAATACTACTGCCGAGGAATGTGTAATACTAATACTACTGCTGGGGAATGTATAATACTAATACTACTGCTGGGGAATGTATAATACTAATACTACTGTTGGGAAATGTGTAATACTAATACTACTGCCGGGGAATGTGTAATACTAATACTACTGTTGGGAAATGTGTAATACTAATACTACTGCCGGGGAATGTATAATACTAATACTACTGCCGGGGAATGTGTAATACTAATACTACTCCTGGGGAATGTATAATACTAATACTACTGCCGGGGGAATGTGTAATAGAAATACTGTTGGGAAAAGTGTACTACTAATACTACTGTTGGGAAATGTGTAATGCTAATACTACTGCTGGGGAATGTATAATACTAATACTACTGCTGGGGAATGTATAATACTAATACTACTGCTGGGGAATGTATAATACTAATACTACTGCTGAGGAATGTATAATACTAATACTACTGCTGAGGAATGTATAATACTAATACTACTGCTGGGGAATGTATAATAATAATACTACTGCTGGGGAATGTATAATAATAATACTACTGCTGGGGAATATGTAATACTAATACTACTGCTGGGGAATGTATAATACTAATACTACTGCTGGGGAATGTATAATACTAATACTACTGCTGGGGAATGTATAATACTAATACTACTGCTGGGGAATGTATAATACTACTACTACTACTGGGGAATGTATAATACTAATACTACTGCTGAGGAATGTATAATACTAATACTACTGCTGGGGAATGTATAATACTAATACTACTGCTGAGGAATGTATAATACTAATACTACTGCTGAGGAATGTATAATACTAATACTACTGTTGAGAAATGTGTACTACTAATACTACTGCCGGGGAATGTGTACTACTAATACTACTGCTGTTGGGAAATGTGTAATACTAATACTACTGCTGGGGAATGTATAATACTAATACTACTTCTGAGGAATGAATAATACTAATACTACTGCTGGGGAATGTATAATACTAATACTACTGTTGGGAAATGTGTAATACTAATACTACTGCCGGGGAATGTGTAATACTAATACTACTGTTGGGAAATGTGTAATACTAATACTACTGCTGGGGAATGTATAATACTAATACTACTCCTGGGGAATGTATAATACTAATACTACTGCCGGGGGAATGTGTACTACTAATACTACTTTTGGGAAACGTGTAATACTAATACTAGTACTGCTGGGGAATGTGTAATACTAATACTACTGTTGGGAAATGTGTAATACTAATACTACTGCTGGGGAATGTGTACTACTAATACTACTGTTGGGAAATGTGTACTACTAATACTACTGTTGGGAAATGTGTAATATTAATACTACTGTTGGGGAATGTGTAATACTAATACTACTGTTGGGAAATGTGTAATACTAATACTACTGCTGAGGAATGTATAATACTAATACTACTGCCGGGGAATGTATAATACTAATACTACTACTGTTGGGAGATGTGTAATACTAATACTACTGCCGGGGAATGTATAATACTAATACTACTGCCGAGGAATGTGTAATACTAATACTACTGCTGGGGAATGTATAATACTAATACTACTGCTGGGGAATGTGTAATACTAATACTACTGTTGGGAAATGTGTAATACTAATACTACTGCTGGGGAATGTATAATACTAATACTACTGTTGGGAAATGTGTAATACTAATACTACTGCCGGGGAATGTGTAATACTAATACTACTGTTGGGAAATGTGTACTACTAATACTACTGTTGGGAAATGTGTAATGCTAATACTACTGCTGGGGAATGTATAATACTAATACTACTGCTGGGGAATGTATAATACTACTGCTGAGGAATGTATAATACTAATACTACTGCTGGGGAAATGTGTAATACTAATACTACTGTTGGGGAATGTATAATACTAATACTACTGCTGGGGAATGTATAATACTAATACTACTGCTGAGGAATGTATAATACTAATACTACTGCTGAGGAATGTATAATACTAATACTACTGCTGGGGAATGTATAATACTAATACTACTGCTGAGGAATGTATAATAATAATACTACTGCTGGGGAATATGTAATACTAATACTACTGCTGGGGAATGTATAATACTAATACTACTGCTGGGGAATGTATAATACTAATACTACTGCTGGGGAATGTATAATACTAATACTACTGCTGAGGAATGTATAATACTAATACTACTGCTGGGGAATGTATAATACTAATACTACTGCTGGGGAATGTATAATACTAATACTACTGCTGGGAAATGTATAATAGTAATACTACTGCTGAGGAATGTATAATACTAATACTACTACTGGGGAATGTATAATACTAATACTACTGCTGGGGAATGTATAATACTAATACTACTGCTGAGGAATGTATAATACTAATACTACTGTTGAGAAATGTGTACTACTAATACTACTGCCGGGGAATGTGTACTACTAATACTACTGCTGCTGGGGAATGTATAATACTAATACTACTGCTGGGGAATGTATAATACTAATACTACTGCTGAGGAATGTATAATACTAATACTACTGCTGGGGAATGTATAATACTTATACTACTGCTGAGGAATGTATAATACTAATACTACTGTTGAGAAATGTGTACTACTAATACTACTGCCGGGGAATGTGTACTACTAATACTACTGCTGTTGGGAAATGTGTACTACTAATACTACTGCTGTTGGGAAATGTGTAATACTAATACTACTGCTGGGGAATGTATAATACTAATACTACTGCTGGGGAATGTATAATACTAATACTACTGCTGGGGAATGTATAATACTAATACTACTGCTGAGGAATTTATAATACTAATACTACTGCTGGGGAATTTATAATACTAATACTACTGCTGGGGAATGTATAATACTAATACTACTGCTGGGGAATGTATAATACTAATACTACTGCTGGGGAATGTATAATACTAATACTACTGCTGAGGAATGTATAATACTAATACTACTGCTGGGGAATGTATAATACTAATACTACTGCTGAGGCATGTATAATACTAATACTACTGTTGAGAAATGTGTACTACTAATACTACTGCCGGGGAATGTGTACTACTAATACTACTGCTGTTGGGAAATGTGTAATACTAATACTACTGCTGGGGAATGTATAATACTAATACTACTGTTGGGAAATGTATAATACTAATACTACTGTTGGGAAATGTGTAATACTAATACTACTGCTGGGGAATGTATAATACTAATACTACTGCTGGGGAATGTATAATACTAATACTACTGCTGAGAAATGTATAATACTAATACTACTGCCGGAAAATGTGTACTACTAATACTACTGTTGATAAATGTGTAAAACTAATACTACTGCTGGGGAATGTATAATACTAATACTACTGCTGGGGAATGTATAATACTAATACTACTGCTGAGGAATGTATTATACTAATACTGCCGGGGAATGTGTACTACTAATACTACTGTTGATAAATGTATAATACTAATACTACTGCTGAGGAATGTATAATACTAATACTACTGCTGGGGAATGTATAATACTACTACTACTACTGGGGAATGTATAATACTAATACTACTGCTGGGGAATGTATAATACTAATACTACTGCTGGGGAATGTATAATACTAATACTACTGCTGGGGAATGTATAATACTAATACTACTGCTGAGGAATGTATAATACTAATACTACTGCTGGGGAATGTATAATACTAATACTACTGCTGAGGCATGTATAATACTAATACTACTGTTGAGAAATGTGTACTACTAATACTACTGCCGGGGAATGTGTACTACTAATACTACTGCTGTTGGGAAATGTGTAATACTAATACTACTGCTGGGGAATGTATAATACTAATACTACTGTTGGGAAATGTATAATACTAATACTACTGTTGGGAAATGTGTAATACTAATACTACTGCTGGGGAATGTATAATACTAATACTACTGCTGGGGAATGTATAATACTAATACTACTGCTGAGAAATGTATAATACTAATACTACTGCCGGAAAATGTGTACTACTAATACTACTGTTGATAAATGTGTAAAACTAATACTACTGCTGGGGAATGTATAATACTAATACTACTGCTGGGGAATGTATAATACTAATACTACTGCTGAGGAATGTATTATACTAATACTGCCGGGGAATGTGTACTACTAATACTACTGTTGATAAATGTATAATACTAATACTACTGCTGAGGAATGTATAATACTAATACTACTGCTGGGGAATGTATAATACTACTACTACTACTGGGGAATGTATAATACTAATACTACTGCTGAGGAATGTATAATACTAATACTACTGCTGGGGAATGTATAATACTAATACTACTGCTGGGGAATGTATAATACTAATACTACTGCTGAGGAATGTATAATACTAATACTACTGTTGAGAAATGTGTACTACTAATACTACTGCCGGGGAATGTGTACTATTAATACTACTGCTGTTGGGAAATGTGTAATACTAATACTACTGCTGGGGAATGTATAATACTAATACTACTGCTGGGGAATGTATAATACTAATACTACTGCTGAGGAATGTATAATACTAATACTACTGCTGGGGAATGTATAATACTAATACTACTGCTGGGGAATGTATAATACTAATACTACTGCTGGGGAATGTATAATACTAATACTACTGTTGTGAAATGTGTACTACTAATACTACTGCCGGGGAATGTGTACTACTAATACTACTGCTGTTGGGAAATGTGTAATACTAATACTACTGCTGGGGAATGTATAATACTAATACTACTGTTGGGTAATGTATAATACTAATACTACTGTTGGGAAATGTGTAATACTAATACTACTGCTGGGGAATGTATAATACTAATACTACTGCTGGGGAATGTATAATACTAATACTACTGCTGAGCAATGTTTAATACTAATACTACTTTCGGAAAATGTGTACTACTAATACTACTGTTGATAAATTTGTAAAACTAATACTACTGCTGGGGAATGTATAATACTAATACTACTGCTGGGGAATGTATAATACTAATACTACTGTTGGGAAATGTATAATACTAATACTACTGTTGGGAAATGTGTAATACTAATACAACTGCTGGGGAATGTATAATACTAATACTACTGCTGGGGAATGTATAATACTAATACTACTGCTGAGAAATGTATAATACTAATACTACTGCCGGAAAATGTGTACTACTAATACTACTGTTGATAAATGTGTAAAACTAATACTACTGCTGGGGAATGTGTATTACTAATACTACTGCTGTTGGGAAATGTGTAATACTAATACTACTGCTGGGGAATGTATAATACTAATACTACTGTTGGGTAATGTATAATACTAATACTACTGTTGGGAAATGTGTAATACTAATACTACTGCTGGGGAATGTATAATACTAATACTACTGCCGAGGAATGTATAATACTAATACTGCCGGGGAATGTGTACTACTAATACTACTGTTGATAAATATATAATACTAATACTACTGCTGGGGAATGTATAATACTAATACTACTGCTGGGAAATGTGTAATACTAATACTACTGCTGGGGAATGTATAATACTAATACTACTGCTGGGGAATGTATAATACTAATACTACTGCTGAGGAATGTATAATACTAATACTACTGCCGGGGAATGTGTACTACTAATACTACTGTTGATAAATGTATAATACTAATACTACTGCTGGGGAATGTATAATACTAATACTACTGCTGGGAAATGTGTAATACTAATACTACTGCTGGGGAATGTATAATACTAATACTACTGCTGGGGAATGTATAATACTAATACTACTGCTGAGGAATGTATAATACTAATACTACTGCCGGGGAATGTGTACTACTAATACTACTGTTGATAAATGTGTAAAACTAATACTACTGCTGGGGAATGTATAATACTAATACTACTGCTGGGGAATGTATAATAATACTAATACTACTGCTGGGGAATGTATAATACTAATACTACTGCTGAGGAATGTATAATACTAATACTACTGCTGGGTAATGTGTAATACTAATACTACTGCTGGGGAATGTGTAATACTAATACTACTGCTGGGGAATGTATAATACTAATACTACTGCTGAGGAATGTGTACTACTAATACTACTGTTGATAGATGTGTAATACTAATACTACTACTGGGGAATGTGTAAAACTAATACTACTGCTGGGGAATGTATAATACTAATACTACTGCTGGGGAATGTATAATACTAATACTACTGCTGGGGAATGTATAATACTAATACTACTGCTGGGGAATGTATAATACTAATACTACTGCTGGGGAATGTGTAATACTAATACTACTGCTGGGGAATGTATAATACTACTGCTGGGGAATGTGTAATAATAATACTACTGCTGGGGAATGTGTAATACTAATACTACTGCTGGGGAATGTATAATACTAATACTACTGCTGAGGAATGTATAATACTAATACTACTGCCGGGGAATGTGTACTACTAATACTACTGTTGATAAATGTGTAATACTAATACTACTACTGGGGAATGTGTAATTCTAATACTACTACTGTTGGGAAATGTGTAATACTAATACTACTGCCGGGGAATGTGTACTACTGTTGATAAATGTGTAATACTAATACTACTGCTGGGGAATGTATAATACTACCACTACTGCTGGGGAATGTATAATACTAATACTACTGCCGGAAAATGTGTAATACTAATACTACTGCCGGGGAATGTGTAATACTAATACTACTGCCAGGGAATGTGTAATACTAATACTACTGCCGGGGAATGTGTAATACAAATACTGTTGGGAAATGTGTACTACTAATACTACTGCTGGGGAATGTATAATACTAATACTACTGCTGGGGAATGTATAATACTAATATTACTGTTGGGAAATGTGTAATACTAATACTACTGCTGGGGAATGTATAATACTAATACTACTGCTGAGGAATGTATAATACTAATACTACTGCCGGGGAATGTGTAATACTAATATTACTGTTGGGAAATGTGTAATACTAATACTACTGCTGGGGAATGTATAATACTAATACTACTGCTGAGGAATGTATAATACTAATACTACTGCCGGGGAATGTGTACTACTAATACTACTGTTGATAAATGTGTAAAACTAATACTACTGCTGGGGAATGTATAATACTAATACTACTGCTGGGGAATGTATAATACTAATACTACTGCTGGGGAATGTATAATACTAATACTACTGCTGAGGAATGTATAATACTAATACTACTGCTGAGGAATGTATAATACTAATACTACTGCTGGGTAATGTGTAATACTAATACTACTGCTGGGGAATGTATAATACTAATACTACTGCTGGGGAATGTATAATACTAATACTACTGCTGAGGAATGTGTACTACTAATACTACTGTTGATAGATGTGTAATACTAATACTACTACTGGGGAATGTGTAAAACTAATACTACTGCTGGGGAATGTATAATACTAATACTACTGCTGGGGAATGTATAATACTAATACTACTGCTGGGGAATGTATAATACTAATACTACTGCTGGGGAATGTGTAATACTAATACTACTGCTGGGGAATGTATAATACTACTGCTGGGGAATGTGTAATAATAATACTACTGCTGGGGAATGTGTAATACTAATACTACTGCTGGGGAATGTATAATACTAATACTACTGCTGAGGAATGTGTAATACTAATACTACTGCCGGGGAATGTGTACTACTAATACTACTGTTGATAAATGTGTAATACTAATACTACTACTGGGGAATGTGTAATTCTAATACTACTACTGTTGGGAAATGTGTAATACTAATACTACTGCCGGGGAATGTGTACTACTGTTGATAAATGTGTAATACTAATACTACTGCTGGGGAATGTATAATACTACCACTACTGCTGGGGAATGTATAATACTAATACTACTGCCGGAAAATGTGTAATACTAATACTACTGCCGGGGAATGTGTAATACTAATACTACTGCCAGGGAATGTGTAATACTAATACTACTGCCGGGGAATGTGTAATACAAATACTGTTGGGAAATGTGTACTACTAATACTACTGCTGGGGAATGTATAATACTAATACTACTGCTGGGGAATGTATAATACTAATATTACTGTTGGGAAATGTGTAATACTAATACTACTGCTGGGGAATGTATAATACTAATACTACTGCTGAGGAATGTATAATACTAATACTACTGCCGGGGAATGTGTAATACTAATATTACTGTTGGGAAATGTGTAATACTAATACTACTGCTGGGGAATGTATAATACTAATACTACTGCTGAGGAATGTATAATACTAATACTACTGCCGGGGAATGTGTACTACTAATACTACTGTTGATAAATGTGTAATACTAATACTACTACTGGGGAATGTGTAAAACTAATACTACTGTTGGGAAATGTGTACTACTAATACTACTGCCGGGGAATGTGTACTACTAATACTACTGTTGGGAAATGTGTAATACTAATACTACTACTGTTGGGAAATGTGTAATACTAATACTACTGCTGGGGAATGTATAATACTACTGCCGGGGAATGTGTAATACTAATACTACTACTGTTGGGAAATGTGTAATACTAATACTACTACTGTTGGGAAATGTATGATACTAATAATATTGCTGGGGAATGTATAATACTAATACTACTGCTGAGGAATGTATAATACTAATACTACTGCCGGGGAATGTGTACTACTAATACTACTGTTGATAAATGTGTAATACTAATACTACTACTGGGGAATGTGTAAAACTAATACTACTGTTGGGAAATGTGTAATACTAATACTACTGCTGGGGAACGTGTAATACTAATACTACTGCCGGGGAATGTGTAATACTAATACTACTGTTGGGAAATGTATAATACTACTGCTGGGGAATGTATAATACAAATACTGTTGGGAAATGTGTAATACTAATACTACTGCCGGGGAATGTGTACTACTAATACTACTGTTGGGAAATGTATAATACTAATACTACTGCTGGGGAATGTGTAATACTAATACTACTGCTGGGGAATGTATAATACTACTGCCGGGGAATGTGTAATACAAATACTGTTGGGAAATGTGTAATACTAATACTACTGCCGGGGAATGTGTACTACTAATACTACTGTTGGGAAATGTGTAATACTAATACTACTGCCGGGGAATGTGTACTACTAATACTACTGTTGGGAAATGTATAATACTAATACTACTGCTGGGAAATGTGTAATACTAATACTACTGCTGGGGAATGTATAATATTACTGCCGGGGAATGTGTAATACAAATACTGTTGGGAAATGTGTACTACTAATACTACTGCCGGGGAATGTGTACTACTAATATTACTGTTGGGAAATGTGTAATACTAATACTACTACTGTTAGGAAAAGTGTAATACTAATACTACTGCTGGGAAATGTGTACTACTAATACTACTGCTGGGAAATGTGTAATACTAATACTACTGTTGGGAAATGTGTAATACAAATACTGTTATGAAATGTGTAATACTAACACTACTGCCGGGGAATGTGTACTACTAATACTACTACTGTTGGGAAATGTGTAATATAAATACTACTGCCGGGGAATGTATAATACTAATACTACTGCCGAGGAATGTGTAATACTAATACTACTGCTGGGGAATGTATAATACTAATACTACTGCCGGGGAATGTTTAATACAAATACTGTTGGGAAATGTGTAATACTAATACTACTGCCAGGGAATGTGTACTACTAATACTACTGTTGGGAAATGTGTAATACTAATACTACTGCTGGGGAACGTGTAATACTAATACTACTGCCGGGGAATGTGTAATACTAATACTACTGTTGGGAAATGTATAATACTACTGCTGGGGAATGTATAATACAAATACTGTTGGGAAATGTGTAATACTAATACTACTGCCGGGGAATGTGTACTACTAATACTACTGTTGGGAAATGTATAATACTAATACTACTGCTGGGGAATGTGTAATACTAATACTACTGCTGGGGAATGTATAATACTACTGCCGGGGAATGTGTAATACAAATACTGTTGGGAAATGTGTAATACTAATACTACTGCCGGGGAATGTGTACTACTAATACTACTGTTGGGAAATGTGTAATACTAATACTACTGCCGGGGAATGTGTAATACTAATACTACTGTTGGGAAATGTATAATACTAATACTACTGCTGGGAAATGTGTAATACTAATACTACTGCTGGGGAATGTATAATATTACTGCCGGGGAATGTGTAATACAAATACTGTTGGGAAATGTGTACTACTAATACTACTGCCGGGGAATGTGTACTACTAATATTACTGTTGGGAAATGTGTAATACTAATACTACTACTGTTAGGAAAAGTGTAATACTAATACTACTGCTGGGAAATGTGTACTACTAATACTACTGTTGGGAAATGTGTAATACAAATACTGTTATGAAATGTGTAATACTAATACTACTGCCGGGGAATGTGTACTACTAATACTACTACTGTTGGGAAATGTGTAATACTAATACTACTGTTGGGAAATGTGTAATACAAATACTGTTATGAAATGTGTAATACTAATACTACTGCCGGGGAATGTGTACTACTAATACTACTACTGTTGGGAAATGTGTAATACAAATACTACTACTGGGGAATGTGTAATACTAATACTACTGCCGGGGAATGTGTACTACTAATACTACTACTGCCGGGGAATTTGTAATACTAATACTACTGTTGGGAAATGTGTAATACTAATACTACTGTTGGGAAATGTGTAATACAAATACTACTGCCGGGTAATGTATAATACTAATACTACTGCCGGGGAATGTGTAATACAAATACTGTTGGGAAATGTGTAATACTAATACTACTGCTGGGGAATGTGTAATACAAATACTACTGCCGGGGAATGTGTACTACTAATACTACTACTGTTGGGAAATGTGTACTACTAATACTACTACTGTTGGGAAATGTGTACTACTAATACTACTACTGTTGGGAAATGTGTAATACTAATACTACTACTGTTGGGAAATGTGTACTACTAATACTACTGCTGGGGAATGTGGAATACTAATACTACTGTTGGGAAATGTGTAATACTAATACTACTGCTGGGGAATGTGTAATACGAATACTGTTGGGAAATGTGTAATACTAATACTACTGCCGGGGATTGTGTAATACTAATACTATTACTACTGGGAAATGTGTAATACTAATAATACTGCTGGGGAACGTGTAATACTAATACTACCACTGTTGGGAAATGTGGAATACTAATACTAATACTGGGAAATGTGTAATACTAATACTACCACTGCTGGGGAATGTGGAATACTAATACTACCACTGCTGGGGAACATGTAATACTAATACTACCACTGCTGGGGAATGTGGAATACTAATACTACTACTACTACTGGGAAACGTGTAATACTAATACTACCACTGCTGGGGAATGTGTAATACTAATACTACCACTGCTGGGGAACGTGTAATACTAATACTACCACTGCTGGGGAATGTGGAATACTAATACTACCACTGCTGGGGAATGTGGAATACTAATACTACCACTGCTGGGGAATGTGGAATACTAATACTACCACTGCTGGGGAATGTGGAATACTAATACTACCACTGCTGGGGAATGTGGAATACTAATACTACCACTGCTGGGGAATGTGGAATACTAATACTACCACTGCTGGGGAACGTGGAATACTAATACTACCACTGCTGGGGAATGTGGAATACTAATACTACCACTGCTGGGGAATGTGGAATACTAATACTACCACTGCTGGGGAACGTGTATTACTAATACTACCACTGCTGGGGAATGTGGAATACTAATACTACCACTGCTGGGGAATGTGGAATACTAATACTACCACTGCTGGGGAACGTGTATTACTAATACTACCACTGCTGGGGAACGTGTATTACTAATACTACCACTGCTGGGGAACGTGTATTACTAATACTACCACTGCTGGGGAATGTGGAATACTAATACTACCACTGCTGGGGAATGTGGAATACTAATACTACCACTGCTGGGGAACGTGGAATACTAATACTACCACTGCTGGGGAATGTGGAATACTAATACTACCACTGCTGGGGAATGTGGAATACTAATACTACCACTGCTGGGGAACGTGTATTACTAATACTACCACTGCTGGGGAATGTGGAATACTAATACTACCACTGCTGGGGAACGTGTATTACTAATACTACCACTGCTGGGGAATGTGGAATACTAATACTACCACTGCTGGGGAACGTGTATTACTAATACTACCACTGCTGGGGAATGTGGAATACTAATACTACCACTGCTGGGGAACGTGTATTACTAATACTACCACTGCTGGGGAATGTGGAATACTAATACTACCACTGCTGGGGAATGTGGAATACTAATACTACCACTGCTGGGGAATGTGGAATACTAATACTACCACTGCTGGGGAACGTGTATTACTAATACTACCACTGCTGGGGAATGTGGAATACTAATACTACCACTGCTGGGGAACGTGTATTACTAATACTACCACTGCTGGGGAATGTGGAATACTAATACTACCACTGCTGGGGAACGTGTATTACTAATACTACCACTGCTGGGGAATGTGGAATACTAATACTACCACTGCTGGGGAATGTGGAATACTAATACTACCACTGCTGGGGAATGTGGAATACTAATACTACCACTGCTGGGGAACGTGTAATACTAATACTACCACTGCTGGGGAATGTGGAATAGTGCTACTGCTGGACACAACATTCCTGCATTACTCTTGGACGGTTTTAACAGTGTTGTTCTAAAAAAGTCACATTAGGATTAAAGTATAATATAATCTGTTGTACTGCAGAGCGACAATGACAATAACCCTCCACAGACTGGGATCTGTGTAGCAGAATCTCTAATAACGTCCCCCTTTTTATCAGCAATATATAGAGCTGCCCCCACATTTATGGCACCTCCGGCTGTCACATTTACCCCATGACATCATACCTGTCCAATAGGACATGACACAAAGTTCCCGTATTGTGAGAATATGAGTACGACTGACAGGAGGGATTTAGGAGAAGGGAAATGAATTATGGGGAAGAGAAGACAGACAATGGCAACTCTACGCAATGGTAGTAAATAAGTGAGAAGGCTGATAATGGGACTCTCAATGAAAGTGAGCATTAATGGTGTTGTGAAGGGGGCCCATTAATCCCAAGTTATGTCCTAAATACACAAGTATTATAACAGACAGAGCACACGGAGTAATGGTCGTGCAGAGATAAATGGCAGATGGAGGACGACGTGTCATTACCTGGTCCAGTGACACTCCATGAACGTAGAATAATACACAAGAAATGGCAGGCACACAGAGAACATCCATAGCAGGAAAGTGGGCAGAAACTGGGTTATAACTGGATTCTGAGGAGGACATGAAGAGAAGGAGAGAGGATCACATTGCCATATAAATATGAATGGTCAGCACTCTATATACAGTACAGGAGGGTATCTGAGATCAGTGCTAGGGGTAAAGGCACAGATCTTTCTATTGTCTCACCCGTAAATTCTCTGCAGGATAAGTGACGTTGAATCTGTCCATGGTGCTGACGATCACAGCCGGTGTAGTCAGGAAGAAGAGCAGGATGAACAATGCCAGATTTACACCCACAAAACGAACCCACCACATGGAGCCGGACACTGCCAGGTTCTCCCTGTCATCAAGAACAAGGTGACCATGGACTCAGTAGTATGTCCAGAATACCTGTGTATGACACTGTACAGAACGACCAAGGAGGGGTCTTTACTTACCAGATAACGTCATTGGGGGCAGGGGCATAACGCACCCCCCACTGGTGGGAGTGGAGAACCGGGGTGACAGAGGATTGCTGGGGGGCTCGTTGGCAACGTGGCCGATTATAGTCCTGGATGATTCTGCGGAGGGGAAGTAACTTTGGTCAGTTTCCAAAGTCCTATGTGATAATCCCAATACCTAGCACCCAGCTGACCCACTCGTCTCACACCTTGTCCCATTATGAAATGCAGAATATTAACAAAACAATTAGACTGCAGGATTCTTCCTGATAGTATTATTATTATAACACATTCCCCTGCTCGTGTCTGTATCCTGTATATTCTATACAGTGCTATGTACCTCAAGGAAAACCTGCTCCAGGATCTTGTTTCTGAGTGGTTCCCAGAGAAGGTGCTATAAGCCATATATATCATATATCAGACGTCACTATGAATACATATGTCTAGGACTGTATGATAGCTACAGCTGGGTGTCCGCTACTCACACGGCCGTCATCCTCTCGTCCTGGAAGGTGACAAACGCTGTTCCCAGTCTCTTTAGGGGGATACGGTTCCTTTCAGCTGTAAACTCGTCAGTCAGTTTCTCCTCCAGTTCCGCGTAATACTGCTCCGCTTCTACCTGAGCATGGGAGACACACATGAAACGGGATCAGCTCTGGCTTTTGGGGTACCAGTAATGCTTTCCATGTTGTCCTCTTCCCTAGAAAAGTCTGGTGGGATACAGCCCTCTCCCCCCTTCCCCATACACTGCGTTACATTAGTATAAACCATCCTCATTCAGCCTGCAGCCCGCGACTGAGCTAAATGCTTTCAGGTCCCATCTCTGCCCCCGATGTTGCTGACATCCGTCTATTATGATGCTTAAAGGGTTAATCTTGGTTACTTCCTCGGTGTGGGACATATATTGCTTCCACCAGCTGATGACATGCTCAGACATTTGCAGTGATTGGCTGACACGTTTGTGGCACATTACAAATTGTAGTGTAACTGACATTTATGCGGATAGATTAGATAAGGGAATTTTGTGCTGCAACATTGTTGCTAATTGGACATTTCACAAATGTTATTTATGTGCATTACTTATAGAAACACGCACCAGAGACGTTCACCACAAACTACAAAAGCAGGACTGACTGTTCCTTGAATTGTAGTATCTTGTGCTTTGAGGCGGGTTCCCTTGTCATTAAGACGGCTTTACTGAGCCGTCTGTATGCGGATTACTTATAACCGAAGCTAAGTAAAACATTTCCTTTGCATATAATATGCTACTGTGTTTTTTTTCTTTAAAAGGTATAATGTGACTATTATGGGTATTGCGTGCAGCCTATTACATGGTATAAAAACACCAATCTGTGGTGTGACACCGGCAGATGTGACATTTACAAATGTCATATTGCATTAAGGGATTAAAGTCAAATAAATATACTGAATCTCCACCACTTACAACTTCTTCCATAAAGCAAAATTATTTTTTGTGGACATGCCATATCTTGATGTACACATTAAGTAACGACAGCCATCTTGGTGCGCAAATTCATGCATGATCCAATACATCTATGTGCATGATCTGTAAATGCGGTTTTGTAAAGTTATAATGGAATTTGTGAGTGGGTTGAATGTGTAAATGATTCTCCCTGGATTACAATATATCCTTGACGTATGAAAAGGCCACATAGGGGCTGCAAATTACCCACTGCTATATGTTGTGACCGGACAACGCTTGTGCTCTTCAGGTTATGTCAACATGCCAAAAAACACACTTTGTGGGTGCATGCACAGCATTTATTCCTAATGGAGAAGTCGGGTGGTCTACACTCGCCCCCTCCATAGCGTGGCACACACTGCAACTAGCCCGGCAGAATGATTCCTGTAGAGCTCCGTCACCTTCTGTGTTCTGTCTGTTAATTGTAATATGAGCAAATAAAGAAAAAGTGAAATTGAGCAAGAAAACCCCCCTAAAAATACAGAAAAAGTCACAATAAAATCTAAAAATCGCCTCAGAGCTAAGAAAGCAGACTCATGCGTCCCCTCTCAGGGGCAAACGCAGGATTTGTAGAGGGGGGTTGCCACACCACGCCACCAGTGGGCGTGACCAGCATACATGGGGGCGTGGCTATAATATTAGACAGTGCTTGGCTGCTCTCCAACTCTTCCTATCCCCATAATATACATGGGCAATGCTGCGTGCACTACTGTTAGGTGCACGCTCTCCCTTTCAAGCAGAGCCGTGTGAAGCAGAGGCAGGGTCCAGCCACCTCAATTATACAGTGCCCCAGGCTTGGAGGGGGGTTTCTGGGCACTAGGAACCCCCCTCGGTTTGCTTATGCCTCTGAATAATGCGGAGTCCCCCGTACATGACTAATGCACTCACCTTCTGGAACCCACAGCAGTCACACGGACAGAACCGCGCACATGGATGGATTTTAATCAGAATTCTCCCTTCTTTCTGGGATCGTCCAGCAAAATACACGCGACCTTTCATAGCGCGACGCCTGAGAAGAACAGGAGACAAATCATTCTGAGCAGCTGCCCCGGGAAGAGGGTGCATGAGGTGTAAAGAGAGATGCTGGGGGAATAAGGAGAAACTTAAATATTCCACAGTAAGGAGCTCAAATATCCGAGGGTTTTCTCACCTTTCCGTGTCTAATTTCATCAGTCGCCGGATGTCATAGCTGAACTGGACATCAGTAACTGTGCAGCTGGGATATGCCTCACTGTTACAAAAACAACACATTACAGGGGGAAGCGCCCTGCGTCACAGTCCGAGTGTCAGGGGGAGGCGCCCTGCGTCACAGTCCGAGTGTCAGGGGGAGGCGCCCTCCGTCACAGTCCGAGTGTCAGGGGGAGGCGCCCTCCGTCACAGTCCGAGTGTCAGGGGGAGGCGCCCTCCGTCACAGTCCGAGTGTCAGGGGGAGGTGCCCTCCGTCACAGTCCCGAGTGTCAGGGGGAGGCGCCCTCCCTCGCAGTCTCTCAGGGGGTTGACGCCCTCGGATATAGGATATACTCACTGGAAATGTTTGGTGATGAGAGAGGTATCAAAGATTTCTTGAGGAATCTGAGTGACCATCAGAGTTCGAGCCACCTGGTGACAAACACAGAGTGGAATTTCCGAAACAAATGTCTGGATTTTACAGGTGTTTTTACTGAATATTTGAATGATGTCTTCTTAGAGTTTGAATTCACAAACAAATAACAAACATGAAAGTCTGTTTCATATGTCCTTTATTTCATCCACAATGTAACTTTATGCTTTGTTAAAAGTGTTTGTTTCAACTGAATTTCTGACAGTTCTTTCAACGTAACAATGACGCAATTTTCTACCAATTGACTCTACAAAACGAATTGTTGGAACAATAAATAACAAAACATTATAGTGGTGATTGAAAATGACGTTCTTTAGGGTGAGGCATTTGCCTCAATATAGGTTATCAGAAACAGGTGAAGTGCGGGAAACACCAATCCTAGTATCGCTATGTGTGCCCATGTGCGATGCCCAGTGGAGGTGGGACTGGCAGGACACCAATCCTGGTATCGCTATGTGTGCCCATGTGCGATGCCCAGTGGAGGTGGGACTGGCAGGACACCAATCCTGGTTTCGCTATGTGTGCCCATGTGCGATGCCCAGTGGAGGTGGGACTGGCAGGACACCAATCCTGGTATCGCTATGTGTGCCTATGTGCGATGCCCAGTGGAGGTGGGACTGGCAGGACACCAATCCTGGTATCGCTATGTGTGCCCATGTGCGATGCTCAGGGGGTATGGGACTAGCAGGACACCAATCCTGGTATAGCTATTTGTGCCCATGTATGATGACCAGGGGGGTGGGACTGGCAGAACACACCAATTCTGGTACTATTATGTGTTCCCAGGAGAGATGCCCAGGCAGGGGGTGACAGCATGTGCGTAGAGTACAGAACTGGCAGGAAAGCTAGAGCTAACTGGTTATATGCGACCATCCTCACCCAGGTGTTGTACATATTATTATTCTCCTTTATTTATACGGTGCTACAAGATTTCCAGAGCACTGTACAAAATACAAACACGGACGGCAGGCACAATGGGGAGTCAGAGGGGATCAAGCACAAGAGGAAAGAGTAGCGGGATGGGAAGAGAGCTGAGGAGATCAAGCATGGAGAGCTGGTTAGGTGGATGGCTGGTAGTCTTTGATGAATTTTAGGTGCCCATTTGAAGGTGCACAGATTAGGGGACAGTTGGATAGAACGTGAGAGGTCGTTCCAATGGAGGGGGGCAGCCTAGGAGAAGTCTTGGATTCTGGAATGGGATGAGGTGATCAGAGTGGAGGAGAGGTGACGGTCATTGGCTGATCACAGGGAACGGGAGGGAGTGTTGATGGAGAGGAGGTTAGTGATATATGGGGCAGTGGAGTGGGAGAGGACCTTGTAGTGAGGGTAAGGAGTTTGAAAAGGATTCTGTAGTAGAACAGCAGCCAGTGTAAGGCAGGCAGAAGAAGAGCGGCGTATAGGGAAGATAAGTCGTTGAGTATACAACGAAGGTAGGCGAAGTGGCAGTGAGAAGGTTACAGTAATCAACATGGGAAATGATGAGTGCATGGATAATAGTTTTGGTGGCATCCTGATATAGTTGAAAGCAACAGGATTGGGCAAGAGATTGAATGTGGGGTGCAAAAGAGAGGGAGGAGTCAAGGGTGACACCCTGGCAACGGAGATGGAAAACATAAGAGATGGTGGTGCTATTAATAGTGATAGAAAGATCGACAAGGGCATGAGGATCTAATAGGAGGGAAGACAATGAGTTCGGTATTGGCAATGTTGATTTTGAGAAACCGTAAGGACATCCAAGAGGAGATGGCGGAAAGGCAGTCAGATACATGAGAGAGGATGGGAGGAGAGATCAGTAGAAGGAAGGTAGAGTTGAATGTCGTTGCTGTAAAGGTGGTACTGGAGACCGAAGGAAATGATGAGATCACTCAGGGAAGTAGTGTACAGCAAAAAGAGAAGAGGGACAAGAACAGAGCTCTGAGGGACTCCTACAGTGAGGGTGGAGGATGAATCAGAAGTGGATACAGAGAAGAAGCGGTTGGTGAGTTATGAGGTGAACCATGGACAGAACCAGAGAGGCCGAGAGAAAGAAGGGGGTGGTCCATGGTGGCGGAAGCCTGGAGAGGTCCAGGAAGATGAACAAGGAGAAATGACCCCTGGATTTAGCGAGAGAGAAGATTGTTAGTAACTTTGGCCAGGGCGGTTTCAGTGGAGTGGAGGGAGAGGATGCTGTATTGGAGAAGGACAAGGAGGGTGTTGTCTGAAAGATGCCTGGTGAGCTGGTTGCAAACAATCCGCTCGAGTAATTTAGAGGCATAGGGGAGAAGTGAAATAGGGCGGTAGTGAGGCAGGTGGGGTCAAGATTGTTTGTTTTTGAGAATGGGAGAGATAAGAGCAGGTTTAAAGGAAGAGGGGACAATGCCATTGGAGAGTGACAGCTTGAAGAGGTATGCGAGGTAGGAGCAGGCAGTGGGGGAGAGGAAGTGAATGAGGTGAGAGGGGATGGGATCCAAGTGGCAGGTAGACGGGGAGAGGAAAGAATGCGGGAGTGGACTTTTTCACCCCAAGTAGGGCGGAAGGAGCACCAGTCGGTTGATGGAGGAAGGTAGATCGATAAGGGGAGGAGGAGATGTTGAGTCTGATAGCCTCAATTTTGGAGGAGAAAAAAGAGACAAAGTTGGGGTGGCAGAGAGGGAGAGCAGGATAGGAGGAGGGGGGAGAGAATTGATTGTGGCAAAGAGGCAGCTTAGTTTGGAAGACCGAGAAGAAATGAGGGATATGAAGAAGGATTGGTTAGCGAGGGAGAGGGAGGAGCTGTAGGAAGTACATATATTTGTATATTTATTTACCTTATCATCCTCTCTGTAGTGTAATGAGGTTGAGTGATGCTTCATACACAGCGCAGTCAGCAGGAAGTAGACCAACGCAAACACACTGTGCAGCCACAGGAAGCGGTCTCTGCGGGAAACAAACAAAGTGTCACAAAGAGTCACAGCCTCAACAATAACACACCTATAGTCCTGTCACTTACTGAATGGGAACATTGACGATAGTCGTACGACCAAACTGAGCCGGACTGTCACCTGCAGATACAGAGAACAGGGTTAGGTGGCTGATAGACCAGAGACTGGTGTAGGGGGTAATGAGTCACTCACCCAGCAAATCCCCAGAGAAGTTCACAGGCAATATGATAGACACAGAAAGGACACAGACAAGTAACAGCAGCACTAGCAGATGGCGCTGATAGGACAGGTAGGTGATGGCATCTGCCCCACATTTACTCTGAATATCCTCATCCCTGTAGTGAGAAAGCAGATCATTACTGAGGAATTCTGTGTCTTATGCGTTAACCTCCTCCCTATGGGCCCCTGCTCCACACCATGCCTTCCACATGTGCCCCTGCCCCTGCGCCCCTGCCCCTGCTCTCCACCGCATCTCCCCCTGCCCCCGCATCTCCCCCTGCCCCCGCTCTCCACCGCATCTCCCCCTGCTCCTCCCGCTCTCCACCGCCTCTCCCCCTGCCCCCGCTCTCCACCGCATCTCCCCCTGCCCCAACTCTCCACCGCATCTCCCCCTGCCCCCGCTCTCCACCGCATCTCCCCCTGCCCCCGCTCTCCACCGCATCTCCCCCTGCCCCCGCTCTCCACCGCATCTCCCCCTGCTCCTCCCGCTCTCCACCGCATCTCCCCCTGCCCCAACTCTCCACCGCATCTCCCCCTGCCCCCGCTCTCCACCGCATCTCCCCCTGCCCCCGCTCTCCACCGCATCTCCCCCTGCCCCCGCTCTCCACCGCATCTCCCCCTGCTCCTCCCGCTCTCCACCGCATCTCCCCCTGCCCCAACTCTCCACCGCATCTCCCCCTGCCCCCGCTCTCCACCGCATCTCCCCCTGCCCCCGCTCTCCACCGCCTCTCCCCCTGCTCCTCCCGCTCTCCACCGCCTCTCCCCCTGCTCCTCCCGCTCTCCACCGCCTCTCCCCCTGCCCCTGCTCCCCACCGCCTCTCCCCCTGCCCCCGCTCTCCACCGCATCTCCCCCTGCCCTCCACCGCCTCTCCCCCGCCTCTCCCCCTGCCCCCGCTCTCCACCGCATCTCCCCCTGCCCCCGCTCTCCACCGCATCTCCCCCTGCCCCCGCTCTCCACCGCATCTCCCCCTGCCCCCGCTCTCCACCGCCTCTCCCCCTGCTCCTCCCGCTCTCCACCGCCTCTCCCCCTGCTCCTCCCGCTCTCCACCGCCTCTCCCCCTGCTCCTCCCGCTCTCCCCCGCCTCTCCCCCTGCCCCTGCTCCCCACCGCCTCTCCCCCTGCCCCCGCTCTCCACCGCATCTCCCCCTGCCCCCGCTCTCCACCGCATCTCCCCCTGCCCTCCACCGCCTCTCCCCCGCCTCTCCCCCTGCCCCCGCTCTCCACCGCATCTCCCCCTGCCCCCGCTCTCCACCGCATCTCCCCCTGCCCCCGCTCTCCACCGCCTCTCCCCCTGCCCCCGCTCTCCACCGCATCTCCCCCTGCCCTCCACCGCCTCTCCCCCGCCTCTCCCCCTGCCCCCGCTCTCCACCGCATCTCCCCCTGCCCCCGCTCTCCACCGCATCTCCCCCTGCCCCCGCTCTCCACCGCCTCTCCCCCTGCTCCTCCCGCTCTCCACCGCCTCTCCCCCTGCTCCTCCCGCTCTCCACCGCCTCTCCCCCTGCTCCTCCCGCTCTCCCCCGCCTCTCCCCCTGCCCCTGCTCCCCACCGCCTCTCCCCCTGCCCCCGCTCTCCACCGCATCTCCCCCTGCCCCCGCTCTCCACCGCATCTCCCCCTGCCCCCGCTCTCCACCGCCTCTCCCCCTGCTCCTCCCGCTCTCCACCGCATCTCCCCCTGCCCCCGCTCTCCACCGCATCTCCCCCTGCCCCCGCTCTCCACCGCATCTCCCCCTGCCCCCGCTCTCCACCGCATCTCCCCCTGCCACCGCTCTCCACCGCATCTCCCCCTGCCCCCGCTCTCCACCGCCTCTCCCCCTGCCCCCGCTCTCCACCGCATCTCCCCCTGCCACCGCTCTCCACCGCATCTCCCCCTGCCCCCGCTCTCCACCGCATCTTCCCCTGCCCCTGCTCTCCACCGCCTCTCCCCCTGCCCCCGCTCTCCACCGCATCTCCCCCTGCTCCTCCCGCTCTCCACCGCCTCTCCCCCTGCCCCTGCTCCCCACCGCCTCTCCCCCTGCCCCCGCTCTCCACCGCATCTCCCCCTGCCCCCGCTCTCCACCGCATCTCCCCCTGCCCCCGCTCTCCACCGCCTCTCCCCCTGCTCCTCCCGCTCTCCACCGCATCTCCCCCTGCCCCCGCTCTCCACCGCATCTCCCCCTGCCCCCGCTCTCCACCGCATCTCCCCCTGCCCCCGCTCTCCACCGCATCTCCCCCTGCCACCGCTCTCCACCGCATCTCCCCCTGCCCCCGCTCTCCACCGCCTCTCCCCCTGCCCCCGCTCTCCACCGCATCTCCCCCTGCCACCGCTCTCCACCGCATCTCCCCCTGCCCCCGCTCTCCACCGCATCTTCCCCTGCCCCTGCTCTCCACCGCCTCTCCCCCTGCCCCCGCTCTCCACCGCATCTCCCCCTGCCCCCGCTCTCCACCGCATCTCCCCCTGCTCCTCCCGCTCTCCACCGCATCTCCCCCTGCCCCTGCTCTCCACCGCCTCTCCCCCTGCCCCCGCTCTCCACCGCATCTCCCCCTGCCCCCGCTCTCCACCGCATCTCCCCCTGCCCCCGCTCTCCACCGCATCTCCCCCTGCCCCCGCTCTCCACCGCATCTCCCCCTGCCCCCGCTCTCCACCGCATCTTCCCCTGCCCCTGCTCCTCACCGCATATCCCCCTGCCCCCGCTCTCCACCGCATCTCCCCCTGCCCCCGCTCTCCACCGCATCTCCCCCTGCCCCCGCTCTCCACCGCATCTCCCCCTGCCCCCGCTCTCCACCGCATCTCCCCCTGCCCCCGCTCTCCACCGCATCTCCCCCTGCCCCCGCTCTCCACCGCATCTTCCCCTGCCCCTGCTCCTCACCGCATATCCCCCTGCCCCCGCTCTCCACCGCATCTCCCCCTGCCCCCGCTCTCCACCGCATCTCCCCCTGCCCCCGCTCTCCACCGCATCTCCCCCTGCCCCCGCTCTCCACCGCCTCTCCCCCTGCCCCCGCTCTCCACCGCATCTTCCCCTGCCCCTGCTCTCCACCGCCTCTCCCCCTGCCCCCGCTCTCCACCGCATCTCCCCCTGCCCCCGCTCTCCACCGCATCTCCCCCTGCCCCCGCTCTCCACCGCATCTCCCCCTGCCCCCGCTCTCCACCGCATCTCCCCCTGCCCCCGCTCTCCACCGCATCTCCCCCTGCCCCCGCTCTCCACCGCATCTCCCCCTGCCCCCGCTCTCCACCGCATCTTCCCCTGCCCCTGCTCTCCACCGCCTCTCCCCCTGCCCCCGCTCTCCACCGCATCTCCCCCTGCCCCCGCTCTCCACCGCATCTCCCCCTGCCCCCGCTCTCCACCGCCTCTCCCCTTGCCCCCGCTCTCCACCGCATCTCCCCCTGCCCCCGCTCTCCACCGCCTCTCCCCCTGCTCCTCCCGCTCTCCACCGCATCTCCCCCTGCCCCCGCTCTCCACCGCATCTCCCCCTGCCCCCGCTCTCCACCGCATCTCCCCCTGCCCCCGCTCTCCACCGCATCTCCCCCTGCCCCCGCTCTCCACCGCCTCTCCCCCTGCCCCAACTCACCACCGCATCTTCCGCTCCCCACAGTATCTCCCCCTGCTCCTGCTCTCCACAGCATCTCCCCCTGCCCCCACACTCCACAGCATCTCCCCCTGCCCCCACACTCCACAGCATCTCCCCCTGCCCCCGCTCTCCACCGCATCTCCACCTGCCTCCGCACTCCACCGCATCTCCCCCTGCCTCTGCACTCCACCGCATCTCCACCTGCCCCCGCACTCCACCTGCCCCCGCACTCCACCTACTCTAACTTTCCACCATGTTCCAATCATATCTGCCCCAACTGTCCACTTCTCTAGAAACCCCCATAATAGCCCCAGCTCTTTCCCTGAAAATGATTCTCACTTCATCTGATAAATAGAGCTGAGCCAGGAGCAGAATCCCTGCAAGAGAGGAGACACATCATTATATAATGAAGCATGTATATAATAAATGGGTTATATAATACATCACTACACTATCTGTTTAGTAATAAGAGCACTTCTATTATATAAATCATCACTCCACTAGCTGTGTAATAATACTAGGAATATATATTGCAGCACTCAGCAATATGTGTCATAACACCAGCACTGGCATAAAATAATGAATCACACTGCTATCTATGTAATAATACCAGTAACAAAGCACACCGCCATACGTGTAAGAATCCCATCACTGGTGCTATATAATGAATAACACCCCTATGCATATAATAATACCAGTACTGGGGTTTTAATATTAATCACACCACTATTTAATAATACCAGCACTGGGGCTATATAATAAATCATACTATACAATTTACCGACAATTCAAATTTTACTTTTCCACCTGAAGTACATAGTGTTCTACACCTACAGACCCTGAATCCCTCTCTTCCGTATATTCCATGATGGCGGAAGGCATCTCACGGCACTCTGAGGTATCCTGTAGACACATCATGATTCCCGCTTAGTACCCTTTTACTCACCAGATCTTTACTTGTCAGGTCTGAGGGGCTAATCTCACAGGGGGACTTCTCCTTGTCGGTTGGTTCCCCGTAGAAGAGAGAGGTGAGGCTGGATAAGACAGGGACAAGATCAGTTTGTGGATTCTGAATATTTGTCTCAATGTATTATCATTCCTTCACCACACTGATAGCCTGTCCTGTGCCTCCACCTCTATCTACCCTGTCCTGTGCCTCCACCTCTATCTACCCTGTCCTATGCCTCCACCTCTATCTACCCTGTCCTGTGCCTCCACCTCTATCTACCCTGTCCTGTGCCTCCACCTCTATCTACCCTGTCCTGTGCCTCCACCTCTATCTACCCTGTCCTGTGCCTCCACCTCTATCTACCCTGTCCTGTACCTCCACCTCTATCTACCCTGTCCTATACCTCCACCTTAGCCAGACAGGGAATCTAGCATGAAAATCATCCACCTCCGTGTGAAACACGCTGCTCCGCGGAGGCGGGCCGTGAGCGATGAAAACCAACATCACAGCATAAGGGACAGGAGGGAAAACTGGCACAATGCATAAAGGATGCAGAGTGAGGACATTGCAGACGTGCTGCACACGGCAGGAGGATTTCATGGCAGTATCCCAGTATCCCTCCACCAGTCCCAGAATCATAGTCACACATTACTTATATGATGTCCATCTGCGTCGCATTGCCGGGCTGCGGAGAGAGGTCAGGGGTCAGGAAGGTTTATATTTGTATAAATATGACCCAGAAGATGAGAGTGCAATGTAATGTCTCACCTGTCATTGTCTATCAGGAGAGCGAGACGCCCATAGTCCCAGGCAGCTTTCCTGAGACATGAGAATACCAGGAGCAGAAACTGTGAAGACAAATGACTTATTATACAACCCTGGGAGTTCCTATATCTGGTCTGTACCACTCTGGGAGGTGCTATATCTGGACTCTACCATTTTGGAAGGTGCTATATCTGGACTCTACCACTCTGGGAGGTGCTATATCTGGACTCTACCACTCTGGGAGGTTCTATATCTGGACTCTACCACCCTGGGAGGTGCTATATCTTGGCTCTACCACCCTGGGAGGTGCTATATCTGGACTCTACCAACCTGGGAGGTGCTATATCTGGACTCTACCACCCTGGGAGGTGCTATATCTGGACTCTACCACCCTGGGAGGTGCTATATCTGGACTCTACCACCCCGGGAGGTGCTATATCTGGACTCTACCACCCCGGGAGATGCTATATCTGGACTCTACCACCCTGGGAGGTGCTATATCTGGACTCTACCACCCCGGGAGGTGCTATATCTGGACTCTACCACCCTGGGAGATGCTATATCTGGACTCTACCACCCTGGGAGATGCTATATCTGGACTCTACCACCCTGGGAGATGCTATATCTGGACTCTACCACCCTGGGAGATGCTATATCTGGACTCTACCACCCTGGGAGATGCTATATCTGGACTCTACCACCCTGGGAGGTGCTATATCTGGACTCTACCAACAACCTACTCTGGTGCTCCTTCTGCCCCACTTCGGGTGATGAAGTTCGCTCCCTCATTCTTTCCTCTCCACCCTCCACCTGTCCTCTCGACCCTATCCCCTCTAACCTCCTTCGCTCTCTCTCTCCCACTGCCTGCTCTTACCTTGCTCACCTTTTCAACCTATCACTCTCCTCTGGTGTAGTCCCCTCTTTATTTAAACACGCTCTTATCTCTCCCATCCTCAAAAAACCTAATCTTGACCCCACCTCTCTTGCAAACTATCGCCCTATCTCACTTCTCCCCTTTGCCTCCAAATTACTTGAGAGGATTGTCTGTTGCCGCCTCACTAGACACCTCTCGGACAATTCCCTCCTCGACCCTCTTCAATCTGGTTACCGCCCCCTCCACTCCACCGAAACTGCCCTGGCCAAAGTTACTAACGATCTACTTTTAGCCAAATCTAAGGGTCACTTCTCCCTGCTCATCCTCCTTGACCTCTCTGCGGCCTTCGACACCGTTGACCACCCCCTCCTGCTACAAACACTTCTCTCTCTTGGCCTCTCTGGATCTGTCCTTGCCTGGTTCACCTCATACCTCGCTAACCGCTCCTTCTCAGTATCCACGTCTGGCTCCTCCTCCACCCCCTTCCCTCTCCCTGTTGGTGTCCCTCAGGGCTCTGTTCTTGGCCCTCTACTCTTTTCGCTCTACACCTCCTCCCTGGGGGCTCTCATCTCCTCATTCGGTCTTCAGTATCACCTTTACGCTGACGACATCCAACTCTACATCTCCTCGCCTGATCTCTCCTCCTCCCTCCTCTCTCGTGTATCTGACTGCCTCTCTGCCATTTCCTCCTGGATGTCATCGCGCTTTCTCAAAATTAACATCTCCAAAACTGAACTGATTGTCTTTCCTCCCCCTAGACTCCCCGCCCACCACATCCTCTCTATTACTGTTAACAATACCACCATCTCCTCTGTCACCCAACTCCGCTGCCTGGGCGTTACCCTCGACTCCTCTCTCTCCTTCGCCCCCCACATCCAATCCCTCGCCCAAGCCTGTCGCTACCAGCTACGCAACATTGCCCGCATCCGGCCCTTCCTCTCCCAGGATGCCACCAAAACTATCATCCACGCACTCATCATCTCCCGCCTTGATTATTGCAACCTCCTTCTTACCGGCCTCCCCCATTCCCATCTCGCCCCCCTCCGCTCTATACTCAATGCGGCTGCAAGACTCATCTTCCTTTCTCGCCGCTCCTCATCTGCCTCCCCTCTCTGCCTCGCCCTACACTGGCTCCCCATTCCTTACAGAATCCTCTTCAAACTCCTGACCGTCACTTACAAGGCTCTCTCCCAGTCCACTGCTCCCTATATCTCTAACCTCCTCTCCATTCACACCCCTGCCCGTTCCCTGCGCTCGGCCAATGACCGTCGCCTCTCCTCCACTCTGATCACCTCTTCCCACTCCAGAATCCAAGACTTCTCCCGTGCTGCCCCCCTTCACTGGAACGACCTCCCTCGCTCCATCCGTCTTTCTCCCAATCTGTCCTCCTTCAAAAGGGCACTCAAAACTTACCTGTTCCTAAAGGCTTACCAACCTTCCACCTAACCTCTCCTCCACCTGTTCTTCCCCTCTCTCCTCCCGCCCCCTGTTCTCTCCCCACTTCTTCAACTTGCTCCCTGTGTGCCTGTGTTCTGTCTACCCTCCCTTAGGATGTAAGCTCATTTGAGCAGGGCCCTCTTCCCTCTGTTCTCCATACCTGCTCTTCTGCTCCGTCTTTACTGCATTAGCCTGCCTGGAGTCTCTGAAGTTTTGGTATTTTTTGTTAACCGTTTGTGATGTGTTACCTTGTTTAGCCTACTGTTTGTGCTGTGTACGGCGCTGCGGAACTCTTGTGGCGCCTAATAAATAAAGGATAATAATAATAATAATAATAATGACTCTACCACCCTGGGAGATGCTATATCTGGACTCTACCACCCTGGGAGGTGCTATATCTGGACTCTACCACCCTGGGAGGTGCTATATCTGGACTCTACCACCCTGGGAGGTGCTATATCTGGACTGCTCTTATATCAGTACTGTCCAGTCCTAGAGGTACTATAACCCTAACCCCTGACCAGTATTACCAGCCATGCCAGGAAATTGATAGCCAGGACAGTGGGCACTCCTCCAAATGGAAGCCCCTGTAGCACAGAACTGCGTGAGTGAGCTCTGTAACACTGATCCGTCACATTCCCTGTAGGGTCCTCAGGCAGTGGAGGCTCCATGGAAGCTGTTGACTGTAAGAAGGCGTCCAAGCTGAACATGGGATATACAAAGGGTGGCACATTATTCACAATGTATATAGCAGGGTAAAGAGTGTGTACACTACTGGTAAATAATTTATAATGATATAGCTGCATTTCTAGTCCGTCAAATCAATGTAACAGTTCATTTATATGAATAGAAAGTTACATTTACAAGAAGCATGTAATGTAATAAGTGGTTGTAACTAAAGCTGTATAGCAGCCAGCAATGGGGAATATAACGATACAGAACTGTAGCTAGTTATCTGGTCCACGTGTTGGATGTTCCCCCCATGAGGTCGGAATATGGAGTCAGGCGGCAGAATTGTACCCTGGGGCCGGCTAAACTTTATTCTTACTCCCGTATAGTCTATTATCTTCCCTGCACCCCGGGTCACATATAATGTAGTAAGGTGATGTCTGGTACCTGGTGATGTCACACTGATCAGCTGGGTGGTTTCCTTGTGACCTCTGACCTCCAGAGCCCCCACACCGAGCTACCGGGGGAAGAGGAAACATTTCACCAAAGCTGGAACCTCCCTACTACACCACTCACACTGACAACCCACCTCACTACACCACTCACACTCAGACAACCCACCTCACTGCACCACTCACACAACCCACCTCACTGCACCACTCACACAGCCCACCTCACTGCACCACTCACACTCAGACAACCCACCTCACTGCACCACTCACACAGCCCACCTCACTGCACCACTCATACTCAGACAACCCACCTCACTGCACCACTCACACTCAGACAACCCACCTCACTGCACCACTCACACAGCCCACCTCACTGCACCACTCACACTCAGACAACCCACCTCACTGCACCACTCACACTCAGACAACCCTCCCCTCAAACTATGCTCCACATACATTGTGCCCTCTCTCCTATTACTACCCCCTCCTGTCATACATTGTGCCCTCTCTGTTATTCCTACCCCCTCCTGTCATACATTGTGCCCTCTCTGTTATTACTACCCCCTCCTGTCATACATTGTGCCCTCTCTGCTATTACTACCCCCTCCTGTCATACATTGTGCCCTCTCTGTTATTCCTACCCCCTCCTGTCATACATTGTGCCCTCTCTGTTATTCCTACCCCCTCCTGTCATACATTGTGCCCTCTCTGTTATTCCTACCCCCTCATGTCATACATTGTGCCCTCTCTGCTATTACTACCCCCTCCTGTCATACATTGTGCCCTCTCTGCTATTACTACCCCCTCATGTCATATATTGTGCCCTCTCTGCTATTACTACCCCCTCCTGTCATACATTGTGCCCTCTCTATTATTCCTACCCCCTCCTGTCATACATTGTGCCCTCTCTGCTATTACTACCCCCTCATGTCATACATTGTGCCCTCTCTGCTATTACTACCCCCTCCTGTCATACATTGTGCCCTCTCTGCTATTACTACCCCCTCATGTCATACATTGTGCCCTCTC
This sequence comes from Mixophyes australis, assembly GCA_036250195.1. Classification (NCBI taxonomy): domain Eukaryota; kingdom Metazoa; phylum Chordata; class Amphibia; order Anura; family Limnodynastidae; genus Mixophyes; species Mixophyes australis. The sequence goes on along the minus strand of JAVHZZ010000012.1, from coordinate 433,508 downwards.
TGTTATTACTACCCCCTCCTGTCATACATTGTGCCCTCTCTGCTATTACTACCCCCTCCTGTCATACATTGTGCCCTCTCTGCTATTGCTACCCCCTCCTGTCATACATTGTGCCCTCTCTGCTATTACTACCCCCTCATGTCATACATTGTGCCCTCTCTGCTATTACTACCCCCTCCTGTCATACATTGTGCCCTCTCTATTATTCCTACCCCCTCCTGTCATACATTGTGCCCTCTCTGCTATTACTACCCCCTCATGTCATACATTGTGCCCTCTCTGCTATTACTACCCCCTCCTGTCATACATTGTGCCCTCTCTATTATTCCTACCCCCTCCTGTCATACATTGTGCCCTCTCTGCTATTACTACCCCCTCATGTCATACATTGTGCCCTCTCTATTATTCCTACCCCCTCCTGTCATACATTGTGCCCTCTCTGCTATTACTACCCCCTCCTGTCATACATTGTGCCCTCTCTGCTATTACTACCCCCTCCTGTCATACATTGTGCCCTCTCTGTTATTCCTACCCCCTCCTGTCATACATTGTGCCCTCTCTGCTATTACTACCCCCTCCTGTCATACATTGTGCCCTCTCTGCTATTACTACCCCCTCCTGTCATACATTGTGCCCTCTCTGCTATTACTACCCCCTCATGTCATACACTGTGCCCTCTCTATTATTCCTACCCCCTCCTGTCATACATTGTGCCCTCTCTGCTATTACTACCCCCTCCTGTCATACATTGTGCCCTCTCTGTTATTACTACCCCCTCCTGTCATACATTGTGCCCTCTCTGCTATTACTACCCCCTCCTGTCATACATTGTGCCCTCTCTGTTATTACTACCCCCTCCTGTCATACAATGTGCCCTCTCTGTTATTACTACCCCCTCCTGTCATACATTGTGCCCTCTCTGTTATACCTACCCCCTCCTGTCATACATTGTGCCCTCTCTGTTATTCCTACCCCCTCCTGTCATACATTGTGCCCTCTCTGTTATTCCTACCCCCTCCTGTCATACATTGTGCCCTCTCTGCTATTACTACCCCCTCTTGTCATACATTGTGCCCTCTCTGTTATTACTACCCCCTCCTGTCATACATTGTGCCCTCTCTGCTATTACTACCCCCTCCTGTCATACATTGTGCCCTCTCTGCTATTACTACCCCCTCCTGTCATACATTGTGCCCTCTCTGCTATTACTACCCCCTCATGTCATACATTGTGCCCTCTCTATTATTCCTACCCCCTCCTGTCATACATTGTGCCCTCTCTGCTATTACTACCCCCTCCTGTCATACATTGTGCCCTCTCTGTTATTACTACCCCCTCCTGTCATACATTGTGCCCTCTCTGCTATTCCTACCCCCTCCTGTCATACATTGTGCCCTCTCTGCTATTCCTACCCCCTCATGTCATACATTGTGCCCTCTCTGCTATTCCTACCCCCTCCTGTCATACATTGTGCCCTCTCTGCTATTACTACCCCCTCCTGTCATACATTGTGCCCTCTCTGCTATTACTACCCCCTCATGTCATACATTGTGCCCTCTCTGTTATTACTACCCCCTCATGTCATACATTGTGCCCTCTCTGCTATTACTACCCCCTCTTGTCATACATTGTGCCCTCTCTGTTATTACTACCCCCTCATGTCATACATTGTGCCCTCTCTGTTATTCCTACCCCCTCCTGTCATACATTGTGCCCTCTCTGTTATTACTACCCCCTCCTGTCATACATTGTGCCCTCTCTGCTATTACTACCCCCTCATGTCATACATTGTGCCCTCTCTGCTATTACTACCCCCTCTTGTCATACATTGTGCCCTCTCTGTTATTCCTACCCCCTCCTGTCATACATTGTGCCCTCTCTGTTATTCCTACCCCCTCCTGTCATACATTGTGCCCTCTCTGCTATTACTACCCCCTCTTGTCATACATTGTGCCCTCTCTGCTATTACTACCCCCTCATGTCATACATTGTGCCCTCTCTCCTATTCCTACCCCCTCCTGTCATACATTGTGCCCTCTCTGCTATTACTACCCCCTCCTGTCATACATTGTGCCCTCTCTGCTATTACTACCCCCTCCTGTCATACATTGTGCCCTCTCTGCTATTACTACCCCCTCCTGTCATACATTGTGCCCTCTCTGCTATTACTACCCCCTCCTGTCATACATTGTGCCCTCTCTGCTATTACTACCCCCTCCTGTCATACATTGTGCCCTCTCTGTTATTCCTACCCCCTCCTGTCATACATTGTGCCCTCTCTGTTATTACTACCCCCTCCTGTCATACATTGTGCCCTCTCTGTTATTCCTACCCCCTCCTGTCATACATTGTGCCCTCTCTGTTATTCCTACCCCCTCCTGTCATACATTGTGCCCTCTCTGCTATTACTACCCCCTCCTGTCATACATTGTGCCCTCTCTGCTATTACTACCCCCTCATGTCATACATTGTGCCCTCTCTATTATTCCTACCCCCTCCTGTCATACATTGTGCCCTCTCTGTTATTCCTACCGCCTCCTGTCATACATTGTGCCCTCTCTGCTATTACTACCCCCTCCTGTCATACATTGTGCCCTCTCTGTTATTACTACCCCCTCCTGTCATACATTGTGCCCTCTCTGCTATTCCTACCCCCTCCTGTCATACATTGTGCCCTCTCTGCTATTCCTACCCCCTCATGTCATACATTGTGCCCTCTCTGCTATTCCTACCCCCTCCTGTCATACATTGTGCCCTCTCTGCTATTACTACCCCCTTTTGTCATACATTGTGCCCTCTCTGCTATTACTACCCCCTCATGTCATACATTGTGCCCTCTCTGTTATTACTACCCCCTCATGTCATACATTGTGCCCTCTCTGCTATTACTACCCCCTCTTGTCATACATTGTGCCCTCTCTGTTATTACTACCCCCTCATGTCATACATTGTGCCCTCTCTGTTATTCCTACCCCCTCCTGTCATACATTGTGCCCTCTCTGTTATTACTACCCCCTCCTGTCATACATTGTGCCCTCTCTGCTATTACTACCCCCTCCTGTCATACATTGTGCCCTCTCTGCTATTACTACCCCCTCATGTCATACATTGTGCCCTCTCTGCTATTACTACCCCCTCTTGTCATACATTGTGCCCTCTCTGTTATTCCTACCCCCTCCTGTCATACATTGTGCCCTCTCTGTTATTCCTACCCCCTCCTGTCATACATTGTGCCCTCTCTGCTATTACTACCCCCTCTTGTCATACATTGTGCCCTCTCTGCTATTACTACCCCCTCATGTCATACATTGTGCCCTCTCTCCTATTCCTACCCCCTCTTGTCATACATTGTGCCCTCTCTGCTATTACTACCCCCTCCTGTCATACATTGTGCCCTCTCTGCTATTACTACCCCCTCCTGTCATACATTGTGCCCTCTCTGCTATTACTACCCCCTCCTGTCATACATTGTGCCCTCTCTGCTATTACTACCCCCTCTTGTCATACATTGTGCCCTCTCTGTTATTACTACCCCCTCCTGTCATACATTGTGCCCTCTCTGCTATTACTACCCCCTTCTGTCATACATTGTGCCCTCTCTGCTATTACTACCCCCTCCTGTCATACATTGTGCCCTCTCAGTTATTACTACCCCCTCCTGTCATACATTGTGCCCTCTCTGCTATTCCTACCCCCTCCTGTCATACATTGTGCCCTCTCTGCTATTACTACCCCCTCCTGTCATACATTGTGCCCTCTCTGTTATTCCTACCCCCTCCTGTCATACATTGTGCCCTCTCTGCTATTACTACCCCCTCATGTGGCCTCTAATTAGAGCAGGTGAATTTGATACAATGTATTTCTTACACAACCTGTCACTAACCACAGATTATCCACCCGGAAAACAAACACACCACACCCCACATCCAGCTCCGGCTGTGCCCTCTGCGCCCCTCACCACCTGGCTGCCGCCGCCCTTCCTCCCCGTGTAATGTATCCCGGGTCCCTCTTACCTGTCGGCCCGCAGCATCCTAAGCGCCAGAGACCGTCAGCTGCTCCCAGCGATACCCCGAGCAGGGCGCCGCCTCCTGACATCAACTGTACGGCGGGGAGGGGCGGCCGTGTCCGGGTCCTGCCAGTGTCACCCCCGGATCCTGTGTGTCTAGTGCCAGTGTCACCCCCGGATCCTGTGTCTATAGTGCCAGTGTCACCCCCGGATCCTGTGTCTATAGTGCCAGTGTCACCTCCAGATCCTGTGTCTATAGTGCCAGTGTCACCCCCGGATCCTGTGTCTATAGTGCCAGTGTCACCCCCGGATCCTGTGTCTATAGTGCCAGTGTCACCCCCGGATCCTGTGTGTCTAGTGCCAGTGTCACCCCCAGATCCTGTGTGTCTAGTGCCAGTGTCACCCCCAGATCCTGTGTCTATAGTGCCAGTGTCACCTCCAGATCCTGTGTCTATAGTGCCAGTGTCACCTCCAGTGTCTATAGTGCCAGTGTCACCTCCAGATCCTGTGTCTATAGTGCCAGTGTCACCTCCAGATCCTGTGTCTATAGTGCCAGTGTCACCCCCGGATCCTGTGTGTATAGTGCCAGTGTCACCTCCAGATCCTGTGTGTATAAGGCCAGTGTCACCTCCAGATCCTGTGTCTATAGTGCCAGTGTCACCCCCGGATCCTGTGTGTATAGTGCCAGTGTCACCCCCGGATCCTGTGTGTCTAGTGCCAGTGTCACCTCCGGATCCTGTGTCTATAGTGCCAGTGTCACCTCCAGATCCTGTGTCTATAGTGCCAGTGTCACCTCCGGATCCTGTGTCTATAGGGCCAGTGTCACCCCCGGATCCTGTGTGTATAGTGCCAGTGTCACCCCCGGATCCTGTGTGTCTAGTGCCAGTGTCACCTCCGGATCCTGTGTCTATAGTGCCAGTGTCACCTCCAGATCCTGTGTCTATAGTGCCAGTGTCACCCCCGGATCCTGTGTGTCTAGTGCCAGTGTCACCCCCGGATCCTGTGTCTATAGTGCCAGTGTCACCCCCGGATCCTGTGTCTATAGTGCCAGTGTCACCTCCAGATCCTGTGTCTATAGTGCCAGTGTCACCCCCGGATCCTGTGTCTATAGTGCCAGTGTCACCCCCGGATCCTGTGTCTATAGTGCCAGTGTCACCCCCGGATCCTGTGTGTCTAGTGCCAGTGTCACCCCCAGATCCTGTGTGTCTAGTGCCAGTGTCACCCCCAGATCCTGTGTCTATAGTGCCAGTGTCACCTCCAGATCCTGTGTCTATAGTGCCATTGTCACCCCCGGATCCTGTGTCTATAGTGCCAGTGTCACCCCCAGATCCTGTGTCTATAGTGCCAGTGTCACCCCCAGATCCTGTGTCTATAGTGCCAGTGTCACCCCCGGATCCTGTGTGTATAGTGCCAGTGTCACCCCCAGATCCTGTGTGTCTAGTGCCAGTGTCACCCCCGGATCCTGTGTGTCTAGTGCCAGTGTCACCCCCGGATCCTGTGTGTCTAGTGCCAGTGTCACCCCCGGATCCTGTGTCTATAGTGCCAGTGTCACCCCCAGATCCTGTGTCTATAGTGCCAGTGTCACCCCCAGATCCTGTGTCTATAGTGCCAGTGTCACCCCCGGATCCTGTGTGTATAGTGCCAGTGTCACCCCCAGATCCTGTGTGTCTAGTGCCAGTGTCACCCCCGGATCCTGTGTGTCTAGTGCCAGTGTCACCCCCGGATCCTGTGTGTCTAGTGCCAGTGTCACCCCCGGATCCTGTGTCTATAGTGCCAGTGTCACCCCCGGATCCTGTGTGTCTAGTGCCAGTGTCACCCCCAGATCCTGTGTGTCTAGTGCCAGTGTCACCCCCGGATCCTGTGTGTCTAGTGCCAGTGTCACCCCCAGATCCTGTGTCTATAGTGCCAGTGTCACCCCCAGATCCTGTGTGTCTAGTGCCAGTGTCACCCCCGGATCCTGTGTCTATAGTGCCAGTGTCACCTCCAGATCCTGTGTCTATAGTGCCAGTGTCACCCCCGGATCCTGTGTCTATAGTGCCAGTGTCACCCCCGGATCCTGTGTGTATAGTGCCAGTGTCACCCCCGGATCCTGTGTGTCTAGTGCCAGTGTCACCCCCGGATCCTGTGTCTATAGTGCCAGTGTCACCCCCGGATCCTGTGTGTATAGTGCCAGTGTCACCCCCGGATCCTGTGTCTATAGTGCCAGTGTCACCTCCAGATCCTGTGTGTATAGTTCCAGTGTCACCCCCGGATCCTGTGTCTATAGTGCCAGTGTCACCCCCGGATCCTGTGTGTATAGTGCCAGTGTCACCCCCGGATCCTGTGTGTATAGTGCCAGTGTCACCCCCGGATCCTGTGTGTATAGTGCCAGTGTCACCCCCGGATCCTGTGTCTATAGTGCCAGTGTCACCCCCGGATCCTGTGTGTATAGTGCCAGTGTCACCCCCGGATCCTGTGTGTATAGTGCCAGTGTCACCCCCTGGATCCTGTGTGTATAGTGCCAGTGTCACCCCCGGATCCTGTGTGTATAGTGCCAGTGTCACCTCCAGATCCTGTGTCTATAGTGCCAGTGTCACCTCCAGATCCTGTGTGTATAGTGCCAGTGTCACCCCCAGATCCTGTGTCTATAGTGCCAGTGTCACCTCCAGATCCTGTGTCTATAGTGCCAGTGTCACCTCCAGATCCTGTGTGTATAGTGCCAGTGTCACCTCCAGATCCTGTGTCTATAGTGCCAGTGTCACCCCCGGATCCTGTGTCTATAGTGCCAGTGTCACCCCCGGATCCTGTGTGTATAGTGCCAGTGTCACCTCCAGATCCTGTGTGTATAGTGCCAGTGTCACCCCCGGATCCTGTGTGTATAGTGCCAGTGTCACCTCCAGATCCTGTGTGTCTAGTGCCAGTGTCACCTCCAGATCCTGTGTGTATAGTGCCAGTGTCACCTCCAGATCCTGTGTGTCTATAGTGCCAGTGTCACCTCCAGTGTCTATAGTGCCAGTGTCACCTCCAGTGTCTATAGTGCCAGTGTCACCTCCAGTGTCTATAGTGCCAGTGTCACCCCCGGATCCTGTGTGTATAGTGCCAGTGTCACCTCCAGTGTCTATAGTGCCAGTGTCACCTCCAGATCCTGTGTCTATAGTGCCAGTGTCACCCCCGGATCCTGTGTCTATAGTGCCAGTGTCACCCCCGGATCCTGTGTGTATAGTGCCAGTGTCACCCCCGGATCCTGTGTCTATAGTGCCAGTGTCACCTCCAGATCCTGTGTGTATAGTGCCAGTGTCACCCCCGGATCCTGTGTGTATAGTGCCAGTGTCACCCCCGGATCCTGTGTGTATAGTGCCAGTGTCACCCCCGGATCCTGTGTGTATAGTGCCAGTGTCACCCCCGGATCCTGTGTGTATAGTGCCAGTGTCACCCCCTGGATCCTGTGTGTATAGTGCCAGTGTCACCCCCGGATCCTGTGTGTATAGTGCCAGTGTCACCTCCAGATCCTGTGTGTCTAGTGCCAGTGTCACCTCCAGATCCTGTGTGTCTAGTGCCAGTGTCACCTCCAGTGTCTATAGTGCCAGTGTCACCTCCAGTGTCTATAGTGCCAGTGTCACCTCCAGATCCTGTGTCTATAGTGCCAGTGTCACCCCCGGATCCTGTGTCTATAGTGCCAGTGTCACCTCCAGATCCTGTGTCTATAGTGCCAGTGTCACCCCCGGATCCTGTGTGTATAGTGCCAGTGTCACCTCCAGATCCTGTGTGTATAGTGCCAGTGTCACCTCCAGATCCTGTGTCTATAGTGCCAGTGTCACCTCCAGATCCTGTGTCTATAGTGCCAGTGTCACCCCCGGATCCTGTGTGTATAGTGCCAGTGTCACCCCCGGATCCTGTGTCTATAGTGCCAGTGTCACCTCCAGATCCTGTGTGTATGATTCCAGTGTCACCCCCGGATCCTGTGTCTATAGTGCCAGTGTCACCCCCGGATCCTGTGTGTATAGTGCCAGTGTCAACCCCGGATCCTGTGTGTATAGTGCCAGTGTCACCCCCGGATCCTGTGTCTATAGTGCCAGTGTCACCTCCAGATCCTGTGTGTATAGTTCCAGTGTCACCCCCGGATCCTGTGTCTATAGTGCCAGTGTCACCCCCGGATCCTGTGTCTATAGTGCCAGTGTCACCCCCGGATCCTGTGTGTATAGTGCCAGTGTCACCCCCGGATCCTGTGTCTATAGTGCCAGTGTCACCCCCGGATCCTGTGTGTATAGTGCCAGTGTCACCCCCGGATCCTGTGTCTATAGTGCCAGTGTCACCCCCGGATCCTGTGTGTATAGTGCCAGTGTCACCCCCGGATCCTGTGTGTATAGTGCCAGTGTCACCTCCAGATCCTGTGTGTCTAGTGCCAGTGTCACCTCCAGTGTCTATAGTGCCAGTGTCACCTCCAGTGTCTATAGTGCCAGTGTCACCTCCAGATCCTGTGTCTATAGTGCCAGTGTCACCTCCAGATCCTGTGTCTATAGTGCCAGTGTCACCCCCGGATCCTGTGTCTATAGTGCCAGTGTCACCCCCGGATCCTGTGTCTATAGTGCCAGTGTCACCCCCGGATCCTGTGTGTATAGTGCCAGTGTCACCTCCAGATCCTGTGTGTCTAGTGCCAGTGTCACCTCCAGTGTCTATAGTGCCAGTGTCACCTCCAGATCCTGTGTCTATAGTGCCAGTGTCACCCCCGGATCCTGTGTCTATAGTGCCAGTGTCACCTCCAGATCCTGTGTCTATAGTGCCAGTGTCACCCCCGGATCCTGTGTCTATAGTGCCAGTGTCACCTCCAGATCCTGTGTGTATAGTGCCAGTGTCACCTCCAGATCCTGTGTCTATAGTGCCAGTGTCACCTCCAGATCCTGTGTGTATAGTTCCAGTGTCACCCCCGGATCCTGTGTCTATAGTGCCAGTGTCACCCCCGGATCCTGTGTGTATAGTGCCAGTGTCACCCCCGGATCCTGTGTCTATAGTGCCAGTGTCACCCCCGGATCCTGTGTGTATAGTGCCAGTGTCACCCCCGGATCCTGTGTGTATAGTGCCAGTGTCACCCCCTGGATCCTGTGTGTATAGTGCCAGTGTCACCCCCGGATCCTGTGTGTATAGTGCCAGTGTCACCTCCAGATCCTGTGTGTCTAGTGCCAGTGTCACCTCCAGATCCTGTGTGTATAGTGCCAGTGTCACCTCCAGTGTCTATAGTGCCAGTGTCACCTCCAGATCCTGTGTCTATAGTGCCAGTGTCACCTCCAGATCCTGTGTCTATAGTGCCAGTGTCACCTCCAGATCCTGTGTCTATAGTGCCAGTGTCACCCCCGGATCCTGTGTGTATAGTGCCAGTGTCACCTCCAGATCCTGTGTGTATAAGGCCAGTGTCACCTCCAGATCCTGTGTCTATAGTGCCAGTGTCACCCCCGGATCCTGTGTGTATAGTGCCAGTGTCACCCCCGGATCCTGTGTGTCTAGTGCCAGTGTCACCTCCGGATCCTGTGTCTATAGTGCCAGTGTCACCTCCAGATCCTGTGTCTATAGTGCCAGTGTCACCTCCGGATCCTGTGTCTATAGGGCCAGTGTCACCCCTGGATCCTGTGTCTATAGTGCCAGTGTCACCTCCAGATCCTGTGTGTATAGTGCCAGTGTCACCTCCGGATCCTGTGTCTATAGTGCCAGTGTCACCCCCAGATCCTGTGTGTATAGTGCCAGTGTCACCTCCAGATCCTGTGTGTCTATAGTGCCAGTGTCACCCCCGGATCCTGTGTGTATAGTGCCAGTGTCACCTCCGGATCCTGTGTCTATAGGGCCAGTGTCACCCCCGGATCCTGTGTCTATAGTGCCAGTGTCACCCCCAGATCCTGTGTCTATAGTGCCAGTGTCACCCCCAGATCCTGTGTCTATAGTGCCAGTGTCACCCCCGGATCCTGTGTGTATAGTGCCAGTGTCACCCCCGGATCCTGTGTGTATAGTGCCAGTGTCACCCCCGGATCCTGTGTGTATAGTGCCAGTGTCACCCCCGGATCCTGTGTGTATAGTGCCAGTGTCACCACCAGATCCTGTGTCTATAGTGCCAGTGTCACCTCCAGATCCTGTGTCTATAGTGCCAGTGTCACCTCCGGATCCTGTGTCTATAGTGCCAGTGTCACCCCCGGATCCTGTGTGTATAGTGCCAGTGTCACCCCCAGATCCTGTGTGTATAGTGCCAGTGTCACCACCAGATCCTGTGTGTCTATAGTGCCAGTGTCACCCCCGGATCCTGTGTGTATAGTGCCAGTGTCACCCCCGGATCCTGTGTCTATAGTGCCAGTGTCACCCCCAGATCCTGTGTCTATAGTGCCAGTGTCACCCCCGGATCCTGTGTGTATAGTGCCAGTGTCACCCCCGGATCCTGTGTGTATAGTGCCAGTGTCACCTCCAGATCCTGTGTCTATAGTGCCAGTGTCACCCCCAGATCCTGTGTGTATAGTGCCAGTGTCACCCCCGGATCCTGTGTGTATAGTGCCAGTGTCACCTCCAGATCCTGTGTCTATAGTGCCAGTGTCACCCCCGGATCCTGTGTGTATAGTGCCAGTGTCACCCCCGGATCCTGTGTCTATAGTGCCAGTGTCACCCCCGGATCCTGTGTCTATAGGGCCAGTGTCACCCCCGGATCCTGTGTCTATAGTGCCAGTGTCACCTCCGGATCCTGTGTCTATAGTGCCAGTGTCACCCCCGGATCCTGTGTGTATAGTGCCAGTGTCACCCCCGGATCCTGTGTGTCTAGTGCCAGTGTCACCCCCGGATCCTGTGTCTATAGTGCCAGTGTCACCCCCGGATCCTGTGTGTATAGTGCCAGTGTCACCCCCGGATCCTGTGTGTATAGTGCCAGTGTCACCCCCAGATCCTGTGTGTATAGGGCCAGTGTCACCCCCGGATCCTGTGTCTATAGTGCCAGTGTCACCTCCGGATCCTGTGTCTATAGGGCCAGTGTCACCCCCGGATCCTGTGTCTATAGTGCCAGTGTCACCCCCGGATCCTGTGTCTATAGGGCCAGTGTCACCCCCGGATCCTGTGTCTATAGGGCCAGTGTCACCCCCGGATCCTGTGTGTATAGTGCCAGTGTCACCTCCGGATCCTGTGTCTATAGTGCCAGTGTCACCCCCAGATCCTGTGTCTATAGTGCCAGTGTCACCTCCGGATCCTGTGTCTATAGTGCCAGTGTCACCCCCGGATCCTGTGTCTATAGTGCCAGTGTCACCTCCAGATCCTGTGTCTATAGTGCCAGTGTCACCCCCGGATCCTGTGTCTATAGTGCCAGTGTCACCTCCAGATCCTGTGTCTATAGTGCCAGTGTCACCTCCAGATCCTGTGTCTATAGTGCCAGTGTCACCCCCGGATCCTGTGTCTATAGGGCCAGTGTCACCTCCGGATCCTGTGTCTATAGTGCCAGTGTCACCCCCGGATCCTGTGTCTATAGTGCCAGTGTCACCCCCGGATCCTGTGTCTATAGTGCCAGTGTCACCCCCGGATCCTGTGTCTATAGTGCCAGTGTCACCCCCGGATCCTGTGTCTATAGTGCCAGTGTCACCTCCAGATCCTGTGTCTATAGTGCCAGTGTCACCTCCAGATCCTGTGTCTATAGGGCCAGTGTCACCTCCAGATCCTGTGTCTATAGTGCCAGTGTCACCTCCGGATCCTGTGTCTATAGGGCCAGTGTTACCCCCAGATCCTGTGTCTATAGTGCCAGTGTCACCCCCGGATCCTGTGTCTATAGTGCCAGTGTCACCCCCGGATCCTGTGTCTATAGGGCCAGTGTCACCTCCAGATACTGTGTGTATAGTGCCAGTGTCACCTCCGGATCCTGTGTGTATAGTGCCAGTGTCACCCCCGGATCCTGTGTCTATAGTGCCAGTGTCACCCCCAGATCCTGTGTGTATAGTGCCAGTGTCACCCCCGGATCCTGTGTCTATAGTGCCAGTGTCACCACCAGATACTGTGTGTATAGTGCCAGTGTCACCCCCGGATCCTGTGTCTATAGTGCCAGTGTCACCTCCAGATCCTGTGTCTATAGTGCCAGTGTCACCCCCGGATCCTGTGTCTATAGTGCCAGTGTCACCCCCTGATCCTGTGTGTATAGTGCCAGTGTCACCCCCGGATCCTGTGTGTATAGTGCCAGTGTCACCCCCAGATCCTGTGTGTATAGTGCCAGTGTCACCCCCAGATCCTGTGTCTATAGTGCCAGTGTCACCTCCAGATCCTGTGTCTATAGTGCCAGTGTCACCGCCGGATCCTGTGTGTATAGTGCCAGTGTCACCCCCGGATCCTGTGTCTATAGGGCCAGTGTCACCCCCAGATCCTGTGTGTATAGTGCCAGTGTCACCTCCAGATCCTGTGTCTATAGTGCCAGTGTCACCCCCGGATCCTGTGTCTATAGTGCCAGTGTCACCCCCAGATCCTGTGTCTATAGTGCCAGTGTCACCCCCAGATCCTGTGTGTATAGTGCCAGTGTCACCCCCAGATCCTGTGTCTATAGTGCCAGTGTCACCCCCAGATCCTGTGTCTATAGTGCCAGTGTCACCCCCAGATCCTGTGTCTATAGTGCCAGTGTCACCCCCAGATACTGTGTGTATAGTGCCAGTGTCACCCCCGGATCCTGTGTGTATAGTGCCAGTGTCACCTCCAGATCCTGTGTCTATAGTGCCAGTGTCACCCCCAGATCCTGTGTCTATAGTGCCAGTGTCACCCCCAGATCCTGTGTCTATAGTGCCAGTGTCACCCCCAGATACTGTGTGTATAGTGCCAGTGTCACCCCCAGATCCTGTGTGTATAGTGCCAGTGTCACCTCCAGATCCTGTGTCTATAGTGCCAGTGTCACCGCCGGATCCTGTGTGTATAGTGCCAGTGTCACCCCCGGATCCTGTGTCTATAGGGCCAGTGTCACCCCCAGATCCTGTGTGTATAGTGCCAGTGTCACCCCCGGATCCTGTGTGTCTATAGTGCCAGTGTCACCCCCGGATCCTGTGTGTATAGTGCCAGTGTCACCCCCGGATCCTGTGTCTATAGTGCCAGTGTCACCCCCGGATCCTGTGTGTCTATAGTGCCAGTGTCACCCCCGGATCCTGTGTGTATAGTGCCAGTGTCACCCCCGGATCCTGTGTGTATAGTGCCAGTGTCACCCCCGGATCCTGTGTCTATAGTGCCAGTGTCACCCCCGGATCCTGTGTCTATAGGGCCAGTGTCACCCCCAGATCCTGTGTGTATAGTGCCAGTGTCACCCCCAGATCCTGTGTGTCTATAGTGCCAGTGTCACCCCCGGATCCTGTGTCTATAGTGCCAGTGTCACCCCCGGATCCTGTGTCTATAGGGCCAGTGTCACCCCCAGATCCTGTGTGTATAGTGCCAGTGTCACCCCCGGATCCTGTGTGTATAGTGCCAGTGTCACCGCCGGATCCTGTGTCTATAGTGCCAGTGTCACCCCCGGATCCTGTGTCTATAGGGCCAGTGTCACCCCCAGATCCTGTGTGTATAGTGCCAGTGTCACCTCCAGATACTGTGTGTATAGTGCCAGTGTCACCCCCGGATCCTGTGTCTATAGTGCCAGTGTCACCCCCGGATCCTGTGTGTATAGTGCCAGTGTCACCGCCGGATCCTGTGTGTATAGTGCCAGTGTCACCGCCGGATCCTGTGTGTATAGTGCCAGTGTCACCCCCGGATCCTGTGTCTATAGTGCCAGTGTCACCCCCGGATCCTGTGTGTATAGTGCCAGTGTCACCCCCGGATCCTGTGTGTATAGTGCCAGTGTCACCCCCGGATCCTGTGTCTATAGTGCCAGTGTCACCTCCAGATCCTGTGTCTATAGTGCCAGTGTCACCCTCAGATCCTGTGTGTATAGTGCCAGTGTCACCCCCGGATCCTGTGTGTATAGTGCCAGTGTCACCCCCGGATCCTGTGTCTATAGTGCCAGTGTCACCTCCCGATCCTGTGTCTATAGTGCCAGTGTCACCCTCAGATCCTGTGTGTATAGTGCCAGTGTCACCCCCGGATCCTGTGTCTATAGTGCCAGTGTCACCCCCGGATCCTGTGTCTATAGTGCCAGTGTCACCCCCGGATCCTGTGTGTATAGTGCCAGTGTCACCCCCGGATCCTGTGTGTATAGTGCCAGTGTCACCCCCGGATCCTGTGTCTATAGTGCCAGTGTTACCTCCAGATCCTGTGTGTATAGTGCCAGTGTCACCTCCAGATCCTGTGTCTATAGTGCCAGTGTCACCTCCAGATCCTGTGTGTATAGTGCCAGTGTCACCTCCAGATCCTGTGTGTCTAGTGCCAGTGTCACCTCCAGATCCTGTGTCTATAGTTCCAGTGTCACCTCCAGATCCTGTGTCTATAGTTCCAGTGTCACCTCCAGATCCTGTGTGTATAGTGCCAGTGTCACCTCCAGATCCTGTGTGTATAGTGCCAGTGTCACCTCCAGATCCTGTGTCTATAGTGCCAGTGTCACCTCCAGATACTGTGTCTATAGTGCCAGTGTCACCCCCGGATCCTGTGTGTATAGTTCCAGTGTCACCCCCGGATCCTGTGTCTATAGTGCCAGTGTCACCCCCAGATCCTGTGTCTATAGTGCCAGTGTCACCCCCAGATCCTGTGTCTATAGTGCCAGTGTCACCCCCTGGATCCTGTGTGTATAGTGCCAGTGTCACCTCCAGATCCTGTGTGTCTAGTGCCAGTGTCACCTCCAGATACTGTGTGTATAGTGCCAGTGTCACCTCCAGATCCTGTGTCTATAGTGCCAGTGTCACCCCCGGATCCTGTGTCTATAGTGCCAGTGTCACCCCCAGATCCTGTGTCTATAGTGCCAGTGTCACCCCCAGATCCTGTGTGTATAGTGCCAGTGTCACCCCCGGATCCTGTGTGTATAGTGCCAGTGTCACCCCCGGATCCTGTGTGTATAGTGCCAGTGTCACCCCCAGATCCTGTGTGTATAGTGCCAGTGTCACCTCCAGATCCTGTGTCTATAGTGCCAGTGTCACCCCCGGATCATGTGTGTCTAGTGCCAGTGTCACCCCCAGATCCTGTGTCTATAGTGCCAGTGTCACCTCCAGATCCTGTGTCTATAGTGCCAGTGTCACCCCCGGATCCTGTGTCTATAGTGCCAGTGTCACCCCCGGATCCTGTGTGTATAGTGCCAGTGTCACCTCCAGATCCTGTGTCTATAGTGCCAGTGTCACCTCCAGATCCTGTGTGTATAGTGCCAGTGTCACCCCCGGATCCTGTGTGTCTAGTGCCAGTGTCACCCCCGGATCCTGTGTGTCTATAGTGCCAGTGTCACCCCCGGATCCTGTGTGTGTATAGTGCCAGTGTCACCCCCAGATCCTGTGTGTATAGTGCAAGTTTCACCCCCGGATCCTGTGTGTATAGTTCCAGTGTCACCCCCGGATCCTGTGTCTATAGTGCCAGTGTCACCCCCGGATCCTGTGTCTATAGTGCCAGTGTCACCCCCGGATCCTGTGTCTATAGTGCCAGTGTCACCCCCAGATCCTGTGTGTATAGTGCCAGTGTCACCCCCGGATCCTGTGTCTATAGTGCCAGTGTCACCCCCGGATCCTGTGTCTATAGTGCCAGTGTTACCCCCAGATCCTGTGTCTATAGTGCCAGTGTCACCCCCGGATCCTGTGTCTATAGTGCCAGTGTTACCCCCAGATCCTGTGTCTATAGTGCCAGTGTCACCCCCAGATCCTGTGTCTATAGTGCCAGTGTCACCCCCTGGATCCTGTGTGTATAGTGCCAGTGTCACCCCCGGATCCTGTGTGTATAGTGCCAGTGTCACCCCCGGATCCTGTGTGTATAGTGCCAGTGTCACCCCCAGATCCTGTGTGTATAGTGCCAGTGTCACCTCCAGATCCTGTGTCTATAGTGCCAGTGTCACCCCCGGATCATGTGTGTCTAGTGCCAGTGTCACCCCCAGATCCTGTGTCTATAGTGCCAGTGTCACCTCCAGATCCTGTGTCTATAGTGCCAGTGTCACCCCCGGATCCTGTGTCTATAGTGCCAGTGTCACCCCCGGATCCTGTGTGTATAGTGCCAGTGTCACCTCCAGATCCTGTGTCTATAGTGCCAGTGTCACCTCCAGATCCTGTGTGTATAGTGCCAGTGTCACCCCCGGATCCTGTGTGTCTAGTGCCAGTGTCACCCCCGGATCCTGTGTGTCTATAGTGCCAGTGTCACCCCCGGATCCTGTGTGTGTATAGTGCCAGTGTCACCCCCAGATCCTGTGTGTATAGTGCAAGTTTCACCCCCGGATCCTGTGTGTATAGTTCCAGTGTCACCCCCGGATCCTGTGTCTATAGTGCCAGTGTCACCCCCGGATCCTGTGTCTATAGTGCCAGTGTCACCCCCGGATCCTGTGTCTATAGTGCCAGTGTCACCCCCAGATCCTGTGTGTATAGTGCCAGTGTCACCCCCGGATCCTGTGTCTATAGTGCCAGTGTCACCCCCGGATCCTGTGTCTATAGTGCCAGTGTTACCCCCAGATCCTGTGTCTATAGTGCCAGTGTCACCCCCGGATCCTGTGTCTATAGTGCCAGTGTTACCCCCAGATCCTGTGTCTATAGTGCCAGTGTCACCCCCAGATCCTGTGTCTATAGTGCCAGTGTCACCCCCTGGATCCTGTGTGTATAGTGCCAGTGTCACCTCCAGATCCTGTGTGTCTAGTGCCAGTGTCACCTCCAGATACTGTGTGTATAGTGCCAGTGTCACCTCCAGATCCTGTGTCTATAGTGCCAGTGTCACCTCCAGATCCTGTGTGTCTAGTGCCAGTGTCACCTCCAGATCCTGTGTGTATAGTGCCAGTGTCACCTCCAGATCCTGTGTGTCTAGTGCCAGTGTCACCTCCAGATACTGTGTGTATAGTGCCAGTGTCACCTCCAGATCCTGTGTGTATAGTGCCAGTGTCACCTCCAGATCCTGTGTCTATAGTGCCAGTGTCACCCCCGGATCATGTGTGTCTAGTGCCAGTGTCACCCCCAGATCCTGTGTCTATAGTGCCAGTGTCACCTCCAGATCCTGTGTCTATAGTGCCAGTGTCACCCCCGGATCCTGTGTCTATAGTGCCAGTGTCACCCCCGGATCCTGTGTGTATAGTGCCAGTGTCACCTCCAGATCCTGTGTCTATAGTGCCAGTGTCACCTCCAGATCCTGTGTGTATAGTGCCAGTGTCACCCCCGGATCCTGTGTGTCTAGTGCCAGTGTCACCCCCGGATCCTGTGTGTCTATAGTGCCAGTGTCACCCCCGGATCCTGTGTGTGTATAGTGCCAGTGTCACCCCCAGATCCTGTGTGTATAGTGCAAGTTTCACCCCCGGATCCTGTGTGTATAGTTCCAGTGTCACCCCCGGATCCTGTGTCTATAGTGCCAGTGTCACCCCCGGATCCTGTGTCTATAGTGCCAGTGTCACCCCCGGATCCTGTGTCTATAGTGCCAGTGTCACCCCCAGATCCTGTGTGTATAGTGCCAGTGTCACCCCCGGATCCTGTGTCTATAGTGCCAGTGTCACCCCCGGATCCTGTGTCTATAGTGCCAGTGTTACCCCCAGATCCTGTGTCTATAGTGCCAGTGTCACCCCCGGATCCTGTGTCTATAGTGCCAGTGTTACCCCCAGATCCTGTGTCTATAGTGCCAGTGTCACCCCCAGATCCTGTGTCTATAGTGCCAGTGTCACCCCCTGGATCCTGTGTGTATAGTGCCAGTGTCACCTCCAGATCCTGTGTGTCTAGTGCCAGTGTCACCTCCAGATACTGTGTGTATAGTGCCAGTGTCACCTCCAGATCCTGTGTCTATAGTGCCAGTGTCACCCCCGGATCCTGTGTCTATAGTGCCAGTGTCACCCCCAGATCCTGTGTCTATAGTGCCAGTGTCACCCCCAGATCCTGTGTGTATAGTGCCAGTGTCACCCCCGGATCCTGTGTGTATAGTGCCAGTGTCACCCCCAGATCCTGTGTGTATAGTGCCAGTGTCACCTCCAGATCCTGTGTCTATAGTGCCAGTGTCACCCCCGGATCATGTGTGTCTAGTGCCAGTGTCACCCCCAGATCCTGTGTCTATAGTGCCAGTGTCACCTCCAGATCCTGTGTCTATAGTGCCAGTGTCACCCCCGGATCCTGTGTCTATAGTGCCAGTGTCACCCCCGGATCCTGTGTGTATAGTGCCAGTGTCACCTCCAGATCCTGTGTCTATAGTGCCAGTGTCACCTCCAGATCCTGTGTGTATAGTGCCAGTGTCACCCCCGGATCCTGTGTGTCTAGTGCCAGTGTCACCCCCGGATCCTGTGTGTCTATAGTGCCAGTGTCACCCCCGGATCCTGTGTGTGTATAGTGCCAGTGTCACCCCCAGATCCTGTGTGTATAGTGCAAGTTTCACCCCCGGATCCTGTGTGTATAGTTCCAGTGTCACCCCCGGATCATGTGTCTATAGTGCCAGTGTCACCCCCGGATCCTGTGTGTATAGTGCCAGTGTCACCTCCAGATCCTGTGTGTATAGTGCCAGTGTTACCTCCAGATCATGTGTCTATAGTGCCAGTGTCACCCCCGGATCCTGTGTGTCTAGTGCCAGTGTCACCCCCGGATCCTGTGTCTATAATGCCAGTGTCACCCCCGGATCCTGTGTCTATAGTGCCAGTGTCACCCCCGGATCCTGTGTGTATAGTGCCAGTGTCACCTCCGGATCCTGTGTCTATAGTGCCAGTGTCACCCCCGGATCCTGTGTCTATAGTGCCAGTGTCACCTCCGGATCCTGTGTCTATAGTGCCAGTGTCACCTCCGGATCCTGTGTCTATAGTGCCAGTGTCACCCCCGGATCCTGTGTCTATAGTGCCAGTGTCACCTCCAGATCCTGTGTCTATAGTGCCAGTGTCACCCCCGGATCCTGTGTCTATAGTGCCAGTGTCACCCCCGGATCCTGTGTGTATAGTGCCAGTGTCACCCCCGGATCCTGTGTGTCTATAGTGCCAGTGTCACCCCCAGATCCTGTGTCTATAGGGCCAGTGTCACCTCCAGATCATGTGTCTATAGGGCCAGTGTTACCTCCAGATCCTGTGTCTAT
The DNA here is from genome assembly GCA_036250195.1 of Mixophyes australis. Taxonomy (NCBI): domain Eukaryota; kingdom Metazoa; phylum Chordata; class Amphibia; order Anura; family Limnodynastidae; genus Mixophyes; species Mixophyes australis. The sequence continues at coordinate 414,424 of JAVHZZ010000012.1, read as the reverse complement.
AGGGCCAGTGTCACCTCCAGATCATGTGTCTATAGTGCCAGTGTCACCCCCCGGATCTTGTATGTGTCTATAGGGCCAGTGTCACCCCCAGATCCTGTGTCTATAGGGCCAGTGTCACCTCCAGATCCTGTGTCTATAGTGCCAGTGTCACCCCCGGATCCTGTATGTATAGTGCCAGTGTCACCTCTTGATCCTGTGTCTATAGTGCCAGTGTCACCCCCAGATCCTGTGTCTATAGGGCCAGTGTCACCTCCAGATCCTGTGTCTATAGTGCCAGTGTCACCTCCAGATCCTGTGTCTATAGGGCCAGGGTTACCCCCAGATCCTGTGTCTATAGGGCCAGTGTCACCCCCAGATCCTGTGTCTATAGGGCCAGGGTTACCCCCAGATCCTGTGTCTATAGGGCCAGTGTCACCCCCAGATCCTGTGTCTATAGGGCCAGTGTCACCCCCTGGATTCTGTGTGTCTATAGGGCCAGTGTCACCCCCTGGATTCTGTGTGTCTATAGGGCCAGTGTCACCCCAGATCCTGTGTCTATAAGGGCTGTATCACCCCAGATGTGTATCTATAGGGGCTGTGTAACCCAGTTCCATGGACTAGGCTTGCTGCAGTGTGGAGACATGGACAGTTGTCATGTAGGGGTCCTATCACCGTTACTGCCAGAAAGCTGCTGAGCAAGTCTTTCTATATCCACTCTCCAGTTTCCCAGGAAGTGCTGGCGAGGTGGAGGCATGCCTGCTATGGAGATATTCCTGTTTGGTCAGTGACTGGTAATACCTGAGGGCATCACTAGGACTTATTACATCACAGCCAGACTGCAGTGTACTAACGCTGAGAAGCAAACATTACTGCACATATTGTACCAGTGTACACTGCTTATAACTGGATATAGATGGAGCAGGACAATATAATGAATCTCTTGGGATGTACATCTGCTAAGCTGTAGCAGCGGATAGTGATAACATTCCACACGGACACTCAGATTATCCAGAAATAGATTTTTAAAAGTGATTATTCACAAATAAAACCATAGGTTCTATTTCAACACTATTTACATAGAAGAAGCAAAAAAAACTTTATGGCCAAGAAAAAACGAGAGAAAGTCAGACAGTTACTAAGGAATGGAAATCAAAGTGAAGGTGAAGTCAATGATTAGTGAAAAAAGACGAAAACAAAATGTTGAGAGTTGGTGTTCACATTAAGGAGGAGAAAACAAATGGAGTGGAAGTAAAAGTTGTGGGACAAGAAGAGAAAGCTGAGAAGTTGTCAGAGTTTGTCTAGAAGTAGAAGAGAAAGAGTAGAAGTCGGTGTTGGTTGATGCGGGAGAAGAGAAAGAGTAGAAGTCAGTGTTGGTTGATGCGAGAGAAGAGGAAGAGTAGAAGACAGTGTTGGTTGATGCGGGAGAAGAGGAAGAGTAGAAGTCAGTGTTGGTTGATGCGGGAGAAGAGGAAGAGTAGAAGACAGTGTTGGTTGATGCGGGAGAAGAGGAAGAGTAGAAGACAGTGTTGGTTGATGCGGGAGAAGAGGAAGAGTAGAAGACAGTGTTGGTTGATGCGGGAGAAGAGAAAGAGTAGAAGTCAGTGTTGGTTGATGCGGGAGAAGAGGAAGAGTAGAAGTCAGTGTTGGTTGATGCGGGAAAAGAGGAAGAGTAGAAGTCAGTGTTGGTTGATGCGGGAAAAGAGGAAGAGTAGAAGTCAGTGTTGGTTGATGCGGGAAAAGAGGAAGAGTAGAAGTCAGTGTTGGTTGATGCGGGAAAAGAGGAAGAGTAGAAGTCAGTGTTGGTTGATGCGGGAAAAGAGGAAGAGTAGAAGTCAGTGTTGGTTGATGCGGGAGAAGAGAAAGAGTAGAAGTCAGTGTTGGTTGATGCGGGAGAAGAGAAAGAGTAGAAGTCAGTGTTGGTTGATGCGGGAGAAGAGAAAGAGTAGAAGTCAGTGTTGGTTGATGCGGGAGAAGAGGAAGAGTAGAAGTCAGTGTTGGTTGATGCGGGAGAAGAGGAAGAGTAGAAGACAGTGTTGGTTGATGCGGGAGAAGGGAAAGAGTAGAAGACAGTGTTGGTTGATGCGGGAGAAGAGAAAGAGTAGAAGACAGTGTTGGTTGATGCGGGAGAAGAGAAAGAGTAGAAGTCAGTGTTGGTTAATGCGGGAGAAGAGGAAGAGTAGAAGTCAGTGTTGGTTGATGCGGGAGAAGAGGAAGAGTAGAAGTCAGTGTTGGTTAATGCGGGAGAAGAGGAAGAGTAGAAGTCAGTGTTGGTTGATGCGGGAGAAGAGGAAGAGTAGAAGACAGTGTTGGTTGATGCGGGAGAAGAGAAAGAGTAGAAGTCGGTGTTGGTTGATGCGGGAGAAGAGGAAGAGTAGAAGTCGGTGTTGGTTGATGCGGGAGAAGAGGAAGAGTAGAAGTCGGTGTTGGTTGATGCGGGAGAAGAGAAAGAGTAGAAGTCGGTGTTGGTTGATGCGGGAGAAGAGGAAGAGTAGAAGTCGGTGTTGGTTGATTCGGGAGAAGAGGAAGAGTAGAAGTCGGTGTTGGTTGATTCGGGAGAAGAGGAAGAGTAGAAGTCGGTGTTGGTTGATGCGGGAGAAGAGGAAGAGTAGAAGTCGGTGTTGGTTGATGCGGGAGAAGAGGAAGAGTAGAAGTCGGTGTTGGTTGATGCGGGAGAAGAGGAAGAGTAGAAGTCGGTGTTGGTTGATGCGGGAGAAGAGAAAGAGTAGAAGTCGGTGTTGGTTGATGCGGGAGAAGAGAAAGAGTAGAAGTCGGTGTTGGTTGATGCGGGAGAAGAGGAAGAGGGGAACTCAGCATTGATGACTTGGGAAGTAACAGGACATGAACATGTCAGAGAGCAATATTACATTGAGAAGACAGCTATGGAGATGTTAGTGATGGGATGTTAAGCATAGTTATAAATATTGGGACAGAAAATGAAGTAGGAACAGCACAATATATCCTGTGTATAACAACATAGGCACTATGAGTAATAAAACGCATGTTTCCGTGGAGGGAACAGCTGATCCCTTCTCCCCTGTGAGGCCTCAATTTTAGAAGATGAATATATTCTCGGGGTTGTCACATATCACGTGAGAGGTTCCACACAGAGCTACGACATAACAACATAACCTTGTAATTCAGACACTGAAGGATTTGGAGGAATGTGAAGTCTGGATTTTGCCCCCAGGGCTGTTCTTGGCCATTATATCTAATCATCAATCCCACCTTGCTGTAATGTATATTTAATTCCCCTGAACAGTGTGTCAGAAAGCTGGGTGAGGGAGAAACCCCCGGGTGTCAGATACAACTGGGGCCAAGACATTGTTTATTCCTTTACTGTGTATAGTCCTTTACTATAATGACAGCGGGATCCCGGATGGGTCCCCAGCACATTGCTGTGTGGTCCAGTTCTCACCTCAGTAATCCACCACTGGGTCTTACTGGCAGCACCAAGGCCATGGGTCCATGGGAAGTATCACCAGCGCTGGGGAGCTTTTATTTTATAGTTTGCATTGGAGAAAAAAGGAGTGGCGCATTTAAAGTGGGTTTTACATAAGAACTAACCATGGATTTGGGGGAACAGTATCTGCAGAATAAAGGAGCAGGTTTTATGCCAAAGTACTTTAGAAATTATCCCATTAAAACTCAGAAGGAGGGTACAGGCTGTTCCTTACGTGCTGATGTCATAAACTAGCGGAGCAGTAGTTATCATGTATTTATATAGTGCCATATTATATTATTAACCTGCCAGCTTGTTACTGGACTGCGGGAGGAGACCAGAGCACCCGAAGGAAAGCCACACAAACAGGAAGAGAACATACGGACACTGGCCTGGTCGGAATCATACCCATGGCTAATTCTAACCACTGTGCCACCTAGTATATAGATATGTCAACCACTGTGCCACCCAATATAATGCTAACTGTTGTGCTGCCCTATATATAGCTATAATGCTAACCACTGTGCCACACAATATATAGCTATAATGCTAACCACTGTGCCACACAATATATAGATATAATGCTAACCACTGTGCCACACAATCTAATATATAAATGCTTAGTGGCGTCTGTCTGTGTGTGTGTGTGAGGAAAAAAAACCAAGTTGCAGCGCCACCTGCTGGGCAGAGTTATACACTGACCTACTAAATTCTTAGTGTGTGTGGGAAAACAAATTCAAAAAGGGCTGAAATTTGGTAGGGCTCAAACTCATTTTCGTGAGGTAATTTTACCTCATGAACACACATGTGTAGAGACGTGCGTTAGTGTGTGTGTGTGTGTGTGTGTGGAAAAAACTATTTTCTCAGAAAGGGCTCATCCAATTGACCTGAAATTTGGTATACTGACATTACTTGACAAAAAAATTAGATAGTCAAGTCAGTTAACTTCCATCACCCCCCCTTCCCCCCGTGGGAGGGGTAGTAAAGGCTATATTTACGAGTTGAGGGGTCAAACTCATTTTCGTGAGGTAATTTTACCTCATGAACACACATTAAAAAGGGCGCTTGCGACGGGAAGTAACGCTCTTCCCCTGAGGAGGCCTGGGCTAGGCCCAAATGCATGACAAGAACCTTTTTTAGACCTTAAGTAGCTTGATTTGACTAGAATGCATGAGTATCATGCACGGGTTAACTTGTATATAGATATAATGCTAACCACAGTGCTGCCAGTAGTTCGTATGAACTTTCTTTTTCTACAACTCAAACTCTCATATATCCATAACTTGGGTGGAGGTCAGGTCAGACTCCTAAACAACCAGAGAATGAGGCTTTACCTCCCTGGGTCATTTGTGAATTCTAAAGATAGAGATAAAACAAAGTGGAAGGATAAGCCCCAAGAAACAGCTGCAAAGACCTATAGGGATCATTTGTACCAACCATAATACCACAATACATTTTGCTGCAGCGCTAAAATGATTGAACTCGATTAGGCTAACAATGAATTGATAATTATGTATTATAAATATCTTATTGATGCATGTTAAAACAAAACAAGTATATATCATTTTTTTGGGGGGATAGCACTGCGCTAAAAATACCAAATTTATCCTAAGTTAATTAACTGCGCTCACACCAGATAACCCAGAATTAAAGAGTACTAATGGTGTTTAAATGGTGGTATGCTGTAGATGTTAATCAAGGACAATCACGAAGGCAATGGCTGTCTATACTAGATCATTACCATAATATCTGATTTCAGTGATCAACCCCCAGACAACACCTATACATCAATACAACCCAATAGGTAAACACCGGTATATATATCTCCAATGATCAAAGTATTGTAAATGCAGGATAATAATTATACTATAAACATGAGAAATATAAATTGACTGTAGATTTAATCATAAATGCAGAATAATGGGTACCGTATTATCCGAAGAGGAGTCTGCTCAATGGGGTCCTTAAAGAGTCCCTTATACATGTATTTAGGTTAGAGGGGTTCATCAATAATATGCAGATTGGATCTGGATGAATTGTCCCTTCTATACATCTTTATAGGAAGAATATCCACAATGGTTGGTGTGAATCCCTGGATAGGTGGAGTGAAAGATGTTGACATTGTTCTCAATTCATTGTACGTGTCCCGAAGGTTCTATCCTGTGGAGTTTTCTGAGGATGTTGTTCAGGCTAATATGCATGGATTGTCAACAACCTTCATTCAACGGTACCTATTGTTGCATAAAGTCACTTATTAATAAACACAATTGCTTCTGTAAGTAAATTAATCTATATAAAACATGCATTGTGTATTCAGATAGTAATATTCACTGATAACATTGTAAACATGAATAAGATATTGATAATTGGCTGAAAACTGTTTCACGCAAGCGGATTGTTAGACATGATATATAAATGAACTTTCACTGGATCGTTAAGAATTGGTGACCCTAATAATAAACAATAACGTCCCATACAACTATGAAATATAACAAGTGACATAGACCTATATGGATGCATTTAGAGGTGGACGTATGTCTGTTTGATACACATTTCCGTACTGTGCACGCACACATCTGTCTGACGTGGAGAGGCAGAATGGGGGGGGGGGGAAGCAGCATAGATGGAGAGTACAGTAGTGGGTTCACATAATTGTAGGTGACGCATCTCTTGTGGACTTCGTATTTGTATTTAATTATATTTTATATTGAAAATACACAGCTTGCATTTATTAATAACTGTTGGAAACACTATTCTCTGGTGTACGTGAGACATCATTACATTATTATATTGTTTACAATCAGGGTAATGTGACTTTAGCATTAACTACTAACACTATCACACTACATCTCTACACTAACATGGGCCAAGTATACCACACACATCATGTATGTCAGGAGCAAATGCTGCTATTGTAGAGCTAAACATATGCACATAAATAGGCTTTTTCTTGTTTACATAAAGGAGCAAATGCAGCAATAAAGATGATTATATACTTTATAATAATACTTGTAAAAGGTCTGTAATATCTCCAGGCTAACAGCAATAACGGCACGACAAGGTTTGCTAGTTGAGGGACATTCCTAATCTGCTCATACCCTGCAGAGAGAAAGAGGCTCCCAATAACATTCCACAGATAGGTTGAAGGAGTTTAAGAAGTGAAGGATGAAATACTGAAGCAACTGGTAGAGAGTAGCTTCAGATCAAAAGTTAAAAAACAACATTTTTTGTAACTGTAAAATGCCTGAGAAGTTTTGGATCCAACTCTTAGAAGGGCAGAAGAGACATAAGTTTATAAAATCCTGGGTGTGTTTGAAACTTAGTCATCATCATTTATTTGTATAGCGCCAGCAAATTCCGTAGCGCTTTACAATCGGGGACACACATAGTAATATACAATACTGGATAATACAGAGGTAACCTAATTGACAACGTCGGTTATGAATCAGAATCGGACAGTCCGAGGTCAGAGAACTCCGCTTCCTTCCCAGTGATTAATGCGCACCCCATTCACAATAATAACCACCAACCTTACGCATTTCATGGAACCACCCACTGCAGACAGGAGAGCCCTGGAATTCATTAAGGCTTTAATGGTCTTAAACTAGTGAGTGCAATCTATGTGGTTTTTGGAATGTAAAATGGTTTTACACTGTGTGAGTTTGTTTTTATCAGAATAAGGTTGTGGCTTTATACAGTGAAACCTCAGAATGCTGCTATAACAAGAGATACAGAAGCATATTTGGAATGGTTGAAAGTGCTGCATTCAACAGCAGAGGATCAACAGAGGGCGTCCTTGATACGTGCTTTGGGGGTTTTCCCACAGATAACCAGATTTTCACTGTATGATTCTGATTAATTTAAAAGTGGTACACGCTGTTATCCATGTCCTGACCTGCGTCGGGGGATTGCTGGGAATAATTGAATGTACTACTGAACTGACGACAGGGAGTCTTCAGACCCCGACTGGCAGCAAACAAGGAATCTGTATCTTTAAAGCTGGGTACACACTACAGAAATTTCAACCAACTTTTTATGCCGAGTGATTTTACATGCGATCGTTGGTCCGATCGCTCGGTCCATGGACTGCATACACACTAGCCTTGTTTAGGACGATAAAGGGAAGAGCAGACGTCCCTTTAGTGACATTTTACAGCCATGTTGTCGTGAGCAATGGCTGTAATTTTGTACTCAATGTTGTGGATCGGTCGGAAGTTTGTACACACTACACAGCGGAAACGAGATTGGAACGAAAATATTAAACGGTACGACCAACCAAATGAGGCGACAATTGACCATTTGGGCAGACTTTAGACCATCGTGTCACTGCACACATTGACCCGACTTTTGAACGAACGGTCGTTTGTCGGCTGATTTAGCCGATTATTGGATGAAAACTGTGTAGTGTGTACCCAGCTTAAGTGTGGTGGCACCAATTAGAAAGTACTACTAAAAGAGTCAACAAGATAGTTTGTCTGCCCGAAAGCAGAAATAATGGAGACAAATCAGGTTCTTCTCTCATATGAAAGTTCCAGGAACAGAATTGATAGATGTGCTGACAATCCCATGGAACCTTAAAGCAGGGAATGTTTTCCCTTTGTTTCCTTTCATTGATTGTACCCTGAAAAAGATCAAACAAGTAAAAACCCAAGTTATAGTGACACACTGGGCGATCGGTCTGCACACCCGATCCCCGGTGCTCTTACCTGGTCCCGCCGACCGCCTGCTCCGTCCTGGCCACCACCATCTGCACACCCGATCCCCGGTGCTCTTACCTGGTCCCGCCGACCACTTGCTCCGTCCTGGCCACCACCATCTTCGCATGCGCAGACCCGATCTATTCATTCCCTCTGCTCCACTCCCATTGGCTAAGGGTTTTGACTCCACAGTTTAAAAGGCACTTCCTACTGAAGATTGGTGCCTGTTCTTTTAGTTACCTCCTAGGTGCTAGACGTGGCTGCTCTTGTCCTGCTGACTACAGAGCTGACACTCCATAATGTACTCGCCACCTATCCCGTGGTTTCTGTTGTCCACAGAGCTGACACTCTACTGAGTTCTTCTCCATCATTCCCGTGGTAACCTGCTGATTACAGAACTGACACTCCACAGTACTTGATTCCATCCCAGTGGTAACCTGTTGTCCGCAGAGATAACACTGTGTACTTCACCGCCATCCCAGTGATAACCTGTTGTTCAAAGAGCTCACATTCTACTGTGTATTTCACCACCTTTCCAGTGGTAACCTGCTGATTACAGAATTGACACTACACAGTGTACTTGCCACCAGTAGTAACCTGTTGTCTGCAGAGCTGACATTCTACTGTGTATTTCACTGCCTTTCCAGTGGTAACCTGTCTACTGCAGAACTAACACTTCATAGTGTACTTGCTACCATCTCTCCAGTGGTACCTGCCGATCCTCACTACTCTTCTCGTGTTGTCTGCCATTGATGACCATCTTTGCATGTTCTCCTAACGGGTTTCGCCTGATACTCCTAGTAGGGGCCACAACCTGCGGGGTAGACACAGCAAAGGGCAAACCGCCTTGCGGCGGTTCCTGGAAAATACCGTCTCCCAGTTAGACTCCGCGCCTTACTTGAGTAATGCAAATCTGGGCAAACTTAAGGATCCATTTCCAGAACCGTGACACATAGCAGTCATTTAATTCCGACCCTGATGTCCAAGACTTGCAGTAGTTTGGAAGATCCTTCACAAGCAACTGTGGACTCTACCTTTCTGGCCAGACTTCCTACTCCAAGGTCCAATTCTTCATTCAAATCCAAAAAGGCTGTATTTGATGGCATGGAGACCAAGTGGTCACTACTCAGAAGTAAAGGAATCTTAGATGAGTAAGTAACTGACACACTTCTACAGTTAGGAAAAATAACTCCTCGGTGGTCTATTATAAAGTTTAGAGGAAATTCATCATGTAGTGTGAGCCGAAAATAGATTATTATTATTATTATTATCATTAATTTGTTAGGCGCCACAAGGTTTCCGCAGCACCGTACATAATACAAACAGAAGACCATACAGGGTGACATAGTACAGAACAATAAACACAAGTACCAATACTTCAGAACTCCAGGCAGACATATGGGCGAAGATGGAGCAGAAGAACAGGTATGGAGACAGGAGGGGAGAGGGGCCCTGCTCATATGAGCTCACATCCTAAGGGAGGGTGGACAGACAGGTACAAGAGGAAGCCATTAAAGTAAGGGAGAGAAAGGCGGGGCTGGTGGAGAGAGGGGAGAACGAGAGAAGGAGGTTAGCGAAGGAGCGAAGGAGGTTAGGGGTTAAGTGGATGGTTGGTAGGCTTTGAGGAACAGGTGAGTTTTAAGTGCCCGTTTGAAGGAGCACAGACTGGGTGAGAGACGGATGGAGCGAGGGAGGTCGTTCCAGTGCAGGGGAGCAGCTCGGGAGAAGTCTTGGATTCTGGAGTGGGAAGAGGTGATCAGAGTGGAGGAGAGACAACGGTCATTGGCCGAGCGCACGGAGCGGGCAGGGGTGTGAATGGTGAGGAGGTTAGAGATATAGGGGGCAGTAGACTGGGAGAGAGCTTTGTAAGTGGTGGTGAGGAGTTTGAAAAGGATCCTGTAGGGGAAGGGGAGCCAGTGTGAGGCCTGGTAGAGAGGGGAGGCAGAGGAGGAGCGGCGTGAGAGAAAGACGAGTCGGGCAGCCGCATTGAGAACAGAATGAAGGGGGGCGAGGTGGGAGAGGGGGAGAACAGTGAGGAAAAGGTTGCAGTAGTCGAGGCGGGAGATGATGAGAGCATGGATGATGGTTTTGGTGGCATCTTGTGAGAGGAAGGGCCGGATGCGGGTGATGTTATGCAGCTGGAAGCGGCAGGTTTGGGCTAGAGATTGGATGTGGGGGACAAAGGAGAGAGAGGAGTCAAGGGTGACACCCAGGCAACGGAGCTGGGTGACAGAGAGCTAGGTGACAGAGGATGGTTGTGTAGATCCAACCTTGGCTGCTATTGTACATGTTCTGAATTTTCTGCAGGATGGCCTTAGGTCTCACCCTCTCATCTGTAAAATTACAAGTGTCCGCACTGTGTCTTACTAGACACCAAGCTAGCTTAAGAATTGATTATCAGATTTAAGCAGTAAAAAGAATTCATCCTCACATTAAGTTCCTTGTGGAAGCATAGGGCCTTAATTTTGTTCTCAACACTCTGATGTGTGATCCCTGAACCTTAATGTGAAGATACCGGGTTTATCTAGCCCAATGCTACCCACTTCACGCTCGCTGGCTGGCCACCCATGGGTGCCTTCCTATGCCAGGGAAGTCTACCCAGTACCTTCTAGGATTCGTATAGTCACTTGGGCAAATAGAGTTAGAAAGTAAAGCAATATATTTATTGTAATAAAAACAATCAATAGAGATTATTATGTACACATCGTAAATAAATGCCAGGCAGGTTTACCACATCATCTGTCCCTTACCCCACTAGCTTAAGGAGTTACAGTTACCTGGCTGTCCAGACTTGACGACCCATTGATCTCTCTCAGATGCATATGTTGAGAACAACAACTCAAAACCAGATCTTGCACCTTCCAAGAATCAAAACACAGAATGAACCCCCCCCCCCCAGAGTGGCTCTTTATATCTAGGGTCAAATGTCCACAGTGCTTTCCCCTCCCTTGGCACACCTCTGGGTCTCTCTCTCTCTTTAAACATTGGTAGGTCCTGGTCAGGGAGTTGAAGGGGGAAAGTGAAGATGAGCTGTGCTTCTACAGAAGCCCCCTGCTGGGACGCAAACAAAACGTCTTGACTAGTCCTATAGAGAACAATCGATACTAATTGGCTTCCTCCACATCCAGAGATAGGGTAACAGTCAGCTACTAGAATTAACCCCTTACACTATTTTGTAATGTCACAGGGTCCCCAGATGTTCCATGCTTCCTATAGAGAAATGAGGGGGGAGAATGAATGCAGCTCCGGCCCCCTCATCTGTATACTGGACACCACCTGATCTTTACCCATAACCCACCCGGCTTCACTTTAAGGACAATGAATAACAACCTCACTTCCACATCATCAATATACAATACACAATATACATATTTACAATGAGCTACAATGTCCCCTTATCCACATGTAATTAGACACTGCAGTTGTAGTCTGTTGAGCTGGGGAACAAAAGCAAGGGGCATAAAAAGTATTTGCAATAATCCAAATTATGTGAGAAACAAGGAACAGGATGGTTACAGTGTTATCACACTCGTTTCCTCACACTTAACATGAGAATTCCCTAAAGCAGCTTAGATTGAAGGTGGCAATTACTTTTTCCTGGAGAATGAGAGAACTACAAGCTTTGTAGTGCAAAGAACACTTTCTGAATGTCCTATAGATAAGGTAGTACTAAGGACTAATCCAGCTTTCCTACCTACAGTGGTGTCCACTTTTCATATCCATCAAGAAATCATACTGCCCTTGTTTTGTTACCAGCTGATGATACAGATATAAAGCTAAACATATTGTTTTTAGTCAGAGTAATATCTGTGTGCTTATATAGGGTTTTGCCACATACTCCTCCCCTTAGCTTTGTCAACCTAGGTGAAGCGGATACTGTGGGGAGCGCATATTCACGGAGAGCGCATCCACGTTTTTATGCATAGCTCATGGTCTCTGCTCAATGCTGAAATGAAAAGGCTGCAATGCCAAGAACCATTGGGTCACTCTGGCATTAACCTCTTTGTTTTCTTGCATCCATTTTAATGGTGCATGGTCTGTCACCAAGACGTAGTAGAGTAGGACTTCCAAAGCCCATTTGATGGTGAGGCACTCCTGTTCAACTTCTTCTCTCTGGGTAAAAGCTTGCAACTTAGATACAGGATGGGTTTCTCCTCTCCATCCACCTTTTGTGACAGAACCTCGCCCAGACCTACGCCCGAGGCTTCGGTCTGCAAACAAAATTTCTTACGGAAATCAGGTGCTTGTAGTAGCAGTGCTCTACATAAAGCCATCCTTAGATCCTCCCAGGCAGCTTCTGCCAATTCAGACCAGTTTAGCTTGTCTGGACAGCCTTTCTTGAGAAGTTCTGTCAGTGGATTATCCCAAGTGCCAAAATTCTCTGTGTACCAGCGGTAGTATCCTACCAAGCCAAGAAATATACTCAATTGGCTTGGGCCAGTTCTTTACTGCTTCCACCTTGTTGACCTTCCACCCGTCCAACTACATATCCCAGGTATTCTGCCTCTGGCATGGCCAATGCACATTTCTCGAGATTACCTTTGTGAGGTCTAAAATAGTCAGATACTCACTCCTGGATAAGTTCTCTACCAGTTCATCTATTCGTGGCATAGGAAAAGTGTCAAACTAGGAGACCTTATTTAACCATCTAAAGTCATTAGAAAAAAGTATTGTCCCACTGGGCTCCTGGACCACCATAAATCGGACTATTCCACTCACTGGTGGATACTTCCACAGCACCCAGTTGAATCAAGTTTTCAACTTCTCGCTTCACCACAGCTCATCCAGCCTTGGGTATACAGTAGGGCTGTTGCTTAACTACTACCCCATCGGGTGTGATTATATCATGCTCTATCACAGTAGTACATCCAGGTACAGAAGAACATCCCTGTTTTGAGCCACCATTTCTACCACCTGTTGTCTAGAGGTGGTGACAATTGGGTCTCAATGGGTACCTCGCAGTCTTCTGTTTTAATGACTAGCATCGACGACACATGACTTTCTTCATGCCAGGGTTTTAGTAGATTGGCAGGAAGAACAAATTTATCATGTCTTCTACCCAACTGGCAGGCTCTATAGTTCACCAGTCCAACCTCCTCTATGACCTCATAAAGGTACCTACTAGAGTGCAAAGATCTCATTTTCGAGTGGGGACAAGAATTAAAACTTTGTCACCCTGATTGAAAGAGTGGACTACTGCCCGAGTGTCATAATGCCTTTTCTGATGCTCCTGGGCATACTCTAATTGCTGTCTCACCAGAGGACCCATTTGTCTCATCCTGCTATACAATTGTGCAACATACTGAACTACATTTGGCTCCTTGGGATTTTGTTGTTCATTCATAAAACCTTGGAAGATAGCCGGGGCATTGCATAACCCAAAGGGCATGACTAAATATTCAAAGTAACCATCCCGGGTATTAAAGGCGGTTTTCCATTCATCCCCTTCTTTTATGTGTATGAGATTGTGCGCTCCTCTGAGATCGAGTTTAGAGAAGATGGTGGCACCTTTAATCCGGTCGAATAACTCAGAAATCAAAGGCAGAGGATACCGATTTTTAATGGCGATAGCATTTAGACCTCTGTAATCTATACAAGGACGAAGGCCCCCATCCTTCTTTTTCACGAAGAAGCCAGCCCCAGCCAGGGAGGCAGATTTACGGATGAAGCCCCTTTTTAAGTTCTCTTGGACATACTCCTCCACCGCCTTAGATTTAGGAACGGAAAGTGGGTATACACGTCCTCTAACCCTAACCCCTAACCCTAATAACCCTAAACCCTAACCCTAACCCCTAACCCCTAACCCTAATAACCCTAAACCTAACCCCCTAACCCCTAATCCCTAACCCTAATAGACAAACAGGCTGGAGTCAATACACAGGAGTCAGCAGATGTCTAGGAGTCAGGATTCCACAGGGAAACAGGAGTCAGGAACAATAGATGTTGTTGTGAAGATTTTATGCTGGCATGTTTGAATTCCCCGCCCCCGAGTTGCGGTCATGTGACCGCCGGAACCGGAAGTGCGGCATCCGGACCAGCGGCGGAGAAGGTAAGTCCGTGACAAGGAAATTGTGGTGTTATTGACAGTGACTGAGATCTGAGGGCAGGTGGTGACTCTGGCCGGAGGGAAGATAATAAGCTCTGCTTTAGACATGTTAAGCTTTAGGTAGCGTTGGCACATCCATGTGCAGATAGCAGAAAGACACAAGATAGTAGGAGAGAGGTCAGGGGAAGAGATATAGAATTGGGTGTCATCAGCATAGAAGTGGTATTGGAGGCCGAATAAGTGAATTAGAGCCCCAAGAGAAGAGGTGTATAATGAAAAAAGTAAAGGAGCAAGAACAGAGCCTTGTGGGACCCCTACAGATAGTGGGAGTGATGGTGAGGATGTGCCATAGGTAGAAACACTAAAGGAGCTGTTAGATAGGTAGCAAGTGAACCAGGAAAGTACTGTGTCACGAAGGCCAATGGAGTGAAGGGTGTGCAGGAGAAAAGGGTGATCTACAATGTCAAAAGCAGCAGAGAGGTCCAGGAGAACGAGTATGGGAAATGACCCTTAGGACTATATTTACTAAGCTGCGGGTTTGAAAAAGTGGGGATGTTGCCTTTAGCAACCAATCAGATTCTAGTTTTCATATATTTAGTACCTTCTACAAAATGACAGCTAGAATCTGATTGGTTGCTATAGACAACATCCCTACTTTTTCAAACTCGCAGCTTAGTAAATCTAGTCCTTAGACTTTGCAGTAAGTAGATCATTGATCACTTTTGTGAGAGCAGTTTCAGTGAAATGTTGGGAACACTGATTGCAGAGAGTCTAGAGTGGTATGAGACGAGAGAAAGTGAGACAGCGTCTGTACACTAATTGCTCAAGTAGTTTGGAGGTAAAGGGGAGGAAAGAAATAGGGCTGTAGGTGGAGAAAGAGGCTGAACGATAGATGGTTTCTTTAGAATTGGTGAGATGAGCGCATGTTTAAAGGAGGATGGAAATGTACCAGTGGAGAGAGACAGGTTGAAGAGGTGAGATAGATGTGGAGAAAAGGGGTCGGATAAGTTGGGGGGGGGGGGGGGGAATAGGGTTGAGGAGATAGGTTGTAGGGTGAGATGTTGAGATGAATGAAGAGACGTCACCTTCAGTTACTGGAGAGACTGAATTAAGGGTGGATTGGGGAGCAGGGGCGGATCCAGAACTTAATTGTACTGGGGGCGATTTAGGGGGGGGGGGAATTTAGCCCCGCCCCCTTTTTGACACCTAAAGCTGCTGACGGCTGCACACTATGTGCAGGTCCGTTCGGCAGAGAGAGTTAGGGAGAGAGTCCTGCCCGGCTGCTCTGATTGTGTCAATCAGGGAGAGAGTGCTGCCCAACTGCTCTAACTCTCTCTGCCGAACGGACCTGCACATAGTGTGCAGCCGCCGGCAGCAAGCCCCTGCTAGGAGGGGCGATCGCCCTGATCGCCTCCCCCTGGATCCGCCACTGTTGGGGAGTGTAGGTAAAGGTGGGCAGTGTGGGTGGAGTGAGTGGAATTTGGCATGAAGAAATATCTTGCTGAAAGGTATTGACATTATAATGAATAGAATGAGATCCTCCATAATAGTATTTTGGCATGCTGGAAAGCAAAATTTCCTTTCCGAAGCATAAATTTAAGTTTTGTTTTTGAAAGGTTTTGTATCACCTGTAATTCACACTTGCAGCCATCAAACAATTTTATACATTTGCTTTGTGATTTAAGGTTTTCAACACCTATGCATTGTTCACATTTGCAGCAAATTATTGTTGTAACCAGATTTTGCATCACTCACCAACCTGGATTTGTTGGCTGGGTGGACAGCAGGATCTGGCTGTCCTCTGAAAAAAGCCACAATGACACCACTTGTAATAGGGACGCCAAACAAATGCTGCTGACACAGGTTTGCTGAACCACTTTGCTGTAGTTTTATTCAAGGATGTCAGGATGGTACACGTAGCAACTCTTGTAGTTTCAGCAATCACACAAACAGAAGTATTTACAATTCCATGCGACCCTGCTTCTAGCCAGACACTTGGTCCCCTCACTAATCACCGGCCAATGGCCGGTGTCGGTTGCGCAGCCCACAACAAAGATCCAGCTATTTATGCTTCGTCCCCAGCACTAACAAGCTGAACCATTAATTACACCCATGTGCTCCTCCTGTGAATCTGTGCTCTGTGTGGAGAATTAACCCTGGTGTGGCAGGTGTGGCAAAAATGCTGAAAAGTGGGAATGCTTTCAAAAATAGAAGTGTTGATAGTTTATTTTTTTGTCAATTAACACGATGCAAAGTGAATGAACAGAAGAGAAATCTTAATCAAATCAATATTTGGTGTGACCACCCTTTGCCTTCAAAATAGCAGCAATGCATCAATCCTTCTAGGTACACTTGCACACAGTTTTTCAAGAAACTCAGCAGGTTGTTTCAAACATCTTGGAAAACTAACCACAGACCTTCTGTGGATGTAACGTCCTCAAATCCTTCAGTCTCTTCATGTAATCACAGACAGACACCATGATGTTGAGATCAGGGCTCTGTGGAGGCCGTCTCATCACTTCCAGGACTCCTTGTTCTACTTTACGGTGAAGATAGTTCTTAATGACATTGGCTGTATGTTTGGGGTCCTTGTCCTGCTGCAGAATAAATTCAGGCCCAATCAGAGGCCTCTCTGATGGTATCACATGATGGATAAGTACCTGTCTATATTTCTCAGCATTGAGGACACCATTAATCCTGACCAAATCCCCAACTCCATTTGCTGAAATGCAGCCTCAAACTTGCAAGGAGCCTCCAGCATGCTTCACTGTTGCCTGCAGACACTTATTATTGTACGATTAACCACTTCTATTTTTGAATACATTCGTACTTGGCACCATATTTCCACACCTGCCCAAAACTTTTGCACACACATATATATATATATATATATTTTTTTTTATTTTTTTTTCATGATTCATTTTATATTTGAACTTGAACAAAAAACTTTTATATATCACTGAGTAACTTTTTATTTTGCTATGAAAGAGATACCGTACCCCACATTCCCAGTGCCTATGTAATGAAGAACGGAGTACCACCATTCCGGAGGGCAAAACATTGCTTTATGTCACATAGTAACCAGAATGATGAGAATTGTACAGGGTGCAGAATCAATGACTGGGATAATATGTATACACAGAAATCTGTACCACAAGTATGAGCGCACAGCACACACAGCTTCTATAACATGGTGCCCAGTAGAGCCACGAGTACACACATTCAGTGTATGATTACTAGGCCATACTTCTATATAAAGCAGATAGAAAGAAAGAGCAGTATGTAGAGAGTGATGAAGGGGATGTGAAGGTTAATCCTCAGCATCTCCACACACACAGCTGGCTGCACGCTGATTAGGGTGATGCAGAGGAGGAGGGCAGGTATCTGGGTACAGGGGGAGGAGTATGGTCGGTGAGTTAGATGTTATAGAAGATGCCACCTCAGGATGAGAAGGGACCAGCACAGCAGACAGGCAGGAAGCTCGGATCCTGCCCAAGGTCAGTGGGACACAGATGGGGGGGCAATAGGACTCGGGGGGTATGTCAAAGTACCTGTGTGTGAGTACTGATGGGACATGTACTGTGTACTCAGAGCTCTATGCCCAGTGTATATAATGTGTGCGTATAATGTATAGAGACGTACATACAGTGACTAGATTCAGCTTTACAGTGTGATGTACAGAGAAGCATGTGCAGTATTGTGTATAAATTCAGTATATTCAGTGTAGAGACGAGTGTGCAGTTCTGTATACAGAGTGCAGAGAAGAACACACAATGTACAGGCCGTTCTGTATACAGAGTGCAGAGAAGAACACACAATGTACAGGTAGTTCTGTATACAGAGTACAGAGAAGAACACACAATGTACAGGCCGTTCTGTATACAGAGTGCAGAGAAGAACACACAATGTACAGATAGTTCTGTATACAGAGTGCAGAGAAGAACACACAATGTACAGGCAGTTCTGTATACAGAGTACAGAGAAGAACACACAATGTACAGGTAGTTCTGTATACAGAGTACAGAGAAGAACACACAATGTACAGGCAGTTCTGTATACAGAGTACAGAGAAGAACACACAATGTACAGGCAGTTCTGTATACAGAGTGCAGAGAAGAACACACAATGTACAGATAGTTCTGTATACAGAGTGCAGAGAAGAACACACAATGTACAGGCAGTTCTGTATACAGAGTGCAGAGAAGAACACACAATGTACAGGCAGTTCTGTATACAGAGTGCAGAGAAGAACACACAATGTACAGGTAGTTCTGTATACAGAGTGCAGAGAAGAACACACAATGTACAGGCAGTTCTGTATACAGAGTGCAGAGAAGAACACACAATGTACAGGTAGTTCTGTATACAGAGTACAGAGAAGAACACACAATGTACAGATAGTTCTGTATACAGAGTACAGAGAAGAACACACAATGTACAGGTAGTTCTGTATACAGAGTACAGAGAAGAACACACAATGTACAGGCAGTTCTGTGTACAGAGTGCAGAGAAGAACACACAATGTACAGGTAGTTCTGTATACAGAGTACAGAGAAGAACACACAATGTACAGGCAGTTCTGTGTACAGAGTGCAGAGAAGAACACACAATGTACAGGTAGTTCTGTATACAGAGTACAGAGAAGAACACACAATGTACAGATAGTTCTGTATACAGAGTACAGAGAAGAACACACAATGTACAGGTAGTTCTGTATACAGAGTACAGAGAAGAACACACAATGTACAGGCAGTTCTGTATACAGAGTGCAGAGAAGAACACACAATGTACAGATAGTTCTGTATACAGAGTACAGAGAAGAACACACAATGTACAGATAGTTCTGTATACAGAGTACAGAGAAGAACACACAATGTACAGGTAGTTCTGTATACAGAGTGCAGAGAAGAACACACAATGTACAGGTAGTTCTGTATACAGAGTGCAGAGAAGAACACACAATGTACAGGCAGTTCTGTATACAGAGTACAGAGAAGAACACACAATGTACAGGCAGTTCTGTATACAGAGTACAGAGAAGAACACACAATGTACAGGCAGTTCTGTATACAGAGTGCAGAGAAGAACACACAATGTACAGGCAGTTCTGTATACAGAGTGCAGAGAAGAACACACAATGTACAGATAGTTCTGTATACAGAGTACAGAGAAGAACACACAATGTACAGGTAGTTCTGTATACAGAGTACAGAGAAGAACACACAATGTACAGGTAGTTCTGTATACAGAGTGCAGAGAAGAACACACAATGTACAGGCAGTTCTGTATACAGAGTACAGAGAAGAACACACAATGTACAGGTAGTTCTGTATACAGAGTACAGAGAAGAACACACAATGTACAGGTAGTTCTGTATACAGAGTGCAGAGAAGAACACACAATGTACAGGCAGTTCTGTATACAGAGTGCAGAGAAGAACACACAATGTACAGATAGTTCTGTATACAGAGTACAGAGAAGAACACACAATGTACAGGTAGTTCTGTATACAGAGTACAGAGAAGAACACACAATGTACAGGTAGTTCTGTATACAGAGTGCAGAGAAGAACACACAATGTACAGGTAGTTCTGTATACAGAGTGCAGAGAAGAACACACAATGTACAGGTAGTTCTGTATACAGAGTGCAGAGAAGAACACACAATGTACAGATAGTTCTGTATACAGAGTGCAGAGAAGAACACACAATGTACAGATAGTTCTGTATACAGAGTGCAGAGAAGAACACACAATGTACAGATAGTTCTGTATACAGAGTGCAGAGAAGAACACACAATGTACAGATAGTTCTGTATACAGAGTGCAGAGAAGAACACACAATGTACAGGTAGTTCTGTATACAGAGTACAGAGAAGAACACACAATGTACAGATAGTTCTGTATACAGAGTACAGAGAAGAACACACAATGTACAGGTAGTTCTGTATACAGAGTACAGAGAAGAACACACAATGTACAGGCAGTTCTGTATACAGAGTGCAGAGAAGAACACACAATGTACAGGCAGTTCTGTATACAGAGTACAGAGAAGAACACACAATGTACAGGCAGTTCTGTATACAGAGTGCAGAGAAGAACACACAATGTACAGGCAGTTCTGTATACAGAGTGCAGAGAAGAACACACAATGTACAGGCAGTTCTGTATACAGAGTGCAGAGAAGAACACACAATGTACAGGCAGTTCTGTATACAGAGTGCAGAGAAGAACACACAATGTACAGGTAGTTCTGTATACAGAGTACAGAGAAGAACACACAATGTACAGGTAGTTCTGTATACAGAGTGCAGAGAAGAACACACAATGTACAGGTAGTTCTGTATACAGAGTGCAGAGAAGAACACACAATGTACAGGTAGTTCTGTATACAGAGTGCAGAGAAGAACACACAATGTACAGGTAGTTCTGTATACAGAGTGCAGAGAAGAACACACAATGTACAGGCAGTTCTGTATACAGAGTACAGAGAAGAACACACAATGTACAGGTAGTTCTGTATACAGAGTACAGAGAAGAACACACAATGTACAGGTAGTTCTGTATACAGAGTACAGAGAAGAACACACAATGTACAGGTAGTTCTGTATACAGAGTGCAGAGAAGAACACACAATGTACAGGCAGTTCTGTATACAGAGTACAGAGAAGAACACACAATGTACAGGCAGTTCTGTATACAGAGTGCAGAGAAGAACACACAATGTACAGGCAGTTCTGTGTACAGAGTGCAGAGAAGAACACACAATGTACAGATAGTTCTGTGTACAGAGTGCAGAGAAGAACACACAATGTACAGATAGTTCTGTATACAGAGTGCAGAGAAGAACACACAATGTACAGGCAGTTCTGTATACAGAGTGCAGAGAAGAACACACAATGTACAGATAGTTCTGTATACAGAGTGCAGAGAAGAACACACAATGTACAGGTAGTTCTGTATACAGAGTACAGAGAAGAACACACAATGTACAGGTAGTTCTGTATACAGAGTGCAGAGAAGAACACACAATGTACAGGTAGTTCTGCCTGTTTCAGTCTCATGTATGTCTTAAATGAATCCCGAGAGTCAGGGGACATCTGGATTGTCTTTATTACATAGTTAGAAACCTGCCTATACATGCAGCCCCTGACTGATACCGAGACATCCTCCGGCTGTTACTGCGACAGCCCTTAACTATTATTGGGACAACCTCTGGAATCCTGTAGTCAGGAATAGCACCATGACCTCTAGTAAAACAGGGACAGACATCTGAATACATTTTCTTAGCCCCGTCAGTTTCATGCAAAGTGGACTGGTCACTGGGTTCTCTGACATTATTATCTGTTATGTGCACTATGGGTAAACTGCCCCACTGTGTGCTTATAGTATAGTGCACTATTGTATGTAGTAAAGAGCGGCATAATGATACAGGGCCTGGTGACTATTATTCTATTCCCACGTAAGAAAGCCTATTCTGGATTTAATGAGGAACAGCCCACCTCCCCCATTACAAGACACAACACTATACACCACTGCAGGAACCTCCATTCCTGGGTGCAACTGTGCAAATATAAGTCTGACAAAATATCTGAACTTCACTTTTCCACTTTTATAAATAACTCTTAGAGCCCTCACGTTATACACTTCAATTATACCTATTACACTATTAGCCATTTACCAATGACTAACAGCCTGAGGACACACAATGCTGCAGAGATCTGTACAGTTATTGTATAGTTATATGGAAGTAGCCAACATTGTACGGAGAGGACACAAGGGAGCAGACTCTGCTGCCTGTCAGTACAGCAGCACGTGTGAGCATGCAGAGGTGTAATGTGTGCGTGTATATTGTGTATATATCACATGCTGGCCTAGAAATGTAACTGCTACTATCAGCCAGTAGAATGACTGTACAGGATATCTTGTATCAACAGGACATGGCTGGATCAGAAGCAGAATATCCACTTGCATTACATGAAATATCCCATACACAGGAGTTATATACTAAGAAAAACCATAGCAACCAATCAGCTTGTATCTGTCTAGGTCATCAGATATTCAGTGAGATGATTGGTTGTTATGGTTGTATTACAGATTTGCACCTTTGAGTAATGTTAGTAAATCCCCGTCATGCTGTTTCTGAAGCAGGACTGTGATTGGAGCAGATCCTGACCAAACCCATGAGCACTGGTATAATTCAAAAGACCTGAAAACAGTGTCCCGTGCTTGGCCCTGTAAGGTTGGGGAATTCATAGTAGGATGTATCAGGGAACAAAGTATGGAGTAATATATAGAGAAGGCTATGGTTTGTAATCCATTGATCAGTTTTATTGACATATAGAACCAAAACATTTGAAGCCAGAAAATGATATAAATGTCTATACAATTAGATTCTTCCATATTCTATACTAGCAATATATTTGTCTCATGTATCATTGAATTATTTTACTGTAAGAGCCCCGACCACAGCTGCTGGGAGACCATAAATCTATCATTTGTTCTGTATAAATCATTTTCTTTAGGTTACCTCAGCCATTCCCCAATCTCACAGGGTGTCCCCTTATTCAAAACAGCCTTCCCAATATCTATTAATATAATATCACCTCTGGTGACTGCACTGCTTGTTACCCTCATGTCATCAGATACTTTAACTCTCTGTCATTAGATCCCTATCATTCTGTATTCTGTGCATTATTTTACAATTTTATGTATCATCCATCATCCAACAAAGGCATTTTTGCATCTTTAGAAAAAGGATCTACCTAACATTGCAAACACGCAATTAAGTTTCATTATAGTTTCATGTAATTACATTCAGAAATGTTAACTTGCGGGATGTAAATATGTTTTCATTATAAAGATAATAATGTGCGATCTTCCTGTACCATTACTGTTTAGAAACACCTACCAAGCTGATGTTCTGGCAACAACTCTGGAACTAATGCTCCGCAAACCCCATTTTCTGGACAGATTGCCGGCCATGCGGAGACTGCAGACGTCCCCAGGATGGTTGTCCTGCAGCTACTGAATCTTATGGCCCCTTTTTACTTCCTCTGCCTCCTTGCAGTCACTTTTTGCCTCCAGCTGTTCTTCTTCCTCCCCAGCATGTGTGATGACCACTCGCTGCCTCTCTCAGGCCTTCTCCATAGTTCTCTATTCCTCTTCTTTCTAGTCAATGTCATAGGGAATTATTTCCTAGTAATATGGAACAGCCCTGCAGCCAATGTGGTCAGTGCAGACGTTGTGACGTCTGATAAACCGTTTTGTCAGATTTGTGTCCGAATGATGTGGGACCAGGAACATCATTGCTTCTTCACTGGGACATGCATTAGCCGCAGCAACCTGCGTAGCTTTGTGCTGTTCTGCCTCCACGCTTCCTGTAGTTGTTTTCATGCATTGGTGTCAGGAGTGGGATACATTTCAAAGAGTTTCTCTCTCTCTTTCTTCGATCCCTTGACTTTCCTCAGGCTGCTGCCTCTCTCTGTTACACGCTTCTTCTCAGGTCAGATTTTGAAATAATGTATTTTGAAATTAAAATTCTAAAGGTTAGGGTTACCAGCAACATCTGTGTTTCAGACATTTGCATACACAATATAACTAGGTTAGGTCTGGTGATGAATGATGTCCCTTAAATAATCACTCCTTTAAGTGCCAGAACGATTAAACAATGTCCCAGTAAAAAATCTCTGTAAATAACGGTCTACTCGTCAGCATTTTAAGCCCAGTTGGGTCTGTGAATTCATAAAATATTAAGACTAACACATTAATTAAGTCTAACACTCAGCTCTGCAGTGTATTGTCTGGTGTGAGAATCTCCGTGTAAACTGCACATTGTTTACTATCTCAGAAGGTTGGAGACCTGTGCTAGACAATAAAAGAATGCAGAATGTAGGTTTGGGCAGAAATGTTTAATTGGTTTTGGTGGGAGATACAGGGAAGCATAAGATGTAGAGTAGACAGGAAAATTTCCATCTGATAAACATCTTTTTATGGGTATTTTATCCAGAAGGTTATCTGTGGATTTATTTGTAGTTATACTGATGCTGAGGCTGTAAAAATGTGAAATAGGAACCAATAGCAGAAAGATGTCATCATTGTATCGGATTTACATAGATTGTGCAGATTTCAGGAACGGAAGCCCTACCAGGTGAACAGACAGCCGGGGGCTTTCCAACCATCCCAACAACACCCTGCTGTGCACTGTACAGACACGTAGATACATCACACAGCATGTAGTACATACACGCAGTACCAAGTCGATAAGCAGCAGTTACATTGTCTCTGGCCGTGGTGACATTGATAAATGCTGCCCCAGTTTTGTGCATGACAATGACACATGGGACCCAGCCAAAAGCCCAGATCTATTTATAGAACGATGTGGGAGAGGTTAAATCTGCCGTCTGTCATCAGTCTGTCCCTGTCTCATATTATCACAGCCAATTTCCACCCTTCTGTTATATGGTTCTTTTCTCTCTCCTAATTATTGTCTTATTCTAAACCTGACCTTCCTCTTCCACTCATTCCATTCTTCATTCCATTCCTATACACTTCATCTTCTCCACCTGTCCATCATCCTAAGAGTCCACCAATCTTCAGTGGTTCTCTATGCTTCCTGTCCACAGGTTCTCTTCTCAGCTCAGAAATGTTGGCGGTCCTCATGCTTTATCTTTGGTCAGGGGTGGGTCTAGCCTGTGCCGCCTTCTGCTGTCACCAGCTGCTACTGATATCCAGGGGACCAGCCTGCCACAAGAGCTCCACCGAGGAGACCAGCAACATCAACTGGACAGACAATTTGACAAGTGTCTTCGGGAAACGGTGGCTGCTGGCAATTCTTGTCCCTTATGCTAAAGAACAA
Source organism: Mixophyes australis (assembly GCA_036250195.1). Taxonomy (NCBI): domain Eukaryota; kingdom Metazoa; phylum Chordata; class Amphibia; order Anura; family Limnodynastidae; genus Mixophyes; species Mixophyes australis. Next base: position 389,407 of record JAVHZZ010000012.1, on the reverse strand, counting down.
TGATCACAGGGACATTTTGTTTGTCCTGTTAAACTGTCATCATAGACCTTGTTCAGATATACAGTGTGTATTACACTACTGCTTTGTAGGAACATAGTAATCAATTCTCACTGATGCACGTTGTTAGAGTGTCCTTACTGCTACATCCTCCCAGTGCCTACACATATAGCTAGACCTACTAACGGCACTGTACTGAAATAACCCATAGCACTATATAATAATCTCTATATGATAGCTAGGTCCTTAAATACCCCTTTCATAGTAATGCCCTTTTCTAGTAGTCCCCACATTAATGTATATCACTGGCTAGACCTCACAGCTCTTCTCAATAATCTACATAAGTAACGAGAGTTCTTCACATCTCTATGGATATCTAGAGCGCCTAAATTATCTATATTAGTAGCTAAAGCTCTACACTAATAGCTCGGTCTCTTTAAGTACACATCTCTGTATGGACAGCTAGAGTTTTTAATATCAAATACAAGTAGTCAAACCACTTAACTATTGAATTTATATAGAGGTCTCCACAATAGCCTATACCAGGAGACAGGTCTTCTCAAATCTTACAGACTATTGCTTACAGCTAAGCCTTATTCATTCCATAAACCAATAGCTAGTGCTTTAACTTCCACAGCAGCTAGATCTTTAATAGGCAATATGCAGTTATCTAAAGCCTTTTAATACCCTATATTGGTAGCTACATTTCTTCTCTGTTAAGTACTGCTTGCTATATCCCCCAACATACTATATGGTTGTAAGATGTCCTCTCTGGTGTATACCAATCTGGATATTTTTTTACTGGCTTTTTAAATAGCCGCTGTGCTTTGATTGGTAAATATAATTACTCCTCCTTCCCGACGACCAGGTGCTTGTAAGAATAGGTTGAACTAGATGAACATTTTATCCTTGTTATATATGTCCACTCGCTGCTCTGTCCCGATATCCGGGTCCACTCGCTGCTCTGTCCCGATATCCGGGTCCACTCGCTGCTCTGTCCCGACGACCAGGTCCGCTCGCTGCTCTGTCCCGATATCCAGGTCCGCTCGCTGCTCTGTCCCGACGACCAGGTCCGCTCACTGCTCTGTCCCGACGACCAGGTCCGCTCGCTGCTCTGTCCTGACGACCAGGTCCGCTCGCTGCTCTGTCCCAACGACCAGGTCCGCTCGCTGCTCTGTCCCGACGACCAGGTCCGCTCGCTGCTCTGTCCCGACGACCAGGTGCTTGTAAGAATAGGTTGAACTAGATGAACATTTTATCCTTGTTATCTATGTCCACTCGCTGCTCTGTCCCGATATCCGGGTCCGCTCGCTGCTCTGTCCCGACGACCAAGTCCGCTCGCTGCTCTGTCCCGACGACCAGGTCCGCTCGCTGCTCTGTCCCGACGAACAGGTCCGCTCGCTGCTCTGTCCCGACGAACAGGTCCGCTCGCTGCTCTGTTCCGATAGCCAGGTCTGCTCGCTGCTCTGTCCCGACGAACAGGTCCGCTCGCTGCTCTGTCCCGATAATGATAACCAGGTCCTCTCGCTGCCCTGTCGCGATTACCCAGTCTGCATAATGCTCTGTCCCTATAATGATAACTAGGTCCGCTCACTGCTCTGTCCCAATGACCAGGTCCGCTCGCTGCTCTGTCCCGATAATGATAACCAGGTCCTCTCGCTGCCCTGTCGCGATTACCCAGTCTGCATAATGCTCTGTCCCTATAATGATAACTAGGTCCGCTCGCTGCTCTGTCCCGATAACCAGGTCCGCTCGCTGCTCTGTCCCGATAACCAGGTCCGCTCGCTGCTCTGTCCCGATAACCAGGTCCGCTCGCTGCTCTGTCCCTATAACCAGGTCCGCTCGCTGCTCTGTCCCGATAACCAGGTCCGCTCGCTGCTCTGTCCCGATAACCAGGTCCGCTCGCTGCTCTGTCCCGATAACCAGGTCCGCTCGCTGCTCTGTCCCGATAACCAGGTCCGCTCGCTGCTCTGTCCCGATAACCAGGTCCGCTCGCTGCTCTGTCCCAATAAAGATAACCAGGTCCACTCGCTGCTCTGTTCTGATATCCAGGTCAACTTGCTGCTCTGTCTTGATAACCAGGTCCTCTCACTGCAACTTAATCTGTTAACGCTCCACAAACAGCAAACCCCACTCTATATTAACCAGTCATTTGCTGCAGTATATTACTAATCTAGATTGTCTGACTGTTCCATATTGATATTCAAGCTTCTAGCTGTTTTACATTAATAGCCTGATCTGTTTACTTGGACAGGTAAAAGACCAGAGTTGTACAAAGATAGACAAGGTTTTGAGGAGAATTCCGATTAGTAATAAATGTGGACAATTTTCTCTTCTTCAGTTGGAAAATTATCAAAAACTGTCTGATGTCTCTCAACACCATATTCCCTCATTACAACTTACTTATATACCCATCTCTTGATTGCAATTTACAAATGAAGACCAGGTCTTATTTTTGTATTCTATTTTATTGGTTTTAGAAATGCAATAAAGAAATCACAGAAAATAAACAGTGTGTGGTATTGGTTCTGTCCAGCTCTTATGTGATATGATTAGGGCTAAATTTGTGCCAGAATGCCTTTCCAACACTGTCATAGTACTGCCATAGTACTGCCATTATACCGCCATTGTACTGCCATTATACCGCCATAGTACTGCCAGAGTACTGCCATTGTACTGCTATAGTACTGCCATTATATCGCCATTGTACTGCCATAGTACTGCCAGAGTACTGCCAGAGTACTGCCAGAGTACTGCAATTGTACCGCCATAGTACCGCCATAGTACTGCCATTGTACCGCCATAGTACTGCCATTGTACTGCCATTGTACTGCCATTATACCGCCATAGTACTGCCATAGTACTGCCATTGTACCGCCATTATACCGCCATAGTACTGCCATAGTACTGCCATTATACCGCCATAGTACTGCCATTGTACTGCCATTGTACTGCCATAGTACTGCCATTGTACTGCCATTATACCGCCATTGTACTGCCATAGTACTGCCATTATACCGCCATAGTACTGCCATAGTACTGCCATTATACCGCCATTGTACTGCCATAGTACTGCCATTGTACCGCCATTGTACTGCCATAGTACTGCCATTATACCGCCAGAGTACTGCCAGAGTACTGCCATTGTACTGCCATTATACTGCCATAGTACTGCCATTATACCGCCAGAGTACTGCCATAGTACTGCCATTGTACTGCCATAGTACTGCCATAGTACTGCCATTATACCGCCAGAGTACTGCCATTGTACTGCCATTGTACCGCCATAGTACTGCCATAGTACTGCCATTGTACCGCCATTGTACTGCCATTATACCGCCAGAGTACTGCCATAGTACTGCCATTATACCACCATAGTACTGCCATAGTACTGCCATTGTACTGCCATTGTACCGCCATTGTACCGCCATTGTACTGCCATAGTACTGCCATTATACCGCCAGAGTACTGCCATAGTACTGCCATAGTACTGCCATTGTACTGCCATTATACCACCATAGTACTGCCATTGTACCGCCATAGTACCGCCATAGTACTGCCATAGTACCGCCATAGTACCGCCATAGTACTGCCATAGTACTGCCATTGTACCGCCATTGTACCGCCATTATACCGCCAGAGTACTGCCATAGTACCGCCATAATACTGCCATTGTACCGCCATAGTACTGCCATAGTACTGCCATAGTACTGCCATTGTACTGCCATTGTACTGCCATAGTACTGCCATTGTACCACCATTGTACTGCCATAGTACCGCCATTGTACTGTCATAGTACTGCCATTGTACCGCCATTGTACCGCCATTGTACCGCCATTATACCGCCAGAGTACTGCCATTGTACTGCCATTGTACCGCCATAGTACTGTCATAGTATTGCCATTATACTGCCAGAGTACTGCCATAGTACTGCCATTGTACCGCTATAGTACCGCCATTGTACTGCCATAGTACCGCCATTGTACCGCCATTATACCGCCAGAGTACTGCCATTGTACTGCCATAGTACCGCCATTGTACCGCCATTGTACTGCCATTGTACTGCCATTGTACCGCCATTGTACTGTCATAGTACTGCCATTATACTGCCAGAGTACTGCCATAGTACCGCCATAGTACTGCCATTGTACCGCTATAGTACCGCCATTGTACTGCCATAGTACTGCCATTGTACCGCCATTGTACCGCCATTGTACTGCCATAGTACTGCCATTATACCGCCAGAGTACTGCCATAGTACTGCCATAGTACTGCCATTATACCACCATAGTACTGCCATTGTACCGCCAGAGTACTGCCATAGTACTGCCATTGTACCGCCATTGTACTGCCATAGTACCGCCATTGTACCGCCATTATACCGCCAGAGTACTGCCATTGTACCGCCATTGTACCGCCATAGTACCGCAAGAGTACTGCCATAGTACCGCCATAGTACTGCCATTGTACTGCCATAGTACCGCCATTGTACTGCCATAGTACTGCCATAGTACTGCCAGAGTACTGCCATTGTACTGCCATAGCACTGTCATAGTACCGCCATTGTACCGCCATAGTACTGCCATAGTACCGCCAGAGTACTGCCATTGTACTGCCATTATACCGCCAGAGTACTGCCATTGTACCGCCATAGTACTGCCATTATACTGCCAGAGTACTGCCATTGTACCGCCATTGTACTGCCATAGTACTGTCATAGTACCGCCATTGTACTGCCATAGTACTGTCATAGTACCGCCATAGTACTGCCATTGTACCGCCATTGTACTGCCATTGTACCGCCATAGTACTGCCTTTGAGAAATAATGATCAGCTTAGACTTCATAATAATATTAAACGATACACAATATTAATATATTGATGCCACAATCAACACTGTGTGTCACGTCTCCCAGCAGCCCATACACTGCTATTTCATGTTATATTTCATGGCCAAAGATTTGTGGGTTTAGAGAACAAACAGGTTTTTTATTTCTACCTTTTTTTCCTAAACATTGTGTTTTTCATTTTGTTAGGTTGTAAGATAAAATTAAAAGTGGATTAAGTCTGAGAAGATTTATCTTATATCACAAACACCTGTGATTTCCATAAGGGTGTAGAGCCTTTATACAGACTGTATATTTTATTTCTGTACTTTTAGTTAATGACTTACAGTATATATAAGGGTCTAATGTTCCCTCTTATGTCAACCAGTCTAAGTGGAGATGTTGCCTATAGCAACCAATCAGATTCTAGTTATCATTTATTTAGTACATTCTACAAAATGACAGAATCTGATTGGCTGCTATAGGCAACATCTCCATCTCAAACCCGCAGTTCAGTAAATATACCCCTAAGACTCACCTGATCCTCCATCCAGTCCAGATAGATAATAATTCAGGTTATACACTTTGGAGTCCCTCCTCTAACAAACATGTGAAGACCCCAGAAATCTTCAGACCCTGATCCAGTTCTGTTCTTCTGACTCATCCTAGTGAAGCCTGAGCAGCCCGCTGAGTCCAGAACCGGACCCAGACAAAGAGCTACCTGCGAATATGAAGTTCCTAGTAAAAAAAACAATAGATCCAGGATATTAAGACGGATTTTAAGTCAAAACTGGTACCCACAGATACCTGGAGGCCATGGTGGATGAACTATGTCAATTACAAGAAGTGGTAGAACAAAGGCCAACAATGGTTCTTGGCTGAAGCATGTACCTCAGTCTATCGATACAGCCCCAATTCCAGCATGGGGGGCTCTATAGCAGCAGGTCCTCCGAGCGGCCTCCAAAGAGGATGTGATGGTGGACAGGTCCCACCTGGCTTCTAAGCTCCTTCAGACCAGCTGCCTAGAGACATCATTGTGTTTTAAATATTATGTTGTTAAAGAGAAGATCATGGCTGCAAAACATAACACCCCACTGGCCCATTTTCAGTGGGATAATATCCAACAATCGGCTCCTTAAAGCCTAAAAACAAATCATATATTGATAGCAAAATAACTACAGAATGACAGTATCAGGTGTTCCCTCTGCAGCTGCAGATAACCAAGGATGGCAAAACACTGGCAGCCAAGAACGATGAACATGACCTACAATGATCCTCCAAGCGCGACGCTCCCTCTTCCACCGGACTGTAAGAAGTTTCCATAAGGACTATGTTGAAGTTGTAACATACACCTATCTTGGTCCCAAGATGATAGAACACATGAAAGGTTTCAGTGCTAGATATTCACAATCGTTACAATATGGAGTCTTAGAATTTCACCTCTAACCCTCCCCCACCTCTATCTTACATATGTATATGACTGTTTGTATTATTCTGCAGTCTCACACCTGATATTTTAGGTATGATTAGAGTGGGCCACCCGATCCTCACTTTCCAGGACGAATTAGATTCCAAACTGAGAGCAAAATGCTCTCACAACAAATTAATTCCATCAAGAAGAAACAAGTAGTCTAAGATCCAAATAGAACAACGGATCAGTTCCGCACCTTTACAGATTATGTTCTGACCCTACCCAGAACCCCCAACAGAATGGGCTGGATCTATCTGGCAGACTTGGGCTTCAAGGGACATTTCTAAGATGGTATCTTAGTGCTTCATCGCAATCTGTCAACGGCTTCTCAACATCCCATATTAAGAAATGTAACTGTTCACCCCTCATATTAGCTCTGGTCAAAGCCTCCTGCAGCTGAATTAAGAACCAATCCTAATACCTCCCTTCCTAACCTGCTCCTGGAAATCCAGATATAAAATACTGACAAGAGATTGTTGATGTGAACCCAATCCCCCACCTGTCAAAAAATTGTTAGCTTAAAAAAAAACCACCTAACTACACAATACGGTCAGTTATACACGGCCAATTTCTCCTTTGTTAAACAACACCAAGCAGGATCTTAACAGATGGAATAAGCTTCTTATATGATGGATTGGATGAATTGCATCTGTTCAGATAAACACCGTCCCTCGCCTCAGATCTATACCAGTCAGTGCCTCCAAGAGCTGATCTGACTTGTATAGGTGAGAAACCACACAGCAAAATGAGAAGGCTCCAAAGTCTGAGGTCTCGCTGTCTCTGAAATACTACCTGACCTCTCCCCAGCCCAATGCATCCAGATGTATTCTCTCCCTGGTGATAGAACATGGCAGGTTTGGAGTCTGCTTGTCTGAATATAGTAACATTATCCACTATTACTGCAAACTGCTCACTATACAATCTCTCCATCACATATTTCTCATGTTATCTTTGTGCTAAGCCACTAGGTTATATCAGTTACTCCTCTCCCTCCATACAGCCCCTCACCCCACAGTTATGTCCCTACGTCCATCAGCCAGAACATCTGATTTTTAAAATGTTTTATTTAGTTTTCATTTTTAACAAAACTAGTTCCCAGCATAAATCATCAGTTTACAACATTACAGCAACTGTCAGTAATCACAGAAATGAATAATGGACATTAGTGCTAATGTAGTAATTATGTAAGTGACAGTAAATGTACTTTAAAGATGCGGGATGAGAACTGTTCAGCCAGAGATTCCCAATACGGTCACATTGTAAACGTGTATTTGTTTGTATATGAGCGGTTTCACTTTTAATTAACAGTTCAGTGACTGTTTAGTGTACACTAGAATTGGAGCAATTTTATTTTATTTTTACAAATTAAAGCTAGATAGAAGAAAGAGGAACAGATTAGATGGGGCATATAGCAGATGAGATGGGGCATATAGCAGATGAGATGGGGCATACAGCAGATGAGATGGGGCATACAGCAGATGAGATGGGGCATACAGCAGATGAGATGGGGCATACAGCAGATGAGATGGGGCATATAGCAGATGAGATGGGGCATACAGCAGATGAGATGGGGCATACAGCAGATGAGATGGGGCATACAGCAGATGAGATGGGGCATACAGCAGATGAGATGGGGCATACAGCAGATGAGATGGGGCATACAGCAGATGAGATGGGGCATACAACAGATGAGATGGGGCATACAGCAGATGAGATGGGGCATATAGCAGATGAGATGGGGCATACAGCAGATGAGATGGGGCATACAGCAGATGAGATGGGGCATACAGCAGATGAGATGGGGCATACAGCAGATGAGATGGGGCATACAACAGATGAGATGGGGCATACAGCAGATGAGATGGGGCATATAGCAGATGAGATGGGGCATACAGCAGATGAGATGGGGCATACAGCAGATGAGATGGGGCATACAGCAGATGAGATGGGGCATATAGCAGACGTATATACCATATAGGACCCACATGAGAGTGTTTATAAACGTTGTATACTGTTCCGGCATAGAGGAGATTGGGAGGACTGAAGAAAAGGAAACGGGGGGTGAGACGGGGAGAGAGGAGATAAAGGCAGGGGAGTCGCTCATGCTAGAGGCCAGGTTACTCCTAATCCTCATCCTCTAATGTACAGTCACAATGTCTCTTCCATCTCTCCTAAGCTCAGAACAAAACTGCTTCACTCTCCCAGATACAGCTCTATATTAAGTGGGAACAGGAGATGGGGAGACCTGAGACAAACTACAGCTGGTCCACATCAGTCATATGTATTAAGCAGAAGGCATAGCCATTGTACTACAGGCTGTCAGTCATTCTCTGCCTGTTCTGCTAGAGAAGCACTTACCGCCCAACAGGCTGCACGTTTACATAAAATAAACCATTCTACTATGTCTATTATTATATTCAGCCTTTTATATATTAACGTTAAATGGTGGCTTTACTCACTCTTTAAAAGTGAAGTTATTAATGTAAGTACTTCCATATCTAGCCCAACACATCCAGTTTCCAGCTCTGCTTTAGTCATGAACTGGTTAATATAAACCCATGATGTACCTGCCACCACCTACGGCATGACATACCAGCTGGGTGTTGTACTCCGAGGTGGTCCGGTTCACCACCACAGTTACATTGTTACATAGCAGCTATGTGAGGTGGGAATTACATCAGAGAAGAGTCCATGCAGCAACACATTGGGCAGGACGTTATACTATCTGTCCGCCTGGACCAACCCCCGATCCTGGCATTAGCAGATGAGAACGGCACCACAAAGTCCAGGCTACCACTTTAAGCCTTCATTAGAGGGTTGTCACCTAAAATACTGCTGGTTACCCTACTTTATGTTCTATATAAATGATGTGCGCACAGTACACAAGTCACTGCTACATGCTGGAATCTAGACATAGGACAATAACTCTCAGGACATGTAAGAATCCTTTTACTGGGAGAAATGCTCTGCACCCCAATAACAGGGAATGGCCCCGTGTCCTTTCCACTCCTTCAATCTCACAGGAATACTATTGTCCCACAAAACATCTTATTTTTCTTTCTTTATATGTGGGTCATAATGAGACATTCCCCCAGCTCCTGCCACGGCCTCCCCCAAGGTGTCCAGAACGTCTGTATGCTTTCCCTATAAACAGGGGTGTGTTTGTGCAGAAGGTGTAAGCAATGGGGGGGGGGGGGTGCACATGTTTTGTAGGTTTTCCGGTGCGTAGACTCTGGCACTGCAGAACGTGTAGGGACTGCAGTGAGGGTGGCCATGCAGAGTTCATGTATAGCCATCGGGGAGCGTCCATGTGTCACAGCGACTTAGGGTGAGGGCAGTGACCAGCTCTGATCCTGGCACAGCTCTGAAGAATGAATGCTGAGCTCCGGCTGGGTGACTGGGCGGCTGTTATCTGTCACATGTGATTTGTGCATAGCTGTCGTACAGCATTATCTTGTACATCCTGACACTAGAGCAGAGCCTGGCTGTGATGCGGTGACTCACTGCCCTACAGCGGCTTCATTCTCCGAGCCGGCCTGAACAGCCAGCGAGAGGTCGTTGTCTGCCCCGTGTACAACGCTCCAGTATGTGACAGGGCTATACCACGTCAGTACTACAGGACACCCGATGTCAGTGATCCCTGGAGGACTGTGGGAGAGGGAATCCTGCCCCGTGTACAACGCTCCAGTATGTGACAGAGCTATACCACGTCAGTACTACAGGACACCCGATGTCAGTGATCCCTGGAGGACTCTGGGAGAGGGAATCCTGCCCCGTGTACAACGCTCCAGTATGTGACAGGGCTATACCACGTCAGTACTACAGGACACCCGATGTCAGTGATCCCTGGAGGACTGTGGGAGAGGGAATCCTGCCCCGTGTACAACGCTCCAGTATGTGACAGGGCTATACCACGTCAGTACTACAGGACACCCAATGTCAGTGATTCCTGGAGGACTGTGGGAGAGGGAATCCTGCCCCGTGTACAACGCTCCAGTATGTGACAGGGCTATACCACGTCAGTACTACAGGACACCCAATGTCAGTGATTCCTGGAGGACTCTGGGAGAGGGAATCCTGCCCCGTGTACAACGCTCCAGTATGTGACAGAGCTATACCACGTCAGTACTACAGGACACCCAATGTCAGTGATTCCTGGAGGACTCTGGGAGAGGGAATCCTGCCCCGTGTACAACGCTCCAGTATGTGACAGGGCTATACCACGTCAGTACTACAGGACACCCGATGTCAGTGATCCCTGGAGGACTCTGGGAGAGGGAATCCTGCCCCGTGTACAACGCTCCAGTATGTGACAGGGCTATACCACGTCAGTACTACAGGACACCCGATGTCAGTGATCCCTGGAGGACTGTGGGAGAGGGAATCCTGCCACATGTACAACGCTCCAGTATGTGACAGGGCTATACCACGTCAGTACTACAGGACACCCAATGTCAGTGATCCCTGGAGGACTGTGGGAGAGGGAATCCTGCCCCGTGTACAACGCTCCAGTATGTGACAGGGCTATGCTATACCACGTCAGTACTACAGGACACCCGATGTCAGTGATTCCTGGAGGACTGTGGGAGAGGGAATCCTGCCCCGTGTACAACACTCCAGTATGTGACAGGGCTATGCTATACCACGTCAGTACTACAGGACACCCGATGTCAGTGATACCTGGAGGACTGTGGGAGAGGGAATCCTGCCCTGTGTACAACGCTCCAGTATGTGACAGGGCTATACCACGTCAGTACTACAGGACACCCGATGTCAGTGATCCCTGGAGGACTCTGGGAGAGGGAATACTGCCCCGTGTACAACGCTCCAGTATGTGACAGGGCTATGCTATACCACGTCAGTACTACAGGACACCCGATGTCAGTGATTCCTGGAGGACTGTGGGAGAGGGAATCCTGCCCCGTGTACAACACTCCAGTATGTGACAGGGCTATGCTATACCACGTCAGTACTACAGGACACCCGATGTCAGTGATCCCTGGAGGACTGTGGGAGAGGGAATCCTGCCCCGTGTACAACGCTCCAGTATGTGACAGGGCTATACCACGTCAGTACTACAGGACACCCGATGTCAGTGATCCCTGGAGGACTGTGGGAGAGGGAATCCTGCCCCGTGTACAACGCTCCAGTATGTGACAGGGCTATAACACGTCAGTACTACAGGACACCCAATGTCAGTGATCCCTGGAGGACTGTGGGAGAGGGTATTCTGCCCCGTGTACAACGCTCCAGTATGTGACAGGGCTATAACACGTCAGTACTACAGGACACCCGATGTCAGTGATCCCTGGAGGACTCTGGGAGAGGGAATACTGCCCCGTGTACAACGCTCCAGTATGTGACAGGGCTATACCACGTCAGTACTACAGGACACCCAATGTCAGTGATCCCTGGAGGACTGTGGGAGAGGGAATCCTGCCCCGTGTACAACACTCCAGTATGTGACAGGGCTATACCACGTCAGTACTACAGGACACCCAATGTCAGTGATCCCTGGAGGACTGTGGGAGAGGGAATCCTGCCCCGTGTACAACACTCCAGTATGTGACAGGGCTATACCACGTCAGTACTACAGGACACCCAATGTCAGTGATCCCTGGAGGACTCTGGGGGAGGGAATCCTGCCCCGTGTACAACACTCCAGTATGTGACAGGGCTATACCACGTCAGTACTACAGGACACCCGATGTCAGTGATCCCTGGAGGACTGTGGGAGAGGGAATCCTGCCCCGTGTACAACACTCCAGTATGTGACAGGGCTATACCACGTCAGTACTACAGGACACCCGATGTCAGTGATCCCTGGAGGACTGTGGGAGAGGGAATCCTGCTCCGTGTACAACGCTCCAGTATGTGACAGGGCTATAGCACGTCAGTACTACAGGACACCCGATGTCAGTGATCCCTGGAGGACTCTGGGAGAGGGAATCCTGCCACGTGGTTATACAAAATAGAACAGCAGAATGTGTATTTCTTATGTGAGCTTTACACACATTTTCTGAAAATTCATATCCTTAATTTGTAAATCATCAATTTATTCTTATTAAAATTTTCTGTTGCCTCTCAGTGGATTATAGTTATATGTGGAAGCAGTTTCTAACCCATCTACTTGGGAACTGGAGCTTTCATCAGAAGTTTATGAGAAGATAGAAGTCACAATTACTACACTAGAAGCTGGAACTAGCGCTTTGTAATTACAATTATGTAATTAATACTTAATTAATAACTCTGTAATTAATAATCCTCTGTAGTTACCCCTAGTTGCTGCACAGATGTTGATCAAGTCTTGTTTCCGACAGGCAGCAGTAAATAAATGAAAATCAACTTCGTACCAACTGCAAGATAGAAATGAGTAAAGATGTCATCTACTTAATAACATGTAGAGATGACGATATATTACTTATAGCATTTACTATCACCATATACCAGCCCACTTCCAGCACTGATAGAGCGCTGTGCACATTTGCACTCCGAGAGTGTAGGAATGTAGTTTGTATCTACAAAATATTTACCTTGAACCAGAACACACATCATGTTATTGTAACATGTCATGTGAAACTGTGCATTATATTATGGATATGTGAAACAGAACTTCCAGACACATCATGGAGCATAGAATCACATGACACCGTAAGAGGACAGACATCTGACGCACCGGTCAGCTGACATCAGCCGCACCGGTCACCTGACATCTGCCGCACCAGTCACCTGACATCTGCCGCACCAGTCACCTGACATCTGCCGCACCAGTCACCTGACATCAGCCGCATCGGTCACCTGACATCACACAGAGGAGAGACACTAACCGCACCGGTCATCTGACATCACACTCAGGACAGACACTGACCACACCGGTCACCTGACATCAGCCGCACCGGTCATCTGACATCAGCCGCACCGGTTACCTGACATCACACGGAGGACAGACACTGACCACACCGGTCATCTGACATCACACGGAGGACAGACACTGACCACACCGGTCATCTGACATCACACTCAGGACAGACACTGACCACACCGGTCATCTGACATCACACTGAGGACAGACACTGACCACACCGGTCATCTGACATCACACTGAGGACAGACACTGACCACACCGGTCATCTGACATCACACTCAGGACAGACACTGACCACACCGGTCATCTGACATCACACTGAGGACAGACACTGACCACACCGGTCATCTGACATCACACTGAGGACAGACACTGACCACACCGGTCATCTGACATCACACTGAGGACAGACACTGACCACACCGGTCATCTGATATCACCCTGAGGACAGACACTGACCACACCGGTCATCTGACATCACACTCAGGACAAACACTGACCATACCGGTCATCTGACATCACACAGAGGACAGACACTGACCACACCGGTCACCTGACATCACACTGAGGACAGACACTGACCACACCGGTCATCTGACATCACACTGAGGACAGACACTGACCACACCGGTCATCTGATATCACCCTGAGGACAGACACTGACCACACCGGTCATCTGACATCACACTCAGGACAAACACTGACCATACCGGTCATCTGACATCACACAGAGGACAGACACTGACCACACCGGTCACCTGACATCACACTGAGGACAGACACTGACCACACCGGTCACCTGACATCACACAGAGGACAGACACTGACCACACCGGTCATCTGACATCACCCTGAGGACAGACACTAACCACACCGGTCATCTGACATCACACCGAGGACAGACACTGACCATACCGGTCATCTGACATCACACTGAGGACAGACACTGACCGCACCGGTCGTCTGACATCACACAGAGGACAAACACTGACCACACCGGTCATCTGACATCACACTGAGGACAAACACTGACCACACCGGTCATCTGACATCACCCTGAGGACAGACACTAACCACACCGGTCATCTGACATCACACCGAGGACAGACACTGACCATACCGGTCATCTGACATCACACTGAGGACAGACACTGACCACACCGGTCATCTGACATCACACTGAGGACAAACACTGACCACACCGGTCATCTGATATCACCCTGAGGACAGACACTGACCACACCGGTCATCTGACATCACACAGAGGACAAACACTGACCACACCGGTCATCTGACATCACACTGAGGACAAACACTGACCACACCGGTCATCTGACATCACCCTGAGGACAGACACTGACCACACCGGTCACCTGACATCACACTGAGGACAGACACTGACCACACCGGTCATCTGACATCACACTGAGGACAAACACTGACCACACCGGTCATCTGATATCACCCTGAGGACAGACACTGACCACACCGGTCATCTGACATCACACTGAGGACAAACACTGACCACACCGGTCATCTGACATCACCCTGAGGACAGACACTAACCACACCGGTCATCTGACATCACACCGAGGACAAACACTGACCACACCGGTCATCTGACATCACACTGAGGACAGACACTGACCACACCGGTCATCTGACATCACACAGAGGACAGACACTGACCACACCGGTCATCTGACATCACACAGAGGACAGACACTAACCACACCGGTCATCTGACATCACACCGAGGACAAACACTAACCGCACCGGTCATCTGACATCACACGGAGGACAGACACTGACCACACCGGTCATCTGACATCACCTGCACCGGTCATCTGACATCATACAGAGGACATCACACAGACTGAACACACTCCTTGTCATTGTCACACGGAGGACAGACACTGACCACACCGGTCATCTGACATCACCTGCACCGGTCATCTGACATCATACAGAGGACATCACACAGACTGAACACACTCCTTGTCATTGTCACCAACAACATAACACTAGAACAGCCGGAAGGTGTCACATGAATATTCCTAATTAGTAAAACAAAGGTTGTAAGTAAAACTTGAGGTAGGCTTAGGCAACATGTTGATTTCTACTTGCTGTGGAGCTACAAGTCCCAGGACACCCTTCTTACCTCTGATAGGAGAATTATGTTATTACAGTGTTATTAGGTACATGATATAGAATCCATACATGTCACAGATATGACAGGGAATAGGGAACATATCGATGCTCTCTTCCATATATACCGGGAGCCGTTACACGGACGGGCTAACATGTCTCCTAACCTCCCTAAGATCATTATAGAAGGAAGAGCGTCAGTAATGATTATCAATATACAATAATGCTGCAGAATAATTAGAATATATAGGGTTTTATTTTGCTGTCTGTGGATATTTGTGGAGCACTTTATAGCCCAAGGTGGGTATGAAGATAATGCAGAAAGTAGAAGGTGGAGCAGCTCAGTACTTCAAACTTATATCAGGACTATGACACCGTTTCATTAGGAGTGGCCTGTATGTCCCTCTTAATATCCAACGGGTGACTGTTGCCTGATGGGATATTAATCAGTGTAATAATTCACATTTGTATAGTTTTATAGCAGAGAGGAGAATCAGGTTCCGTTCACAGTAAAATAATCCACATATCTGGTCCAGGGACCTAGGCATTCTCAGCTCGGACATTTGCATGATCCTCAGCAGATTAATAGAACAATATGCCGGAGCCACACGTTCCCATTTTATAGAAAATGTTTCTCTAGGTTCCAACTCTCTCCGATCCTTTCCTGCACAGCTTTCAAGGGATCAGTTCGCGTTCCCTTTCCCAACATGGGCAAACTTGTCTTTAGGAACCCCCCCAGTATTAGCAGAAAGTCAACATCTCACCAGGTGATGGAGCTTGGTCTATATGGCTATATTACTGCATTAACGATCAACCAGCCTCACACATCAATCTCCTTGAGAGGAACATTACACCCCGCCAGTGAGTCCTGTGGGTTATTGCTGCTGATAGCCATGCAGTATAAGGACACCTGTTCCTGCAGTCTCTCCAGCTGGACCTGTGTGACTTGGTTGAGTCGCGCCAGTTCTTTCGTTTTCATGGCAATGCTGAACAGGCCCGAGCGGTGCAAAACATCCAGTGTGTTCTGAAACCGACGGGTCCTCTTCTGATGCTCCTCTGGACCCGACGATTCCGCCTTCTGGAAGATATCGGGTAAGGATGCTGTTCTGGGATCCCCTACATCTGTGCCCAAACTCTTGCTTTGTCCGGTGCCACCTTGTGGGGTGTTTGCACTTGGATCAGAACAAGCTGCCACCTGACTGAGCACCTGCCCTTCCTCATGGCCAACTGAGGGAACCTTTTCCTGGCCAATGGAGCTTTGGGTCTCAGAAAGAAGCCTCTTTGCCCGGTTGTGGCACAGGGCATCAGCCCTTCTCTTGTTTCCATGCAGCGGAGAGGGATGTGACGCTATCTTGGTATAAGAGTTCAGGATGGGCAGGTACTTGGTGGACTGAGACTTAGTGGGAGATAATGATGGAGGAAACACCAGGACTTGGGAAGACGATGGGAACAGCTGAAAGGAGGGACGCACAGTCCAGGAGGGGATATGTGGGTCAGGGCCGGAGTCCTGGGGAGAACAGAAAACAGAATCAGCAGCTACCTCTGGCACACGTGGCTGGATACACCAATCAGCAGCTACCTCTGGCACACGGGGCTGGATACACCAATCAGCAGCTACCTCTGGCACACGGGGCTGGATACACCAATCAGCAGCTACCTCTGGCACACGTGGCTGGATACACCAATCAGCAGCTACCTCTGGCACACGGGGCTGGATACACCAATCAGCAGCTACCTCTGGCACACGTGGCTGGATACACCAATCAGCAGCTACCTCTGGCACACGGGGCTGGATACACCAATCAGCAGCTACCTCTGGCACACGGGGCTGGATACACCAATCAGCAGCTACCTCTGGCACACGGGGCTGGATACACCAATCAGCAGCTACCTCTGGCACACGGGGCTGGATACACCAATCAGCAGCTACCTCTGGCACACGGGGCTGGATACACCAATCAGCAGCTACCTCTGGCACACGGGGCTGGATACACCAATCAGCAGCTGACATGCGCTCTGCCCAGTGTGTCAGGAATAACCAGGTCTGGAGACAACAGTGATAACCGGCAACTCACGCCTTACTAGTCTGCTAATTACACTGCTCTCTCTAACCTACATCTATGTCTGTATAATCAGAGATAATATTATGTTCTGGAATACACTGTATTGCCTGGACCCTGCACATGCCTTCATACATTTGGAAATTCTTCTCAACCAATTGCAGCCTTGTGGAGCCAGACAGGAATCTACCTATCAGCAAAAGTAAAAACACCCCATTCGAAGGTCTGTGTATGGTCACTTCATTCATTAGGATAATAGAACATCAGCAAACCCACATTGTCTCCTTGTGACACTCTGAGGGGCGAGCCTCGCTCCTCTGAGACGCCCCTACAAGGGTGTCATCTCAGAGGGTGTGATTGGCCACAAGAGAATCCCTCCGGGGCCTCCGAGCTTAGTAGGTGCCCGGCACATGTACAGCTCCATTCTCTGTGCCCACGGACCCCCCAGCACTGGTCTTTTAATGTTGACATTGTGAATGTCAACAATCACACCGTCAACATTTCCAACCTGTTCCCAGAATGGAAGTGTCGGCATTTAGTACCCAACCCGTGGGAGATATAGAGTATATGGCATTATGAGGAGTAGAGGAACATAATGGGACCAGTAATGCTATGTATATGGGAGCATGTTATATATACTGGGACTGCAGTCATACTGTAAGCTATATACTGGACAAGTATCTATAGTGTCTAGAAGGAATTTGCTAGATGATACTATGATATCGCACATAGGGATACTGATCCTGGTAATAAACATATGCACATTAGGAAAATACTTGTATGCATCTATAAAGTATGAAAATAATTCCGAGTAAAGGAAACGTAGTGATGTATCGTACACACTATGCTGTACTGTTTTATATTAAGTGTAAGATTGTTATTAGATCTGCGGGCAATCTATCCTGATATAAGCAGCATTGCACCTGTGTGTATATGGTTATGTACATGTACTGTATGAATGTATAGCAGAATCTGTATGTAAGTGGCTGGAAGAAAATTATATGTACCGTCTAGGGTGTCTGCTATGGTGTGCATGTGACTAGTATATAGTGATACAGACATCTAATGCAAAGAATTAGTACAGAGCAGAAAATAAATAGTATTTCTAGATAAATGAAAACTGCTTTTGTGAGTGGTTAATTAATGAGATTAGTAATTAAATGGCCATAAAGTATTTGCTGTGCTATTAGTCCTATTTCAGAAACAGACAGACAGGTCCTGGGAAGAGCAGACTCTGCAGGAGTTTCATTCCTGTCTCTGTACTGTTCTTATATACGGAGTATGCTGGGCAGAGTAGAGAGGGACCCAGTGATGTGACTCCACAGAATCTGAGCCCACAGAACCAAAGCTTCCAAGAAATAAGCTGTAAGAGATTGAATCTACTGCGAAGCGGCTGTACCTGATCAACAAGCAGATTCTTTAGGGCAAGCAGAGGACCAGGCTGGGGACACTCTGGGCGGCGCTCTCCTGTGATCCAGCGTAACGTAGGGGGCCCATCCTCTGCGTCA
Organism: Mixophyes australis; assembly: GCA_036250195.1. NCBI lineage: Eukaryota > Metazoa > Chordata > Amphibia > Anura > Limnodynastidae > Mixophyes > Mixophyes australis. Next base: position 370,532 of record JAVHZZ010000012.1, on the reverse strand, counting down.
GTCTGCTCCACAGAGCTCAGGCACTCTGAGGCCACATCTAAGGGACAAAGCAGATGTAGCGGCACCTTATACACGCACGTCTCCAGCAGCTGCACCATCTACATCATAACTTCTGCTATTACAACTATTTGTTACTGTGGCTGGAACACCTAGAAATAACTTATTGCATCAATTTATTTTACTTAGTGGTGCAGTGCTGGTCTATCCCGAGACAACATGTGTGCCAGAAACAGTGTGTTAGAGCTGTAGTTTGTAGTATACTATCTGCACGATCATAGTACCTCTAACTGGTGTGTAATGTCCATGCCTGACGCCTATTGCCTGCTGTATCCTGTGACCAACAGACAAGAGCTTACACTCTAATCCGTTCCCCGGCTGTCCTGTGTTGAACCCAGCGTATCTGTGTCAATGCTCTGTCCCTACCCAGCAGTCCTGATCCACAGTAAGCGGTCAGGAGGTACCAACCAGCCCACAGCAAAGAGGCGCTGCAGCAGCTATACCAGTTACCCCAGAAGTAAGCCGTTCTAGATGCTGCGATGGAGCCTGGTGGTGGCAGCGAGATTCCCCTACAACTATTGCACAGTTGGCAGTAGCAGTAGGCGAGTGTCTGGGGAGAAAGAATCCCAGATGTTCTGTGTAAGAAGAACATCCCCCATCAGACCAGGTGGCAGTGTAAGAAGAACACCCCCATCAGACCAGGTGACAGTGTAAGAAGAACATCCCCCATCAGACCAGGTGACAGTGTAAGAAGAACATCCCCCATCAGACCAGGTGGCAGTGTAAGAAGAACATCCCCCATCAGACCAGGTGGCAGTGTAAGAAGAACATCCCCCATCAGACCAGATGTACAGTGTAAGAAGAACATCCCCCATCAGACCAGGTGGCAGTGTAAGAAGAACATCCCCCCATCAGACCAGGTGACAGTGTAAGAAGAACATCCCCCATCAGACCAGATGTACAGTGTAAGAAGAACATCCCCCCATCAGACCAGGTGACAGTGTAAGAAGAACATCCCCCATCAGACCAGGTGACAGTGTAAGAAGAACACCCCCATCAGACCAGGTGACAGTGTAAGAAGAACATCCCCCCATCAGACCAGGTGACAGTGTAAGAAGAACATCCCCCATCAGACCAGGTGGCAGTGTAAGAAGAACATCCCCCATCAGACCAGGTGGCAGTGTAAGAAGAACATCCCCCATCAGACCAGGTGGCAGTGTAAGAAGAACATCCCCCCATCAGACCAGGTGACAGTGTAAGAAGAACATCCCCCATCAGACCAGGTGGCAGTGTAAGAAGAACATCCCCCATCAGACCAGGTGGCAGTGTAAGAAGAACATCCCCCATCAGACCAGGTGGCAGTGTAAGAAGAACATCCCCCATCAGACCAGGTGGCAGTGTAAGAAGAACATCCCCCCATCAGACCAGGTGACAGTGTAAGAAGAACATCCCCCATCAGACCAGGTGACAGTGTAAGAAGAACATCCCCCATCAGACCAGGTGGCAGTGTAAGAAGAACATCCCCCATCAGACCAGGTGGCAGTGTAAGAAGAACATCCCCCATCAGACCAGGTGTACAGTGTAAGAAGAACATCCCCCATCAGACCAGGTGACAGTGTAAGAAGAACATCCCCCATCAGACCAGGTGGCAGTGTAAGAAGAACATCCCCCATCAGACCAGGTGGCAGTGTAAGAAGAACATCCCCCATCAGACCAGGTGGCAGTGTAAGAAGAACATCCCCCATCAGACCAGGTGGCAGTGTAAGAAGAACATCCCCCCATCAGACCAGGTGTACAGTGTAAGAAGAACATCCCCCATCAGACCAGGTGACAGTGTAAGAAGAACATCCCCCATCAGACCAGGTGACAGTGTAAGAAGAACATCCCCCCATCAGACCAGGTGTACAGTGTAAGAAGAACATCCCCCATCAGACCAGGTGGCAGTGTAAGAAGAACATCCCCCATCAGACCAGGTGACAGTGTAAGAAGAACATCCCCCCATCAGACCAGGTGTACAGTGTAAGAAGAACATCCCCCATCAGACCAGGTGTACAGTGTAAGAAGAACATCCCCCCATCAGACCAGGTGACAGTGTAAGAAGAACATCCCCCCATCAGACCAGGTGTACAGTGTAAGAAGAACATCCCCCATCAGACCAGGTGGCAGTGTAAGAAGAACATCCCCCATCAGACCAGGTGGCAGTGTAAGAAGAACACCCCCATCAGACCAGGTGACAGTGTAAGAAGAACATCCCCCCATCAGACCAGGTGGCAGTGTAAGAAGAACATCCCCCATCAGACCAGGTGGCAGTGTAAGAAGAACATCCCCCCATCAGACCAGGTGGCAGTGTAAGAAGAACATCCCCCATCAGACCAGGTGACAGTGTAAGAAGAACATCCCCCCATCAGACCAGGTGGCAGTGTAAGAAGAACATCCCCCCATCAGACCAGGTGGCAGTGTAAGAAGAACATCCCCCATCAGACCAGGTGGCAGTGTAAGAAGAACATCCCCCATCAGACCAGGTGGCAGTGTAAGAAGAACATCCCCCATCAGACCAGGTGGCAGTGTAAGAAGAACATCCCCCATCAGACCAGGTGTACAGTGTAAGAAGAACATCCCCCATCAGACCAGATGTACTGTGTAAGAAGAACATCCCCCATCAGACCAGATGTACAGTGTAAGAAGAACATCCCCCATCAGACCAGGTGGCAGTGTAAGAAGAACATCCCCCCATCAGACCAGGTGGCAGTGTAAGAAGAACATCCCCCCATCAGACCAGGTGAAAGTGTAAGAAGAACATCCCCCATCAGACCAGGTGGCAGTGTAAGAAGAACATCCCCCATCAGACCAGGTGGCAGTGTAAGAAGAACATCCCCCCATCAGACCAGGTGGCAGTGTAAGAAGAACATCCCCCATCAGACCAGGTGGCAGTGTAAGAAGAACATCCCCCCATCAGACCAGGTGGCAGTGTAAGAAGAACATCCCCCATCAGACCAGGTGGCAGTGTAAGAAGAACATCCCCCATCAGACCAGGTGGCAGTGTAAGAAGAACATCCCCCATCAGACCAGGTGGCAGTGTAAGAAGAACATCCCCCATCAGACCAGGTGGCAGTGTAAGCCCATCTTGTCACCATTACCTAATAAACAGCAACACAACAAACTGTACATACTCATCCAGCAACGCCAGGAACAGTACAGACTGCACACTGTCAGAGACTGTGGTATGTGGTGGAGTAACAGATGTGCGCAGTATATGAGAAATGGAATCAGTACATACACTATGACATGGCCTGCACTAAAATACGCCACATAAGAAGGACACACAGCCTGCGCTACAATATGATACAAAAGAAGGACACGCGGCCTGGGCTGCGCTGTTATACGATACATAAGGACACGCGGCCTGGGCTGCGCTGTGATATGATACATAAGGACACGCGGCCTGGGCTGTGATACGATACATAAGGACACGCGGCCTGGGCTGCGCTGTGATACGATACATAAGGACACGAGGCCTGGGCTGCGCTGTGATATGATACATAAGGACACGCGGCCTGGGCTGCGCTGTGATACGATACATAAGGACACGCGGCCTGGGCTGTGATACGATACATAAGGACACGCGGCCTGGGCTGCGCTGTTATACGATACATAAGGACACGCGGCCTGGGCTGCGCTGTGATACGATACATAAGGACACGCGGCCTGGGCTGTGATACGATACATAAGGACACGCGGCCTGGGCTGCGCTGTGATACGATACATAAGGACACGCGGCCTGGGCTGCGCTGTGATATGATACATAAGGACACGCGGCCTGGGCTGCGCTGTGATACGATACATAAGGACACGAGGCCTGGGCTGCGCTGTGATATGATACATAAGGACACGCGGCCTGGGCTGCGCTGTGATATGATACATAAGGACATGAGGCCTGGGCTGTGATACGATACATAAGGACACGCGGCCTGGGCTGCGCTGTGATATGATACATAAGGACACGCGGCCTGGGCTGCGCTGTGATACGATACATAAGGACACGCGGCCTGGGCTGCGCTGTGATACGATACATAAGGACACGCGGCCTGGGCTGCGCTGTGATATGATACATAAGGACACGCGGCCTGGGCTGCGCTGTGATACGATACATAAGGACACAAAGCCTGGGCTGCGCTGTGATACGATACATAAGGACACGCGGTCTGCACCTGAGTATCCAGAGTCTTTGTCGGATCCCGCAGTTGTGTGCATGTTCCTTGGCTTGGCTCTTTGTGCTAAACCCCGACATGTTGTAGCCGTCTGCCTCCCCTGAGCGGCCATCTCTATACATTGACTCCCTGTGAAGGAAATTGAATAAACCAATTACTTCCTATAACACTAATACACAGGAATCACATAAGTCAGCACATCAGGAGACAACTAGCTCCAATGGTCACCACACTCCCGGGTGGAGTACCGTAAAACCCAATAAGTTCATCCTCCTCCTCCCCATTTATTTATATAGCGCCATCAGATTCCGTAGCGCATTACAATTGGGAACGAACATTAATAACACAATACTGGGTAATACAGACAGACAGAGAGGTAAGAGGGCCCTGCTCACAAGCTTACAATCTATGGGACAATGGGAGTTTGATACACAAGGGCATGTGCTACATCATATTGCCCTTGTGTATCAAGGGCAATATGAGGGTGGTATATAGGGTAAGAGGGTGGTAGAGGAATATTATAAGCTTGCCTGAAGAGGTGGGTTTTCAGAGAACGCTTGAAGGTTTGAAGACTGGAGGAAAGTCTTACTCTGTGGGATATCCTGAGACGTGAGGACATGTATGTCGGTGCAGAGGATTCACATGTCAGGGCATAAGGTGCTCCAATGGGTGGAGTAACGTAAACCCCATAACACTCATTATCACCCTAACATGTATTGTGCTTCTCCTAACCCAGTAAGTAACATTCTATTCCGCTCTATAATAATCATTATAATGGTCAGCGAGTGCTCAGGAGATTGAGGACTGTGCGATTATATCAACGTTAATGAGCTGAAGAAGAAACTAGAATACAGCAGCGCAGACCGTGTCTGTTATAGTCAGACTAATACAAAGCAGACATCACATTATTTACAATAATATATTCATTTTCAGACTATTCATTTAAAATAAAACTTAGTTTTGTTCTCCTAACACTGATACAGACTAATCGTATAAAGGAGTAATAATAACCTTATATCACCTCTTGTTATTTATTCCACTATTAAAATAATAATAATAATAAAAATTAGTAGAACACATTTATCCTGTTACCTAGATCACTGCAATAATAATACTAATAATAGTAACACACTACTCCCATTATCCATACTGCTGTAATAATAATACATTACCGCCCATTACTGTAATAATATAATATAATATAATATAATATAAATATCACATTACTCCGTGTGACAGTGTAACATGACGTCATCTCAGTGCAGTGATATAATATAATATGATAATACCGTCAGGTCTCCGGGCTGTGTCCTCCCCGCCGCGATGAGCTCAGTCCCGGCGACATTTACCTCACAGTCTCCGTGTAATGTGCTGCTGCCTCCTCCAACATGGCGGCATCTCCCGCCGGAGCGGGGTCTGTGCACACCCTGGGGTCAGGGAGTGCGGGATATGTGCACACCCTGGGGTCAGGGAGTGAGGGGTCTGTGCACACCCTGGGGTCAGGGAGTGCGGGATATGTGCACACCCTGGGGTCAGGGAGTGAGGGGTCTGTGCACACCCTGGGGTCAGGGAGTGGGGGTAGGTGCAGGGGGTATGTACACACCCTGGGGTCAGAGAGTGGGGGGTATGTACACACCCTGGGGTCAGGGAGTGGGGGGTAGGTGCAGGGGGTATGTACACACCCTGGGGTCAGGGAGTGAGGGTTAGGTGCAGGGGGGTATGTACACACCCTGGGGTCAGGGAGTGGGGGGTAGGTGCAGGGGGGTATGTACACACCCTGGGGTCAGGGAGTGGGGGTAGGTGCAGGGGGTATGTACACACCCTGGGGTCAGAGAGTGGGGGGTATGTACACACCCTGGGGTCAGGGAGTGGGGGGTAGGTGCAGGGGGTATGTACACACCCTGGGGTCAGGGAGTGAGGGTTAGGTGCAGGGGGGTATGTACACACCCTGGGGTCAGGGAGTGGGGGGTAGGTGCAGGGGGGTATGTACACACCCTGGGGTCAGGGAGTGGGGGTAGGTGCAGGGGGTATGTACACACCCTGGGGTCAGAGAGTGGGGGGTATGTACACACCCTGGGGTCAGGGAGTGGGGGGTAGGTGCAGGGGGTATGTACACACCCTGGGGTCAGGGAGTGAGGGTTAGGTGCAGGGGGGTATGTACACACCCTGGGGTCAGGGAGTGGGGGGTATGTACACACCCTGGGGTCAGGGAGTGGGGGTAGGTGCAGGGGGTATGTACACACCCTGGGGTCAGGGAGTGAGGGTTAGGTGCAGGGGGGTATGTACACACCCTGGGGTCAGAGAGTGGGGGGTAGGTGCAGGGGGTATGTACACACCCTGGGGTCAGGGAGTGAGGGGTCTGTGCCCACCCTGGGGTCAGGGAGTGAGGGGTCTGTGCACACCCTGGGGTCAGGGAGTGAGGGGTCTGTGCACACCCTGGGGTCAGGGAGTGAGGGGTCTGTGCACACCCTGGGGTCAGGGAGTGAGGGGTCTGTGCACACCCTGGGGTCAGGGAGTGAGGGGTCTGTGCACACCCTGGGGTCAGGGAGTGAGGGGTCTGTACACACCCTGGGGTCAGGAAGTGGGGGGTATGTACACACCCTGGGGTCAGGGAGTGAGGGGTCTGTGCACACCCTGGGGTCAGGGAGTGAGGGGTCTGTGCACACCCTGGGGTCAGGGAGTGAGGGGTCTGTGCACACCCTGGGGTCAGGGAGTGAGGGGTCTGTGCACACCCTGGGGTCAGGGAGTGGGGGTTTGTACAGACCCTGGGGTCAGGGAGTGGGGGTTAGGTGCAGGGGGGTATGTACACTCCCTGGGGTCAGGGAGTGGGGGGTAGGTGCAGGGGGTATGTACACACCCTGGGGTCAGGGAGTGGGGGGTATGTACACACCCTGGGGTCAGGGAGTGGGGGTTAGGTGCAGGGGGGTATGTACACACCCTGGGGTCAGGGAGTGGGGGTTAGGTGCAGGGGGGTATGTACACACCCTGGGGTCAGGGAGTGGGGGTTAGGTGCAGGGGGGTATGTACACACCCTGGGGTCAGGGAGTGAGGGGTATGTACACACCCTGGGGTCAGGGAGTGGGGGGTAGGTGCAGGGGGTATGTACACACCCTGGGGTCAGGGAGTGAGGGTTAGGTGCAGGGGGGTATGTACACACCCTGGGGTCAGGGAGTGGGGGGTATGTACACACCCTGGGGTCAGGGAGTGGGGGTAGGTGCAGGGGGTATGTACACACCCTGGGGTCAGGGAGTGAGGGTTAGGTGCAGGGGGGTATGTACACACCCTGGGGTCAGAGAGTGGGGGGTATGTACACACCCTGGGGTCAAGGAGTGAGGGTTAGGTGCAGGGGGTATGTACACACCCTGGGGTCAGGGAGTGGGGGGTAGGTGCAGGGGGTATGTACACACCCTGGGGTCAGGGAGTGAGGGTTAGGTGCAGGGGGGTATGTACACACCCTGGGGTCAGGGAGTGAGGGGTCTGTGCACACCCTGGGGTCAGGGAGTGAGGGGTCTGTGCACACCCTGGGGTCAGGGAGTGAGGGGTCTGTGCACACCCTGGGGTCAGGGAGTGAGGGGTCTGTACACACCCTGGGGTCAGGAAGTGGGGGGTATGTACACACCCTGGGGTCAGGGAGTGAGGGGTCTGTGCACACCCTGGGGTCAGGGAGTGAGGGGTCTGTGCACACCCTGGGGTCAGGGAGTGAGGGGTCTGTGCACACCCTGGGGTCAGGGAGTGAGGGGTCTGTGCACACCCTGGGGTCAGGGAGTGGGGGGTATGTACACACCCTGGGGTCAGGGAGTGGGGGTTAGGTGCAGGGGGGTATGTACACTCCCTGGGGTCAGGGAGTGGGGGGTAGGTGCAGGGGGTATGTACACACCCTGGGGTCAGGGAGTGGGGGGTATGTACACACCCTGGGGTCAGGGAGTGGGGGTTAGGTGCAGGGGGGTATGTACACACCCTGGGGTCAGGGAGTGGGGGTTAGGTGCAGGGGGGTATGTACACACCCTGGGGTCAGGGAGTGAGGGGTATGTACACACCCTGGGGTCAGGGAGTGGGGGGTAGGTGCAGGGGGTATGTACACACCCTGGGGTCAGGGAGTGAGGGTTAGGTGCAGGGGGGTATGTACACACCCTGGGGTCAGGGAGTGGGGGGTATGTACACACCCTGGGGTCAGGGAGTGGGGGTAGGTGCAGGGGGTATGTACACACCCTGGGGTCAGGGAGTGAGGGTTAGGTGCAGGGGGGTATGTACACACCCTGGGGTCAGAGAGTGGGGGGTATGTACACACCCTGGGGTCAGGGAGTGAGGGTTAGGTGCAGGGGGTATGTACACACCCTGGGGTCAGGGAGTGGGGGGTATGTACACACCCTGGGGTCAGGGAGTGGGGGGTAGGTGCAGGGGGTATGTACACACCCTGGGGTCAGGGAGTGAGGGTTAGGTGCAGGGGGGTATGTACACACCCTGGGGTCAGGGAATGGGGGGTATGTACACACCCTGGGGTCAGGGAGTGGGGGGTAGGTGCAGGGGGGTATGTACACACCCTGGGGTCAGGGAGTGAGGGGTAGGTTCAGGAGGGTATGTTCCCATCTGGTAGTCAGGGTGTGTTAGGTTAAAGAGGTTCTTTGTATATTTAGAATGAATGTCCTGTGTGTGGAAACGGATTTAGCGACGGGTAAGGCTGGGTACACACTACAGACAATGACTCCCGATACCATATCAGTGGGTGGGGTACGTGTTTCGGGCTCCAATAAAGCCAGAAAAAGTTAAACCAACGTAAAAATTCTGATTAGTAAAAGGCCGACAAAGAGGAAATGGGGACTTATATAACAGACGTACAACATTCCCCACACTTTATTCCTAGCAGATGTAAATTGCGACTTTCAAAAATGTCTCCAGTGCCCACTGTAAGTGACGTGATTCGTGCTGGAGACAGTTTAGAAATCGGAATTTAAATCTGCCGGGAATTAAGCGTGTGGGGAATGTTGTATGTCTGTTATATGGTAAGTCTCTATTTTCTCCTTTTTGGCCTTGTACTAATTGGAATTTTTACATTGGTGTCGGTATTATTGGAGCCGAAATAATGACTACTACCGATATCAGTAACGATTTTACCAACGACTGAAAAAGAAAAAAACGTTGAGATCAGCAGCCGATTGATGTGTACACGCTGTGCACATGTTACATGATTTATCCAGGTCTGTAAAATATCATGATGCTGTAAACTCTACTGGTCGTTAGTGCAGACACTGCAGAACTGGAAGGACATCGCTCCATCGTTGGACGAGATTTTTATTCTGGTTTCAAAATCAAATCAAATGATACAATGAGCTTTGGAACAATAATCGCACACATTTTAGTGTACTTACTAATCGATATCGGGCCGAACAGTCGTTTATCATGTGATTGGCACGATAATCAGCTGTAAAGCCTGTAATGTGTACCCAGTCTAAGTCTCTATGACCCGGACAATTTTCATAATATTCCATTGTGTCAGTTTGTGGTTATCTGGAGGTAGATAACATTCACAAATTTCCATTCTTCATAATTTTCCACTGGATAATTTCACATATTCATGACGATACCAGAAAATGTTTTAGTAACGTAGGAGCCAGACGTCCCGATCAGGGGAAATCCCTCGTTACATTCCTGGAATTTCTTTTTAACAATTGGGAAGTGCTCTGACGCCATCACGTTGTACAAACTCCTCATTTTTGTTTTTCAGTGCTCAACAGCCTAAGCCCTGAAGTCATGAAAACCTAGCGCAGAAAATGCTAATAGACATACTAAAGACAAAGTAGAAAGAAAAGTGCTAAAGGTAGGAGTACAATGGACACTTGTCAGCACATAATTACTGTTTATTTATAAAGCACTAACATAGTATGTAGCACATTCTGTAGTTCATGATGCAAATAAATAACATACAGATGCAAAGTTGTCTTCTTTACTTCCATATGAGACCTATTTCGTCTGGAGGTACAACGTGTGGGCCTTGTAATGTCTCTCCTGGAAGGAGATCCTCAAACCTGGGCTTCGGTCCCGACACAGCGGCTATACGATCTATGGATGAATTCTTCGCAGCTCTTGGGCTATTATATGACGACCCGGATAAGATATCATCAGCAGAAATTATCCTACGCAATATGAATCAAGCGGAACTCCGGTCTTTCCTCTCTTTGTCTAGATGTTTGGTTAGTTCATTGGGGGAAAAACTTCCAGTTCATGGTGCCGCATTTATTGATGTTTTCAACAAATAATCTGAAGACGTCGTTCACCCTCATGGAGCCTACGATTGTGCTATTGAGATATTTCCCGAATCCAAGCCTAAAGGATGTTTATTTTCACTCTCTCCTCCTGAACTTAAAGCCGTGGAGGAGTATATGTCTGACAACCTCTAAAAGGGATTTATAAGACCCTCTAAATCTCTAGTTGGGGCTGGTCTATTCATTGTAACCCAAAAAGATGGTGGACTCTCAACCTATATTGATTACCGAGACCTTAGTCAGATGACTGTGAAATACTAGTACCCATTACCTTTAATTCCTAGAGCTATTTAATCAGTTAATGCAAAATCGACCTTAGAGGGGCTTACAGTTTGGTCCGGATAAAGGAAGAGACAAGTGAAAAACAGCATTTAACATGCATACGGGGTATTATGTATACTTAGTAATGGGCTCAGTAATCCCCTGCCGTTTTCCAGGACTTTAATGATGGTTTTAGGGAATTCATGAATAAGTTTGTCATCGATTAACTAGTCGACATTCTAATTTACTCCAGCTCTTTTACCATGTATCGTTCTCATGTGTCCGCTACTCCAGAAGCTTCCAGAGAATCATGTTTGTCAAGATAGAGAAATGTGAGTTTGAGGTTCCTGAGGTTCCTTTTTAGACTATATTATCTTGGACTTTGGGTCCTCTATGGATCAGTGCAAATTGAAAGCCATCCAAGAATGGGTATAACCCACGTCCTAAAAGCCTTACAGTGACCACTTGTGTCCACAAGGCTTTGTCCAGTCTGTGAAGTCTCCACGAAAAGTACCCAGTGGATCTGCTGGATCCATTACATGGACTCCTGTCACCCTGGACTTCATAGCTGATCTCCCATTGTCCAAGGGTTTCAATACAGTCTGGGTCGTGGTAGATAAGTTCTGTGAAATGGCCCATTATTATTATTATTATTATTATTATTATCCTTTATTTATATAGCGCCACAAGGTATCCGCAGCGCCGTATATAATACAAACAATTGAACATTCAGGGTAAAACAGAGCAGTAAACGAGTATTATAAATGGAGTAGAGACAGGAGGGAAGAGGGCCCTGATCATAAGATCTTACATCCTAAGGGAGGGTGAACAGACTGCAGACACGAGAGGGAATCTGAGGAGGGAACAGGCGCAGTAAGAGCACATACAAGTAAGAAGAACAAATGTGGTGAAGGTTAGATGGATGGCTGATAGGCTTTGAGGAACAGATGATTTTTAAGTGCCCGTTTGAAGGTGGATATAACTAGGTGACAGTCTTTGGCCGATCTCTGGTAACGAGCTGGAGTGTGAATGGAGAGGATGTTGGAGATGTATGGGGCAGTGGAGTAGAAGAGGGCCTTGTAGGTGAGGGCAAGGAGTTTGAAAAGGATTCTGTAAGGGTTTCGTGAAGTTAACACTGGACTTATCCCTGACTGGTATCAGCGCAACTAAACAGGGAACCACGAAGTCTAATGCACCCCCGGTGTTCACCATGGACCCCCGAAAGGAGGTATGGACTTGGCTGCGTCAGGTCGCGGATCTCAAGACCAGAACAAGCAGAGCAGTACCAACCGGAACCCACAGGGAAGGTCAATCACAAGCCGAATCAGGAACCAAGTAGTAATAGAACACAGGAACGCTGGAGCAGGGTGAAACAATAATATAGCAGCCTAATGACGCCAGAGTGAGGCTTAAATAGAAAGAAATGCTTCCTGATTGGAGCCTGCGGTTGCGGCGGTCAGAACACAGCTGATCGCCGACAGGCTGAGAAGAACAGCGTCCCGCGTGGTATTGCGCATGCGTGCGCTTTGACACCAGGACCTGGAAGATTGAGAGGAGAGAGGCGTCCATCTCCGGCACATATGAGAGGTGCGGAGGAGGCCCCTGACAAGGGGAAAGTGAGCCAGTGTAAGGCAGAGAGAAGAGGCAGATGAAGAACGGCATGGATGGAAGATAAGTCTCGCAGCCGTGTTGAGTATAGAATGAAGGGGGGTAAGGTGGGAGCTGGGGAGGCCAGTGAGGAGAAGGTTACAGTAATCAAGACAGGAAATGATGAGTGCGTGGATAATGGTTTTGGTGGTAGAGGAAGGGCCGGATACGGGCTATGTACTTGAAAGTGAAAGGATTGGACAAGAGATTGAATGTGGGGGCAAAAGAGAGGGAGGAGTCCAGGGTGACACCCAGGAAGCGGAGTTGGGTAACAGAAGAGATGGTGGTGTTGTTAACAGTGATGGCGAGACCATGGGGGGGGGGGGGGAGGAAGATTTAGAAGGAGGGAAAAGAATGAGTTAAATTTTGGCAATATTGATTTTAAGAAAACTCGAGGACAATCAAAAAGGAGATGTCAGAAATACAGAGACACAAGAGAGGAGGGGGTCAGGTAAAGAAATGTAGAGTTGGACGTCATCAGCGTAAATGTGGTACTGGAAACGGAAGGAAGAGATAGGATCACCCAGGGAGGTGGTATACAGTGAAAGAAAAGAGAGCCAAGAGCAGAGCCTTGAAGGACCCCTACAGGGAAGGCGGAGGAAGTTGTGGATGAGTCGGGAGTGGAAACCGAGAAGGAGCAGTTGGCGAGGTAAGAGGAGAACAAACCAAGACTTAAATTGGATAAATTTAGGGGGATCTATAATAGAAAAGGATTTGGGAGTGCTTGTAGACAGTAGACTTGGCAATAGTGCTCAATGTCAAGCAGCAGCTGCATGGGCCAATAAAGTATTGGCATGCATAAAAAGAGACAGATGCAAGGGAGAGGTGTAAGTTTGCCACTGTATAAATAATTGGTAAGACCTCATCTTAAATATGCAGTACAGTTCTCTACACCACTCTATAAAATGACATTTTGGAACTAGAAAGGGTGCAGAGAAGGGCAACAAAATCCATAGTCAGTCTGGTCTATGCTCTGTTTTATAATAATAATTATCATTGTTATGTCACATAAGGATGATGAGAAGTTTCCTAACATAAAAGTCTGTTGAAATACTGTAAATAAAGAATTACCTAATTACCTGTCACCAATGGCGTAATCATGGGAGCTTTATCTGTTGTGATTAGACAGATCGAAAACATAACATGTCTTACTATTTAGGAGACAACATAAGAAGCCGACCATCCTGAAAAACTGGGTAGAAGCAGAAGACTCTACACCGATCAGCCACAACTTTAAAACCACCTGCCTAATATTGTGTAGGTCCCCTCGTGCATCCACAACAGCTCTGACCCGTCGACGGATGGACTCCACAAGACCTCTGAGGTGTCCTGTGGTATCTGGCACCAAGACGTTAGCAGCAGATCCTTTATGTCCTGTAACTTGCCAGGTGGGGCCTCCATGACTCAGACTTGTTCCAGCTCATCCCACAGATGATCGATCGGATTGAGATCTGGGGAATTTGGAGGCCAAGTCAACACCTTGATCTCTTTCTCATGTTCCTCAAACCATTCCTGAACAATTTTTGCAGTGTGGCAGGACGCATTATCCTGCTGAAAGAGGCCACTGCCATCAGGTAATACCGCTGCCATGATGGGGTGTACTTGATCTGCAGGAATGTTTAGGTAGCTGGTACCTGTCAATGTAACATCCACATAATTGCCAGGACCCAGGGTCTCCCGGCAGAACATTGCCCAAAGCATCCCATTACCTCCGCCTGGTGCCTTCCCATAGTGCTTCCTGGTGCCATTACTTAACCAAGTAAATGACGCACAAGCACACGGACGTCCAAATGATGTAAAAGAAAACGTTATTCATCAGACCGGGCCACCTTCTTCCATTGCCAGTTCTGCCACTCCCGTGGTCTATGTGGACAGGGGTCATCATGAGTACTGTGACCGGTCTGTGGCTTCGCAGCCCCATACACAGCAAGCTGGGATGTGCTGTGTGGTCTGACACCTTTCTATCATAGCTAGCAACTTTTTCAGCATTTTGTGGTACAGTAGATCCTCTGTGGGATTGGACCAGACGGGTGCCTTCACTCCTCACACACATCAATGAGCCTTAGGCGCCCATGACCCTGTCGCTGGTTCACTGGTTCTCCTTCCTTGGACCACGTTTGGTAGGTACTAACCACTGCATACCAGGAACACCCCACAAGATCTGCCGTTTTGGAGATGCTCCCTCAGATACTTACGCTCGCCAATTTTTCCTGCTTCCAAAACATCAACTTCAAAAACTGACTGTTCACTTGCTGCCAAATATATCCCACCCCTGGGCAGGTGCCAATGTAACCAGATAATCAATGTTATACACTTCACTTATCAGTGGTTTTAATGTTGAGGCTGATCAGTGTATATGGGGAAATCTACACCTTTGTAGTTTACCATAGATTCCATAAACATCTAGACCAGATGAGACTTAACATCATCCCACTATTGTCCAAGTACTGCAGGTATGGTACAAGTCAATAGGAAACCATCAGCACTCCCTATAAGAGAGGGTGACCGATCACAGTGGCCAATGTATTGAGCTTTATTTCTTAAACTAAGTCTCGGGATCCTGCTATAGATATTCGGGTATGACTTTGCCTTCCTGTGTATTCTCTCCGAGCTAAAAACCTCATGGCGCCGATTCTTCTGACTCGGCAGCACTTAATCCACTCATTATTGTGCTACTGTCAAAGCCACCTTAACCGAATTATGTTAATAGTTCAAATTCATGGTGGAGTATTCTGCACTTCCGGGTCTATGTGACAAGGATGAGTAGGCATGCCTGGATCCTCCTGTGACCTGGATGAATTCATCGGTCAGTGTACCAATGACACCTATATTATGGAACGACTTTAGGAAAAAGGAGAACTCAAGGACTGACCTCCTGTGGTCTAGCGTCTCGTGTAACCCCTATAACTGCATGGGGGCGGTTCTTGTACCATAACTATACTGTTTCTCAGGATGGTAATAACAGCAGATCATTAATGTAGGTGGAGGCAGAGCTCTGGGAAAAGGAGAAAATAACCACAATAGATCAAGTGCATTCAATAACATTTAATTAAAATAAAAGCATTGCACTTACAATGTCCATGTAATACAGACCTGAGTGGATTAAACCTGGTGTTCTCTGCTCTGCATTTCTGAATCCTTCCTCTAGCAAATGTGAGCAGCCGCCTTAGTGCCCTCTTATTACATATGTATATGTCAGTAGTGTGATAGAGCAGCACTTCCTAGTGTATTTATAGAAGTGTATTGTACACATGTCATATGGGTTAGGTACAATATGGTAATGGTCAGTATGTCGACAGTTATACGGTTGACACTAAAATGCAGCGTAAATGTCAACACAATCATTCTGCCGACATGTTCAAAATGGTGACATTGTCCGTTGACGGTAGCAGTGCCAAAGGCAGCCACCGGGAATACAGCCGGCGGCTCCAGCACAAAGGTGTTAATATTAAAAAAAACAAGATGCAAACATTAATCCCAACCCCCCCCCCCCAAACACATTAACCCTTGTGCTGCCAGCCTAGGCTACTACTTGCACATTCAGAGGGACAAGAAATGTGCGGTCCCTCCGATCTTACTACAACCAGCCGGGGCAGGTGGCACTATAGCAGCAGAACCTGCAGCGTGGGGTACCTGCCGCAATGGCAGCCAGCCCCAGGCTGGTCAACATAGAGCAGTGTTCCCTAGGGAGATGGGGGGCTCCCCTCTTAGGGGTACCCAGCCCCTTGCTGAAAGCATTAGGGCTCTTCCCGGTGGGCGTGGAGTGGTAAAATATATATAGTAAACACATCATTTTGTGCTGGTGCACTACAAGTCTCAGCAAGCCCAGGCTGCCATTAACAGTCTGGGCATAGTGCTTGCTAGTACACCAGTATACCCAGGGTCTGCTAGGACCTTAGTGCCCCAACGTAAAATGTAAGTAAACCACACAACTCGTTGCCAAAACCGGTTTAGGTTCTTCATCTATATTAATTCCCATTTTCCATGTTTGTCCACAAAAATAACTTTTCTTGCTGTTTTTATTTTCATTTCATTTATTCCCACTTTAAATCTAGTCTTTTATGTGGACATTACTGTCGACCTTATAACTGTGTCCACTTTAACCTTAGGACTGTAGACATTTTCAACTCCTGGCAAATATTATATTGATAAATTGCAGCAATACTTATTGTCACATATTGGTAAATATGTCCCTTTATGTTGTATGTGTCCTCCTTGTACAATGCTGTGAAATATGTTGTCAGTTTATGAATGAAGAATATTAATAATATAAGGGGAGTTCTGTGTAGTGTAACGGGCAGAATGTGACATATGACATCACAGGATCCTGGATAAACCATATTGCAATGCACGGGGGGCAGATACAGGGTACACACTGCAGTTTGGAGTTGCACTAGGAGGTTTTCCCTCCCAACTCTAAACCTATGTGCACATTTTACTCTTCTCTACAGCTCTCTATTATCAGGAGACCATCATACACAGAGATAGTGGGGATTATCGCAGCCATTGATATAGTAACGATCCAATGCCTTGTTATTTTCTTTTTGCCTAGAAACTGCTGACAGTCCTTTTGGAATCGTCCCTATTGGTGGAGGTTACAGCACAGCAGCCAATCAGCCTGAAGCAGGTAGGAGCCCTCTCCCTGGTATCACACCCAGAACCTCCTCGTCACCCCTGTCCATACGTTGTGCTGAGGGTTCAGATGTGATACATTCTGTGTAATCCGTGTAGCCGCAGTCTCACTACATTATGGTGTTGTCTTTAGTCCATTCTTCTATTCCAGTGTGAGTGTAATACAATTATTAGGGTCACTGAAGAAATAAAAGGGTTTGGTGAGACCCCTTAGAAATAACTAATTGTATGAACTAATCTCCGTGTATCTCAATTCACATGTACTGATTTCTGAGGTATTATGCCAGGCATGTTGGGTCTTAAGAAAGGGCTAATTAAGCCTTGATCTGAGAGTGACTAACACTTCTATTTAGCCTGAATGTATCCGTTGTATCCTGTGGGCTAGAAATATAAGGAAACTATCTGAATCATGACGCAGGAAGTAATGTGAGAAAGGACAGATTGATGTAAATTGTGTAAAGTTTACATTGTGTTAAATCCATATATTACGTCCTGGTGCCAAACACTAAGGACCTGACCTTCGGATGTAAGTCCCGTTGCATGCCGTATTTTGCGTGGAACTGCTCAGCGCATGCCCACAAACCAACCTTACGCCAATGAATGTAATTGCATGCAATTCATGTACGAACGCAAAAAAAGACTTTCTACCACCTACGACTTGAAGGGGAACGGGGGAGGGGTTGATGAACGCAGCCCATGTACAGTAAAGCAGATGCGGGCAATTCAAGTTGAGATCACTTGTCAGCAGACGTAAGGTTTGTAGCTGCTGCAGGGCAGGTGTGACTGATGGATGATAGACTATCAATGCTGTGTTCAGTCATCACTAATAGGATGATTGACAATTCAGCTGCACTCCTGACGCCACTCATCTCGGCAGATAACATTATAAGATCGTTGCAGGTGGACACCATTGTGCAATTTTGTTTTAAAATGAAGAGGAAAATAAAATAAAAACTTCTTGCATAAAAGAGATGGGTAAAACTTTCACATGGGCGTTCCAGTAGCAACAAAAGTATTTTACTTTGAAAGCACGGCATACGCTAGCATCTGAGGATGTTTTAAATTCTTTCTGACGCTGTTTAAAAATGTGGTTTTGTCATTGTCAGTAGTTCATTGTGAGACTTAAAAATAAAATCACAAATTGTTGCCCCCAGTTCCTCCTGTGCCTCATAGCTGTGCCCCTGTGCCCCCAGTTCCTCCTGTGCCTCATAGCTGTGCCCCTGTGCCCCCAGTTCCTCCTGTGCCTCATAGCTGTGCCCCTGTGCCCCCAGTTCCTCCTGTGCCTCATAGCTGTGCCCCTGTGCCCCCAGTTCCTCCTGTGCCTCATAGCTGTGCCCCTGTGCCCCCAGTTCCTCCTGTGCCTCATAGCTGTGCCCCTGTGCCCCCAGTTCCTCCTGTGCCTCATAGCTGTGCCCCTGTGCCCCCAGTTCCTCCTGTGCCTCATAGCTGTGCCCCCAGTTCCTCCTGTGCCTCATAGCTGTGCCCCTGTGCCCCCAGTTCCTCCTGTGCCTCATAGCTGTGCCCCTGTGCCCCCAGTTCCTCCTGTGCCTCATAGCTGTGCCCCTGTGCCCCCAGTTCCTCCTGTGCCTCATAGCTGTGCCCCCAGTTCCTCCTGTGCCTCATAGCGTGCCAGACAGACGTGGTCGGTGTGCCACGTCTGGCACGTATGTTGGGCGTTGCCAACCTCTAAATTAGGCAATGTGGTTTTATGTTTCAAAATGTGAGAACTGTGTATGTGATGCAGTTTATACATAATTACGCACAATATCATTTTTTTTTTGTTTAAAAAAAGGACATTTCATGCTTTTTAAAATAGAATTATATATTTTTTTTTTTTTTTACACAGAACATTAAAAAGTTTAAATATTTGGGTGGACCAAGCTTTGTTTTGTTTGTATTTTCAATGGGGATCCAAAAATGTACAAAGCATAATGGAATTTTTTCCCAATCTTGTCACCCAGAGTGGGTTCCATAGGAGGAAGATGACAGCAATCCTAGTCTTCCAGATTAATCGGCAATGTGGTTCCATCCTGCTTTACATGTAAGTACCTGTTGGGGATGCTTAAAACGTAATGTTTACAATAAATGGACAAATAACCAAGGAAACCATTTTTTTTTTTTCCAAAATTGTGTATTTAGTGAAACAAACAGGCAAAATTCTGTGCTGCTCGATCTTACCTGCTCCGGGTCACCCAAACAACAGATCTCATAGGGGACGCAGGGTAAACAGGTGAATTTCCAAAATAATGAGCAATGGCACTGGTCAATCCCTCCAAGGTGGTATGGACCATGGTGAGCGTCTTTCCTATGTGATCCATGTTTGGGTCTAATGATGTGGTGCTGTCATACAGTTTATGAGGAGATTGACCAATATCCCTGATAGTTCTGGGGATAACGTTGTAATAGATTATTGAAGAAATGTATGTTTGCGCCAATTTATATAATTGTGAATGTACTTATTTTTTTTTTATATTGGTATTTGTTTTGAATGAAAATTTATTGATTTCTGAGACAGTATGTCATTTTTGGGTTTTGTAACTTTTCTATAGGAAATCCCAAGTAAGCATATGTGTGAAGGGGATGTGTGTTTGAAACTGTCTGGAGACAGGTAATCTCATGTTAATTAGATATTTTCATTGCTGAGTTACCAACACGTCTATTGAGCCTGAAAGTACAGGAGGGGTAATTAGACTGGCTGGTAGACTTCCTATGTGTGTAAGGCTCGGGATGCAAGTGATCACAGATTACTGTGAATTTTGCAAGATTATAGAAATGTTATCCTGATGGTAAACATTCAATATTAAACCTTACACTTAGTGGTGCCGCTAGCAGCAGTGTAAACAGGTGTTAAACCCCTAGAGGCTGATTTATGTGCAGGCTGCATGAGCACCTGGATTGGTTAGAGGGGCAGGAGGCTGGATTACCGCCTGTTGGGGTATTTGTGTAACCCTGTATTAAAAGTGGACTGTTTGACCATGTAATGTAGTGTTCTTCCATTTGTAGCTTCTAAGATCATTAGTACCACAAACTAGTGTAACTGTCCTTATGAGGACACTTGAGCTAATAAACATCACTGCTTCAAGACCCTGCTTTGACGACTACTTACCTGGTGTAATTCCTGTGACCTACAGATTAGACCAATCTTATCCCTTATCCAGCTGTTCTGAGGTTGGCACCCAGCGTTTATTACCAACGCTCTGCCAGCTACCAGCAGCTCTGGCCAGTGTGATAGGCCAGGAGGAAGCATCCACAGCAACCTGAGGTCAGGGGTACCGCCCAACATGGGGGTACACTAGCAGCAAGAGTGACTCAGAAGGACGCGGTTCTAGGCACCGGTGAAGGAGCCCAGTGGTGGCAGCCGGGCGCTCCTTACTGCAGTTAGAGGGGCGCAATTTGAGGTAAAGAAAAGGGACGGTGACAAGTTAAGCCCAGCAGGTCCCCAGCAACACAACAGACAGGGTGACATAGGGGGTCCATCCAGTCACAGTAACACAAACTGCAACTGGAAATCACTGGTTGTAATAGAATAATTTTTCAATGGTTAGACTGGGATCAGTGCTCCATGATGACAGGTTTGGGCCTGTCCTGGTGGAGGTGTAATGTTGCACCTGGAAATACCACGTTGTGATACAAATGACTCAAATGCAGTTTATGTTTTATTGTTACACTGAGAGTTATGGGCATATTCCATTGTCCGTGATACTCGCAAAAGTAACGCGGCTTGCGCACTATTACCGTTTTTACGATACCTTTAACGCCGGCTAAATCCGTCTTAGAATTACCGTAATACCGGTAATACTCTTAACGCTGTGTTACTTTAACGCAGACAATTAAATACGCCCATTAGAGTTGAGCTAGAACACGCCCCTCCCAACTCTAAATATGTCCACACATTTTACATTTGCCCCTAACAGCACCTGAACGTGACTTTGCCAAGCTGTAAAATTACACCATCTAGCTGGATTTACTCCCAAATATCACACGCAGAAACACACAGATACAGACCACATATCAATCACACACAGGAACACGCAGATACAAACCACATATCAATCACACGCAGGAACACGCAGATACAGACCACATATCAATCACACGCAGGAACACTCAGCTACAGACCACATATCAATCACACGCAGGAACACGCAGATACAGACCACATATCAATCACACGCAGGAACACGCAGATACAGACCACATATCAATCACATGCAGGAACACTCAGCTACAGACCACATATCAATCACACGCAGGAACACACAGATACAGACCACATATCAATCACACGCAGGAACACTCAGCTACAGACCACATATCAATCACACGCAGGAACACACAGATACAGACCACATATCAATCACACGCAGGAACACTCAGCTACAGACCACATATCAATCACACGCAGGAACACACAGATACAGACCACATATCAATCACACGCAGGAACACACAGATACAGACCACATATCAATCACACACAGGAACACGCCGTTACAGACCACATATCAATCACACGCAGGAACACGCCGTTACAGACCACATATCAATCACACGCAGATACAGACCACATATCAATCACAGACAGGAACACGCAGATACAGACCACATATCAATCACACGCAGGAACACGCAGATACAGACCACATATCAAACACACGCAGGAACACGCAGATACAGACCACATATCAATCACAGACAGGAACACGCCGTTACAGACCACATATCAATCACAAGTGGTCCTTGTTTAAGCGGTGAGTCCACCTGTTACAGAGATCTGCAGTGTAAGTGATAACAGACTGCACCAATCTTTTCATCTGTTTCCAGAATGACTTGAAAGATTTACGAAGTTCTACATTCTGCCACAAGATGACAGTGTTCACCTGATGTTTTTCTGTATGTTAATAATGGAGTCTGTCCCCTTTTACCTACAGACTGAGCAGGAAACAGATGACAGTTCTCACATCTGCAGCATTACAGGACTACAAGCTGTACAAGTCTAACCACTCACATGTCAGCCATGTGTCTTATGTAATGACAGATAAAGAAGCCATGACTTGGGATGGGGAGTGTTTGGTGTACAATGATTAGATTAGGAGGTGTAAAGCAGGGTGGGCTGCATGTAGCACAGTGGTTAGCATCGCTGCCTCACAGCACTGGGGTTATATCTGTGTGGAGTTTGTATGTTCTCCCCGTGTTTTCTTGGGTTTCCCCCAACACAGTCCAAAAACATACTGGTAGGTTGTCTTACAACAAATGTGTGTGTATATGTGCGTGTGTATGTATGTGTGTGTGTATGTGTATATGTGCGTGTGTATGTATGTGTGTGTATATATGTATGTGTGTGTATATGTGCGTGTGTATGTATGTGTGTGTGTGTGTGTGTATGTATGTGTGTGTATATATGTATGTGTGTGTGTGTATATGTATATGTGCGTGTGTATGTATTTGTATGTGTGAGTATTAGTGTCTATATATATGTATGTATATGTGAATGTCTCTCTCTCTCTCTCTCTCTCTCTCTCTCTCTCTCTCTATCTATCTATATATATATATATATATATATATATATATATATATATATAGACACTAATACTCACACATACAAATGCATACACACGCACATATACATATACACACATACATACACACGCACATATATACACATACATACACACGCACATATACATATATACACACACACATATACATATATACACATACATATACACATACACACATACATACACACGCACATATACATATATACACACACACGCACATATACATATACACATACACATACATACACACGCACATATACATATATACACACGCAAATATACACACATACATACACACGCACATATACATATATACACACACACACACGCACATATACATATACACACATACATATATACATACATACACATGCACATATACATATATACACACACATACACACGCACATATACATATATATATATATAGACACACATACACACATATATATATTTAATGTGTGTGTATATTTAGACTATAAGCTCCATGGGCCAGAGACTGATGTGAATGATACATACAATAGCGCCTCACCCTCTGTAAAGTGATTTGAGTCCTATCAGGAGAAAGGAGCAATATAAATAAATGATTATTATCACTGTACACAGTTATAGCAGATTGTATAGGGTATATAGCAGATTGTATATAGGGTATATAGCAGATTGTATAGGGTATATAGCAGTATATAGCAGATTGTATAGGGTATATAGCAGATTGTATAGGGTATATAGCAGATTGTATAGGGTATATAGCAGTATATAGGATATATAGCAGTATATAGCAGATTGTATATAGGGTATATAGCAGATTGTATATAGGGTATATAGCAGTATATAGCAGATTGTATATAGGGTATATAGCAGTATATAGCAGATTGTATAGGGTATATAGCAGATTGTATAGGGTATATAGCAGTATATAGCAGATTGTATAGGGTATATAGCAGTATATAGCAGATTGTATAGGGTATATAGCAGATTGTATAGGGTATATAGCAGATTGTATAGGGTATATAGCAGTATATAGCAGATTGTATAGGGTATATAGCAGTATATAGCAGTATATAGCAGTATATAGGGTATATCGCAGATTGTATAGGATATATAGCAGTATATAGGGTATATAGCAGTATATAGGGTATATAGCAGATTGTATAGGGTATATAGCAGTATATAGCCGTATATAGGGTATATAGCAGTATATAGGGTATATAGCAGTATATAGCAGTATATAGGGTATATAGCAGTATATAGGGTATATAGCAGATTGTATAGGGTATATAGCAGTATATAGGGTATATAGCAGTATATAGGGTATATAGCAGTATATAGGGCATATAGCAGTATATAGGGTATATAGCAGATTGTATAGGGTATATAGCAGTATATAGGGTATATAGCAGTATATAGGGTATATAGCAGTATATAGCAGTATATAGGGTATATAGCAGTATATAGGGTATATAGCAGATTGTATAGGGTATATAGCAGTATATAGGGTATATAGCAGTATATAGGGTATATAGCAGTATATAGCAGTATATAGGGTATATAGCAGTATATAGGGTATATAGCAGTATATAACAGTATATAGCAGTATATAGGGTATATAGCAGTATATAGGGTATATAGCAGATTGTATAGGGTATATAGCAGTATATAGGGTATATAGCAGTATATAGGGTATATAGCAGTATATAGGGTATATAGCAGTATATAGGGTATATAGCAGATTGTATAGAGTATATAGCAGTATATAGGGTATATAGCAGTATATAGGGTATATAGCAGTATATAGGGTATATAGCAGTATATAGCAGTATATAGGGTATATAGCAGTATATAGGGTATATAGCAGTATATAGGGTATATAGCAGTATATAGGGTATATAGCAGTACATCCCGTTATGTCACAGATAAAGGCTGGTCTGATGGATGGAGGTGTCTGTAGGAGATCAGCACAGTCACCAACTATCATATTGTGAGGATGCTCTGATCAGATTCCTGTTGCCATGGAGATAGCATCGTTAGGATTAATTAGGTCGGGTCCCCAGTGAGTCCGAGTCTCTGTGTTGCTAGGTTACTGGCTCCCAGGAATGTCTCGGCTTTAACTCCTTGCGTGTTCCTTAACGTGTCCAGTGCTAGCATGTTCTTAACATGTATAGTGTGATGTTCCTGCTGCAGCCATCGTGTTGCATTTAGATACAGAAGGTGTCGCCATTCGGTACGGTAACGAGCTGGGGATAAATAATCTCCCAAATAGAACAAGTGATACAAGAGCCCATTGGCTGCTCTATACAGAGATTCTGGTGGTGGCTGCAGGGTGGGGGGGGGGGAATAAAAATATTAGGACCCCTGGGCCGCTGTGCACCTGTCCTGCGGCGTTCCACCCCTCCCAAAATGACTCCTGTATTAGACCCGCAGATCCCACGACTGCAACCCTAATATGTCTGGTTATCATGTTCTGTTGTGTATAATAATTACATATCAGTAACGCTGCGGTTCATATTAACCCCACATTACCACTGATATAGGCTGATTTACAGGTTTTCTGATGAATATCATTTTCTAGCATCTTCTGATGAGCTGGAGAGTTCGGCCGACATAAGAACATCAGCACTTTACTGGTGTTTCTGTAGTAAAGTATGTAAGTGGGTCGGGGATGAAGCCGCCGACTGATCAGGGCACAAGCTCCACTTTTTTTTATTGAGATAGTTTAACAAAGCAGAAACAGTTTCCATGTAGATGAAAGTATAATACTAGTCAAATGGATCCATGGGACAAACGTATCACAAGTTACACCATCAATGCATTGGGGTCAATGCAGCTTTTTCATGTGTTTATATGTTGTTTTTCCACCCTAAGGTAAAAGAACAACTAAATAACAATGATGTTCATATATTTTATAATCATTTCCGGATGTGAATTGAAAATAGAGGGGATGTCTTGTCCACAGCTGATCAGATCACAAGGAAGGATTTGGTTTGTGTATAACACATAGTGATCACTATCAGCAAGTAAAACAACAAAGAGGATTGTATCATTAAACCCCATCATTTAATATAATAATGAGCGACATGCAGAGATTGCTGGTCTGAGTATAGCTCAGACGGGTGTTAGGACCTGAGTGTGGGGTGTAGCCGGGGCCAGGTGGGTGGATGTCTACAGTCTCTGCCTTGTTTCACTTGGGAGCAGGAGGGTTAATACCTCTGAGTTAGCATTCTTGTGGGGGGGAGGTATTTTGGGTGGGGCGGATGTCAGTGTAAGTGAAACCATGGAGGGGGCTGGAGAGGAAACCCAGATAGTAACAGACTGAGGTCTGTCCCACATAGGTTACTGGCAGCTCCCTCACCTCTCATGTCTGACTTCCCTCCATGCAGTACTTATAATCCCTGGGGGCTGTCATATACAGTATCATTGATCATTTTAACCCCACCCCTGCACCCCATGTCTAGCCCTCTCTGTCCCCCCCGCCCCCCCCCTGTCCAGTACTCTCCTTGTCTCCTCTCCCCCCTGTCCATCCGTCTCCCTTGTCATCTCCCCCCGTCCAGCTCCCTCCCTGTCCCCCCTCATCCAGTACTCTCCCTGTGTCCTCTCCCCTGTGTCCAGCCTTCTCCCTGTGCCCCCCCCCCCCTGTCCAGCCCTCTCTGTCCCCCCCCATCCAGTACTCTCCTTGTCTCCTCTCCCCCCTCTCCAGCCGTCTCCCTTGTCCTCTCCCCCCCAACCCCCCCCCCGTCCAGCCCTCTCTCCATGTCTCCTGTCCAGTACTCTCCCCGTGTCCTCTACCCCCTGTCCAGCCCTCTCTGTGTCCCCCCCATCCAGTACTCTCCCTGTGTCCTCTCCCCTGTGTCCAGCCTTCTCCCTGTGCCCCCCCTGTCCAGCCCTCTCTGTCCCCCCCATCCAGTACTCTCCTTGTCTCCTCTCCCCCCTGTCCAGCCGTCTCCCTTGTCCTCTCCCCCCCAACCCCCCCCCCCCCGTCCAGCCCTCTCTCCATGTCTCCTGTCCCCTGTCCAGTACTCTCCCCGTGTGCTCTACCCCCTGTCCAGCCCTCTCTGTGTCCCCCCCATCCAGTACTCTCCCTGTGTTCTCTCCCCCCTGTCCAGCGCTCTTTCTTTATCTCCTCCCCTCCCCTGTCCAGCCGTCTCCCTTGTCCTCTCCCCCCTGTCCAGCCCTCTCTCCATGTCTCTTCTCCCCCTATCCAGCCCTCTCCGCGCCCCTAGCCTTCTCCCCCCTGTCTAGCAGTCTCCTCTTCTTTCCAGTCCTCTCCCTGTCTCCTCTCCCCATATCCTCTCCCCATCCAGCAATATTTCCCTCCCTGTCTCCTCTCCCCCCCATCAAGCGTTCTCTCCCTGTCTCCTCTCTCTCCATATTCTCTTCCCATCCAGCAATATTTCCCTCCCTGTCTCCTCTCCCCCCTGTCCAGCCTTTCCTCCCGCTCCTCTCCCCCACCCCTCTCATTTCCTTCCCCTCTAACTGAGGCCACAACTGTGGAATTCATTGACGTCAGCAGATCTATTCCTGGACAGGGCTTTAGATTCTGTTTATTTATTTCCTGACAGCTTCCATGAACACTGTGACCCCCCCCCCCCCCCCCCATCCTTCCTCCCCTCCCTGCTATAATCCCCTGTTCCCCTTATCTCCAGCAGTCTATACACTCTCAGTTTACTGCAGGAGTTGTGTCTCTGTAAACGGATCCAATATGTGCATTACTCTTCCCTTTAAATAAAGCAAACCACACACATTATTATTATGATGGTATTTGTGTTTGAATAGTCCTGTAGTATTTGCAGCATGACTCAATCTTACCGGGTCAGACATTTATAACAGAAGTAAATAACAAGCCATTTAACATTAATACATTCAATAACTAATTATGTGAGATTGTTACCGGCCTTCATAGACACATGAGCTGCGAGTCGCTGAGCGTGGGTCCAACATGGCTGCTGCCGTCGCTGCTCCACACCAGGCACAGATCGCTTCTTACCATAATTTACCAGATTCCAGGGCAATAGGAAATGCCCCTGATCTGCCCCAGACACACTCTGATGTGCCCAGTTCTCACCCTCCTCCCTCTACATCTGCCTGGGTTCATTATAAAGCAGCAGCACATTGATTTCTACATAATCCTGACCTGCTAGTCCTCTGCACGGCTGCCACATAATGACGCAGCTCCCACCTACAGTGTAATCTAATCATTCCCTCTGTTCATCTTGGATGTGTCAATCATACAGAAAAGTGTAAGAAATAAAACTGGCGTTCTAGGTAATCTGCCCGGTACAACACACTGTGCCAAACACTGCCAGGAAAATACCCATTCATAGATCAGTGGTGGCAAGGCACCTCCCAGCTGTCCCCAAATATCTAGTGCCCGGATGGTGTGTGAGATGTCATATAGGTCACATTGTGACATATGTTTATCCAGAGCCTACTGCTGGTGGGGGCCCTGAGGGCCCGGATGGTGTGTGAGATGTCATATAGGTCACATTGTGACATATGTATATCCAGAGCCTACTGCTGGTGGGGGCCCTGAGGGCCCGGATGGTGTGAGAGATGTCATATAGGTCACATTGTGACATATATATAGCTTGCTGATTGGAGCATAGCTCCTGCTAGGACCCAGTAGGGGCACTAAGGGCCCGGACTACTCTAACCTGTTTTTACACACACAGGGGCATGGGGCCACAAACCAGTATCTTGCCTAGGGCCTAATGGTGTAATAACCAGGCTCCGGTAGGGGCCCTGTGTGCTTGTATAGATCCCGTGCATGGCCATCAGCCATGTCAGGTTCCAGAGATCACAGTGGTTTGTTGTGGATCTGGATCTCCCCCCAAACCACAGCATAGTCCGTATACAGCAGTGATACAGAACATAGAGGCGACTGACTGCCAGTGCACAGAATAATGATTCATATCAAGAAGACCCCACATTGCAAAGTAACTAACAGGGGCCCGGTTGGGGGTAGACAAACCCTCCACAATCCCCACGGATGGACAGTTGTGTACATGCTTTATCAGGCCTGGTGGAAGACGTGTGAGCAGCTGTCACATCTATATATAGATCCGCCCGCTTAGCTCGCTGAGCCGCTCAGCAAAGCAAAATGGCTCCTGCCCCGGGGTCGCCAAGAATTACACCATTACTGTGCCGGACGAACATCTGACAATCATATAATTACCACTCCTCTGACACCTGTGCGCTTCATGTTACACAACGTCTTTATTTCCGTGTACCGGGCCTTTAATGCCTGATGAAGATAGATAATCCCCATTATCTGGGGCGACATCACAGGAAGAGCTGGGGGTACAACTAAGTTGTAGTAAAGAGTAATGACAGCTGTATTATGGGCTAATAACTGACACAGATACTCAGTACACATCTCCACTGCAACCTTTACCGCCACCTCTCCCGCATGACACTCACTGTATTTCTCTACAAACCCGGTATCGTTGTAGTGAACAACTCTGGAACAATATCAGATGTTATCTGGGTTATCTTCCTGACTGTACCACTAATAATAGTAATATGCTGTCCGCATGGTATCCCTTGTCCAGTCTCAGCGGAGATACCACATACGTATTACTCAGGGAATGTGATTTCTTGGTTCCAGTTCTGTACATTCTCATTCTGACATTAGGATATTTAGGGGTCTCTAAAGAGGTGAAGACACAAAATGTTTGTGTAAATGGTAGCAAAAGTCTCTCTCCACTTTTTGCTGTTTATTAAAGGGTTAACATTGGATAAGATTTCTGAGGCATTCACTGGTCCGTTCCTACTGATGGCGCCACAGACGGGGGCCAGCGGTATTTGTTCATTTACTGAGCTCCGAGAAGCTCATCTCTGGGTGGACTTACTGGATCCAGCAGGGTCCTCCTCATGCTCTGCGGCTTCTGTATGTAAATGGTCCCATCTGACAGCTCTGTATCTCATCTACTGAGAGGTTCAGCAAATATGATGAAAATCACTAAATCATTGGGTATTACATGTAATAATCAAACGGTAAAAGTGCACGTGAGATAATTATACAATACTAGTAATATTATTTAACTATGTACTATAGGGAGCGAGTCATTATAATCTCAGATGATGATATGGAGGTCAGTGATCAGTGTAATATAGCAGTGTAGTAACAGTCAGTATATAATACACAGTGACTGGTAATGTAATATATGGAGTTAGGATGATATACAGATGATATGAAGGTCAGTGAGCAGTGTAATATAGCAGTGTAGTAACAGTCAGTATAATACACAGTGACTGGTAATGTAATATATGGAGTTAGGATGATATAATATACAGATGATATGAAGGTCAGTGAGCAGTGTAATATAGCAGTGTAGTAACAGTCAGTATAATACACAGTGACTGGTAATATAATATATGGAGTTAGGATGATATAATATACAGATGATATGAAGGTCAGTGAGCAGTGTAATATAGTAGTGTAGTAACAGTCAGTATAATACACAGTGACTGGTAATGTAATATATGGAGTTAGGATGATATACAGATGATATGAAGGTCAGTGAGCAGTGTAATATAGCAGTGTAGTAACAGTCAGTATAATACACAGTGACTGGTAATGTAATATATGGAGTTAGGATGATATACAGATGATATGAAGGTCAGTGAGCAGTGTAATATAGCAGTGTAGTAACAGTCAGTATAATACACAGTGACTGGTAATGTAATATATGGAGTTAGGATGATATACAGATGATATGAAGGTCAGTGAGCAGTGTAATATAGCAGTGTAGTAACAGTCAGTATAATACACAGTGACTGGTAATGTAATATATGGAGTTAGGATGATATAATATACAGATGATATGAAGGTCAGTGAGCAGTGTAATATAGCAGTGTAGTAACAGTCAGTATAATACACAGTGACTGGTAATGTAATATATGGAGTTAGGATGATATACTGATGATATGAAGGTCAGTAAGCAGTGTAATATAGCAGTGTAGTAACAGTCAGTATAATACACAGTGACTGGTAATGTAATATATGGAGTTAGGATGATATAATATACAGATGATATGAAGGTCAGTGATCAGTGTAATATAGCAGTGTAGTAACAGTCAGTATATAATACACAGTGACTGGTAATATAATATATGGAGTTAGGATGATATAATATACAGATGATATGAAGGTCAGTAAGCAGTGTAATATAGCAGTGTAGTAACAGTCAGTATAATACACAGTGACTGGTAATGTAATATATGGAGTTAGGATGATATACAGATGATATGAAGGTCAGTGAGCAGTGTAATATAGCAGTGTAGTAACAGTCAGTATATAATACACAGTGACTGGTAATGTAATATATGGAGTTAGGATGATATAATATACAGATGATATGAAGGTCAGTGAGCAGTGTAATATAGCAGTGTAGTAACAGTCAGTATAATACACAGTGACTGGTAATGTAATATATGGAGTTAGGATGATATAATACACAGATGATATGAAGGTCAGTGAGCAGTGTAATATAGCAGTGTAGTAACAGTCAGTATAATACACAGTGACTGGTAATGTAATATATGGAGTTAGGATGATATACAGATGATATGAAGGTCAGTGAGCAGTGTAATATAGCAGTGTAGTAACAGTCAGTATATAATACACAGTGACTGGTAATATAATATATGGAGTTAGGATGATATAATATACAGATGATATGAAGGTCAGTGAGCAGTGTAATATAGCAGTGTAGTAACAGTCAGTATAATACACAGTGACTGGTAATGTAATATATGGAGTTAGGATGATATAATATACAGATGATATGAAGGTCAGTGAGTAGTGTAATATAGCAGTG
Source organism: Mixophyes australis (assembly GCA_036250195.1). Lineage (NCBI taxonomy): Eukaryota > Metazoa > Chordata > Amphibia > Anura > Limnodynastidae > Mixophyes > Mixophyes australis. The sequence goes on along the minus strand of JAVHZZ010000012.1, from coordinate 339,150 downwards.
TAGTAACAGTCAGTATAATACACAGTGACTAGTAATGTAATATATGGAGTTAGGATGATATACAGATGATATGAAGGTCAGTGAGCAGTGTAATATAGCAGTGTAGTAACAGTCAGTATAATACACAGTGACTGGTAATGTAATATATGGAGTTAGGATGATATAATATACAGATGATATGAAGGTCAGTAAGCAGTGTAATATAGCAGTGTAGTAACAGTCAGTATAATACACAGTGACTGGTAATGTAATATATGGAGTTAGGATGATATAATATACAGATGATATGAAGGTCAGTGAGTAGTGTAATATAGCAGTGTAGTAACAGTCAGTATAATACACAGTGACTAGTAATGTAATATATGGAGTTAGGATGATATACAGATGATATGAAGGTCAGTGAGCAGTGTAATATAGCAGTGTAGTAACAGTCCGTATAATACACAGTGACTGGTAATATAATATATGGAGTTAGGATGATATAATATACAGATGATATGAAGGTCAATGAGCAGTGTAATATAGCAGTGTAGTAACAGTCAGTGTAATACACAGTGACTGGTAATGTAATATATGGAGTTAGGATGATATAATATACTGATGATATGAAGGTCAGTAAGCAGTGTAATATAGCAGTGTAGTAACAGTCAGTATAATACACAGTGACTGGTAATGTAATATATGGAGTTAGGATGATATGATATACAGATGATATGAAGGTCAGTGAGCAGTGTAATATAGCAGTGTAGTAACAGTCAGTATAATACACAGTGACTGGTAATGTAATATATGGAGTTAGGATGATATACAGATGATATGAAGGTCAGTGAGCAGTGTAATATAGCAGTGTAGTAACAGTCAGTATAATACACAGTGACTGGTAATGTAATATATGGAGTTAGGATGATATACAGATGATATGAAGGTCAGTGAGCAGTGTAATATAGCAGTGTAGTAACAGTCAGTATAATACACAGTGACTGGTAATATAATATATGGAGTTAGGATGATATACAGATGATATGAAGGTCAGTGAGTAGTGTAATATAGCAGTGTAGTAACAGTCAGTATAATACACAGTGACTGGTAATGTTATATATGGAGTTAGGATGATATACAGATGATATGAAGGTCAGTGAGCAGTGTAATATAGCAGTGTAGTAACAGTATAATACACAGTGACTGGTAATGTAATATATGGAGTTAGGATGATATACAGATGATATGAAGGTCAGTAAGCAGTGTAATATAGCAGTGTAGTAACAGTCAGTATAATACACAGTGACTGGTAATGTAATATATGGAGTTAGGATGATATACAGATGATATGAAGGTCAGTGAGCAGTGTAATATAGCAGTGTAGTAACAGTCAGTATAATACACAGTGACTGGTAATGTAATATATGGAGTTAGGATGATATAATATACTGATGATATGAAGGTCAGTGAGCAGTGTAATATAGCAGTGTAGTAACAGTCAGTATAATACACAGTGACTGGTAATGTAATATATGGAGTTAGGATGATATACAGATGATATGAAGGTCAGTGAGCAGTGTAATATAGCAGTGTAGTAACAGTATAATACACAGTGACTGGTAATGTAATATATGGAGTTAGGATGATATACAGATGATATGAAGGTCAGTAAGCAGTGTAATATAGCAGTGTAGTAACAGTCAGTATAATACACAGTGACTGGTAATGTAATATATGGAGTTAGGATGATATAATATACAGATGATATGAAGGTCAGTGAGCAGTGTAATATAGCAGTGTAGTAACAGTCAGTATAATACACAGTGACTGGTAATGTAATATATGGAGTTAGGATGATATAATATACAGATGATATGAAGGTCAGTGAGCAGTGTAATATAGCAGTGTAGTAACAGTCAGTATAATACACAGTGACTGGTAATGTAATATATGGAGTTAGGATGATATAATACACAGATGATATGAAGGTCAGTGAGCAGTGTAATATAGCAGTGTAGTAACAGTCAGTATAATACACAGTGACTGGTAATGTAATATATGGAGTTAGGATGATATACAGATGATATGAAGGTCAGTGAGCAGTGTAATATAGCAGTGTAGTAACAGTCAGTATAATACACAGTGACTAGTAATGTAATATATGGAGTTAGGATGATATAATACACAGATGATATGAAGGTCAGTGAGCAGTGTAATATAGCAGTGTAGTAACAGTCAGTATAATACACAGTGACTGGTAATGTAATATATGGAGTTAGGATGATATAATACACAGATGATATGAAGGTCAGTAAGCAGTGTAATATAGCAGTGTAGTAACAGACAGTATAATACACAGTGACTGGTAATGTAATATATGGAGTTAGGATGATATAATATACAGATGATATGAAGGTCAGTGAGCAGTGTAATATAGCAGTGTAGTAACAGTCAGTATAATACACAGTGACTGGTAATGTAATATATGGAGTTAGGATGATATACAGATGATATGAAGGTCAGTGAGCAGTGTAATATAGCAGTGTAGTAACAATCAGTATAATACACAGTGACTGGTAATGTAATATATGGAGTTAGGATGATATACTGATGATATGAAGGTCAGTGAGCAGTGTAATATAGCAGTGTAGTAACAGTCAGTATAATACACAGTGACTGGTAATGTAATATATGGAGTTAGGATGATATACAGATGATATGAAGGTCAGTGAGCAGTGTAATATAGCAGTGTAGTAACAGTCAGTATAATACACAGTGACAGGTAATATAATATATGGAGTTAGGATGATATAATATACAGATGATATGAAGGTCAGTGAGCAGTGTAATATAGCAGTCTAGTAACAGTCAGTATAATACACAGTGACTGGTAATGTAATATATGGAGTTAGGATGATATAATATACAGATGATATGAAGGTCAGTGAGCAGTGTAATATAGCAGTGTAGTAACAGTCAGTATAATACACAGTGACTGGTAATGTAATATATGGAGTTAGAATGATATAATATACAGATGATATGAAGGTCAGTGAGCAGTGTAATATAGCAGTGTAGTAACAGTCAGTATAATACACAGTGACTAGTAATGTAATATATGGAGTTAGGATGATATAATACACAGATGATATGAAGGTCAGTGAGCAGTGTAATATAGCAGTGTAGTAACAGTCAGTATAATACACAGTGACTGGTAATGTAATATATGGAGTTAGGATGATATACATATGATATGAAGGTCAGTAAGCAGTGTAATATAGCAGTGTAGTAACAGTCAGTATAATACACAGTGACTGGTAATGTAATATATGGAGTTAGGATGATATACAGATGATATGAAGGTCAGTAAGCAGTGTAATATAGCAGTGTAGTAACAGTCAGTATAATACACAGTGACTGGTAATGTAATATATGGAGTTAGGATGATATACAGATGATATGAAGGTCAGTAAGCAGTGTAATATAGCAGTGTAGTAACAGTCAGTATAATACACAGTGACTGGTAATGTAATATATGGAGTTAGGATGATATAATAAACAGATGATATGAAGCAAAATACATTAATATAAACTATTTTATGTTAGAATGAAGAATTGAACTTGTTAGGAAATGGAGCTTTATCTGTGTGCTTAGAACAGGGCTTCTGTTGGTTGAATTATGGTGACATCAGGGTGGCTTTGACTTACCCTGCAAAAAGGAATCTGCAGAATATACTTTTATTTACTGTTGATCTGGTTTTGTTCTGTGGACGGACAGGAGAGGCACCTGCTTCCTCCTATCCTGTTATATATAATAATTACTTCCATGTATTTTTTTTTGACATTGTGTTGCAGACAGTTCATTTTTATTGTTGTATCCTATAGCATTGGAACTTATATAATACACGAAGATATACGTCCTGATTCATTAAGGAACGTAAATGCCGTACTTTGCGTAAAATCCCTCTGCACATACTCACAACAGGACGATACACCAGTGAACACATCAACTCCATCTTCATGCGCATAGGACTCACTACAGCCTACGGTTTTATGGCCACAGCAGCGTCCCATTCAAGCTTTGAGCATTTCTGAGCAATGTTTTTCTGTGGTATTACTCACAGCAGCTACAGGCCAGGTGTAAGTGCCATGTGTATACTGCTAGAACATGTGTATACTGCTAGAACATGTGTATACTGCTAGAACATGTGTTTGCAATCAGAAGCAACTAAAAATTGCATTTTATGTACAATATAGACATTCATAACATCCTAATACATATATAATATATATATAATCTATATTATGGGAAACAAATAAAATAAAACACATTTTGTCAACAGGTGACATGAGTTCTTTTGTGACTTTATATTCCACATGTATATTGTATGTATCCTGCAGTGTATTGTCTGTTAGAGCAGAGCGGACCTAGACCCGTATTTATCAGACGGATCTTTACATCCGCTCCTTGTTGAACACAGACGTTACATTAGTTCTGCGTGCCTTAATGAATCAGGCCCATCATGGGGAGATGTTATATTCTTCGTTATACTGTAAAGCAGCTCAGTGTCTGCTCTGGGTAATCGGGGGTTAAGCTTTGGCTGTCACAGTACTAGATAATCCCTCCTAGTATTCCTGACAAGCCTACGCCAACCACCAGCAGGAACGCTGGGCTCAGCGCCAGCCAGGAGTCTGGTAAACACGAGGAGGGGCTCCGTCTCCCCAGACAAGAGCCTCAGAAACATATAGCAAAGAAATGTCTCATGTCAGCTGCAGAATAACAGCTTCAAGGGCATGTGCAGCTTTGTAACATGTATGTACAGTAAATGTAAAGGTATGATCATTCTCCCAATGTGGTGTGAGACAGCTACAACGGGCACAGTAAGACTACGGTATCCGTTCATCAGAGACTCACGGCCACGCTGTTGTACAAGGCCCTGCAGGCACGGAGTATTGTCCTGGCCATCACACGTAGAGGCTTCAGTTCTGTACACAGGCCACTCGCTGGTGAGACGTGACACCCGCCACATGTGTCACAATCTCTGGGTATTATATATGGATAAATATCCTGCCAGCGACTGCAGGCACCCTCTGTGCAATTTGTGGCCAGCAAATGGTAATCTTACATTAGGAACATTTCGAAGTTGTCTTTGTCTAAGATCAGAGAACATTTTACTTATCAGTCTTCAGCCCTCATTCATGTCTCCATTTTTATACTGGTCACTAATAGAACAAGCAGTAGCCAATCAGTCACTGAAATGTTCATTATAGCAAAATTGTCCAGTCTCACTTATCCACTTAATTTCTATCATCCAATTTCTGCTTTACCATCTCTCCCTCATCCCTATCAATCACCATCTCTCCCTTGTCTTTATCATTTAGTTTCTCCATCACCATTTCTCCCTCCTCCCTATCATCTTGTGTCTCCATTACCTACTCTCCCTCCTCCCTATCATATTGTGTCTCCATGACCTACTCTCCCTCCTCCCTATCATCTTGTGTCTCCATGACCTACTCTCCCTCCTCCCTATCATCTTGTGTCTCCATGACCTACTCTCCCTCCTCCCTATCATCTTGTGTCTCCATGACCTACTCTCCCTCATACCTATCATCTTGTGTCTCCATGACCTACTCTCCCTCCTCCCTATCATCTTGTGTCTCCATGACCTACTCTCCCTCATCCCTATCATCTTGTGTCTCTGTGACCTACTCTCCCTCATCCCTATCATCTTGCGTCTCCATGACCTACTCTCTCTCTCATCCCTATCATCTTGCGTCTCCATGACCTACTCTTCCTCATCCCTATCATCTTGCGTCTCCATGACCTACTCTTCCTCATCCCTATCATCTTGTGTCTCCATGACCTACTCTCCCTCATCCCTATCATCTTGTGTCTCCATGAACTACTCTCCCTCATCCCTATCATCTTGTGTCTCTGTGACCTACTCTCCTTCATCCCTATCATCTCGTGTCTCCATGACCTACTCTCCTTCATCCCTATCATCTCGTGTCTCCATGACCATCTCACCCTCATCCCTATAATCTTGTGTCTCCATGAACTACTCTCCCTCATCCCTATCATCTTGTGTCTCCGTGACCTACTCTCCCTCATCCCTATCATCTTGCGTCTCCATGACCTACTCTCTCTCATCCCTATCATCTTGCGTCTCCATGACCTACTCTTCCTCATCCCTATCATCTTGCGTCTCCATGACTTACTCTTCCTCATCCCTATCATCTTGTGTCTCCATGACCTACTCTCCCTCATCCCTATCATCTTGTGTCTCTGTGACCTACTCTCCCTCATCCCTATCATCTTGTGTCTCTGTGACCTACTCTCCCTCATCCCTATCATCTTGTGTCTCTGTGACCTACTCTCCTTCTTCCCTATCATCTCGTGTCTCCATGACCATCTCACCCTCATCCCTATAATCTTGTGTCTCCATGAACTACTCTCCCTCATCCCTATCATCTTGTGTCTCCGTGACCTACTCTCCCTCATCCCTATTATCTTGGGTCTCCATGACCTACTCCCCTCATCCCAATCATCTTGTGTCTCCATGACCTACTCTCCTTCATCCCTATCATCTTGTGTCTCCATGACCTACTCTCCCTCATCCCTATCATCTTGTGTCTCCATGACCTACTCTCCTTCATCCCTATCATCTCGTGTCTCCATGACCATCTCACCCTCATCCCTATAATCTTGTGTCTCCATGAACTACTCTCCCTCATCCCTATCATCTTGTGTCTCCGTGACCTACTCTCCCTCATTCCTATTATCTTGTGTCTCCATGACCTACTCTCCTTCATCCCTATCATCTTGTGTCTCCATGACCATCTCACCCTCATCCATATCACTTTGTTTCTCCATCACCATCTCTCCTTCATCCCTATCATCTTGTGTCTCCATGACCTACTCTCCTTCATCCCTATCATGTTGTGTCTCCATGACCTACTCTCCCTCATCCCTATCATCTTGTGTCTCCGTGACCTACTCTCCCTCATCCCTATTATCTTGGGTCTCCATGACCTACTCCCCTCATCCCTATCATCTTGTGTCTCCATGACCTACTCTCCTTCATACCTATCATCGTGTGTCTCCATGACCTACTCTCCCTTATCCCTATCATCTTGTGTCTCCATGACCATCTCACCCTCATCCCTATCATCTTGTGTCTCCATGAGCTACTTTCCCTCCTCCCTATCATCTTGTGTCTGCATCACCATCTCTCCCTCCTCCCTATTATCTTGTGTCTCCATCACCATCTCTCCCTCCTCCTTATCATCTTGTGTCTCCATCACCATCTCTCCCTCACCTTCATGCTCCCCTCTCTTTGAAGATTTTTCCTCTTTCTCATTTATCTTTTTCAGATCTCTTTACCTTCACCTCTCCCTCATCTGACTCTGCAATTCTCTCCTGTCTCTCATCATTCTCCAGCTCCCTCCCAGGCTTGCGGCCAGCAGTAAGTGGCTAGACAGGAAGGAGATAGAGAAGGGGAGGGCGGGTGAACCAGTATTCATCTCCCTTACAACAGGGTCCATGTGTGGTTCTTCCTCTCCTAACTGTTGGCTCTTGTCCTCTTTTCTTACTGTTTATGTCCTTTATAATGTTCAATATCATTTGTTTTGGGGATGATTTTTAACATTTGGGATTTTAGAAAAATGTTTCCTGGTGATATTATACAAAGCTGAGGAATTAATTACAGCAAATCACATTAATCTGACTTACTAGAGGTTTGTTAACCCTTTGTAGAGTTCAGTCTGAAAGTGTATGTGGCCTCTTAAACAGGCCACATGCTAAAATACGTTATATAAAAGATGATATCAGACAACTGACACCACAATTCCAGATAACTGTCCTGTCAAAATTCATAATTATCAGTCATGATGGAAAATGGAAGGGAAGATTATCTCCCCAGAGTTGTACCAAACACATCAGTCATGGGAACGCTGGACAGACAGACTGCTCATGGGAACTCTGGACAGACAGACAGCTCATGGGAACGCTGGACAGACAGACTGCTCATTAGAACTCTGGACAGACAGACAGCTCATGGGAGCGCTGGACAGACAGACTGCTCATGGGAACGCTGGGCAGACAGACAGCTCATGGGAGCGCTGGACAGACAGACTGCTCATGGGAACTCTGGACAGACAGACAGCTCATGGGAGCGCTGGACAGACTGCTCATGGGAGCGCTGGACAGACAGACTGCTCATGGGAGCGCTGGACAGACAGACAGCTCATGGGAGCGCTGGACAGACAGACTGCTCATGGGAACGCTGGACAGACAGACAGCTCATGGGAGCGCTGGACAGACAGACTGCTCATGGGAACGCTGGACAGACAGACAGCTCATGGGAGCGCTGGACAGACAGACAGCTCATGGGAGCGCTGGACAGACAGACAGCTCATGGGAGCGCTGGACAGACAGACTGCTCATGGGAACTCTGGACAGACAGACAGCTCATGGGAACGCTGGACAGACAGACAGCTCATGGGAGCGCTGGACAGACACCCAGCTCATGGGAGCGCTGGACAGACAGACAGCTCATGGGAGCGCTGGACAGACAGACTGCTCATGGGAACGCTGGACAGACAGACAGCTCATGGGAGCGCTGGACAGACAGACAGCTCATGGGAGCGCTGGACAGACAGACAGCTCATGGGAGCGCTGGACAGACAGACAGCTCATGGGAGCACTGGACAGACAGACAGCTCATGGGAACACTGGACAGACAGACAGCTCATGGGAGCGCTGGACAGACAGACAGCTCATGGGAACGCTGGACAGACAGACAGCTCATGGGAGCGCTGGACAGACAGACAGCTCATGGGAGCGCTGGACAGACAGACAGCTCATGGGAGCGCTGGACAGACAGACAGCTCATGGGAGCGCTGGACAGACAGACAGCTCATGGGAGCGCTGGACAGACAGACAGCTCATGGGAGCGCTGGACAGACAGCTCATGGGAGCGCTGGACAGACAGACAGCTCATGGGAGCGCTGGACAGACAACTCATGGGAGCGCTGGACAGACAGACTGCTCATGGGAGCGCTGGACAGACAGACAGCTCATGGGAGCGCTGGACAGACAGACTGCTCATGGGAGCGCTGGACAGACAGACAGCTCATGGGAGCGCTGGACAGACAGACAGCTCATGGGAGCGCTGGACAGACAGACAGCTCATGGGAACGCTGGACAGACAGACAGCTCATGGGAGCGCTGGACAGACAGACTGCTCATGGGAGCGCTGGACAGACAGACAGCTGATGGGAGCGCTGGACAGACAGACAGCTCATGGGAACGCTGGACAGACAGACAGCTCATGGGAGCGCTGGACAGACAGACAGCTCATGGGAGCGCTGGACAGACAGACAGCTCATGGGAGCGCTGGACAGACAGACAGCTCATGGGAGCGCTGGACAGACAGACAGCTCATGGGAGCGCTGGACAGACAGACAGCTCATGGGAGCGCTGGACAGACAGACTGCTCATGGGAGCGCTGGACAGACAGACTGCTCATGGGAGCGCTGGACAGACAGACTGCTCATGGGAGCGCTGGACAGACAGACTGCTCATGGGAGCGCTGGACAGACAGACTGCTCATGGGAGCGCTGGACAGACAGACAGCTGATGGGAGCGCTGGACAGACAGACAGCTCATGGGAACGCTGGACAGACAGACAGCTCATGGGAGCGCTGGACAGACAGACAGCTCATGGGAGCGCTGGACAGACAGACAGCTCATGGGAGCGCTGGACAGACAGACTGCTCATGGGAGCGCTGGACAGACAGACAGCTCATGGGAGCGCTGGACAGACAGACAGCTCATGGGAGCGCTGGACAGACAGACAGCTCATGGGAGCGCTGGACAGACAGACAGCTCATGGGAGCGCTGGACAGACAGACAGCTCATGGGAGCGCTGGACAGACAGACAGCTCATGGGAGCGCTGGACAGACAGACAGCTCATGGGAGCGCTGGACAGACAGACTGCTCATGGGAGCGCTGGACAGACAGCTCATGGGAGCGCTGGACAGACAGCTCATGGGAACGCTGGACAGACAGACAGCTCATGGGAGCGCTGGACAGACAGACAGCTCATGGGAGCGCTGGACAGACAGACAGCTCATGGGAACGCTGGACAGACAGACAGCTCATGGGAGCGCTGTACAGACAGCTCATGGGAGCGCTGGACAGACAGACAGCTGATGGGAGCGCTGGACAGACAGACAGCTCATGGGAACGCTGGACAGACAGACAGCTCATGGGAGCGCTGGACAGACAGACAGCTCATGGGAGCGCTGGACAGACAGACAGCTCATGGGAACGCTGGACAGACAGACAGACAGCTCATGGGAGCGCTGGACAGACAGACAGCTCATGGGAACGCTGGACAGACAGACAGCTCATGGGAACGCTGGACAGACAGACAGCTCATGGGAACGCTGGACAGACAGACAGCTCATGGGAACGCTGGACAGACAGACAGCTCATGGGAGCGCTGGACAGACAGACAGCTCATGGGAGCGCTGGACAGACAGCTCATGGGAACGCTGGACAGACAGACAGCTCATGGGAGCGCTGGACAGACAGACAGCTCATGGGAGCGCTGGACAGACAGACAGCTCATGGGAGCGCTGGACAGACAGACAGCTCATGGGAGCGCTGGACAGACAGACAGCTCATGGGAGCGCTGGACAGACAGACAGCTCATGGGAGCGCTGGACAGACAGACAGCTCATGGGAGCGCTGGACAGACAGACAGCTCATGGGAACGCTGGACAGACAGCTCATGGGAACGCTGGACAGACAGACAGCTCATGGGAGCGCTGGACAGACAGACAGCTCATAGACAGCTCATGGGAACGCTGGACAGACAGACAGCTCATGGGAGCGCTGGACAGACAGACAGCTCATGGGAGCGCTGGACAGACAGACAGCTCATGGGAACGCTGGACAGACAGCTCATGGGAACGCTGGACAGACAGACAGCTCATGGGAGCGCTGGACAGACAGACAGCTCATAGACAGCTCATGGGAACGCTGGACAGACAGACAGCTCATGGGAACGCTGGACAGACAGACAGCTCATGGGAACGCTGGACAGACAGACAGCTCATGGGAGCGCTGGACAGACAGACAGCTCATGGGAGCGCTGGACAGACAGACAGCTCATGGGAGCGCTGGACAGACAGACAGCTCATGGGAACGCTGGACAGACAGACAGCTCATGGGAGCGCTGGACAGACAGACAGCTCATGGGAGCGCTGGACAGACAGACAGCTCATGGGAGCGCTGGACAGACAGACAGCTCATGGGAGCGCTGGACAGACAGACAGCTCATGGGAACGCTGGACAGACAGACAGCTCATGGGAGCGCTGGACAGACAGACAGCTCATGGGAACGCTGGACAGACAGCTCATGGGAACGCTGGACAGACAGACAGCTCATGGGAGCGCTGGACAGACAGACAGCTCATAGACAGCTCATGGGAACGCTGGACAGACAGACAGCTCATGGGAGCGCTGGACAGACAGACAGCTCATGGGAGCGCTGGACAGACAGACAGCTCATGGGAACGCTGGACAGACAGCTCATGGGAACGCTGGACAGACAGACAGCTCATGGGAGCGCTGGACAGACAGACAGCTCATAGACAGCTCATGGGAACGCTGGACAGACAGACAGCTCATGGGAGCGCTGGACAGACAGACAGCTCATGGGAACGCTGGACAGACAGACAGCTCATGGGAACGCTGGACAGACAGAGCCTATATGACACTGCAACACCCAGCTCAGCTCTTCCTATTCTGCTGTTTGTGGCACAGAGGTGGGACGCCCTCGGTATGACAGACAGTAATGTTGGTGTAGCTATTGGTGCACTATGCTGGGTTTGGCTGGCAGTGTATGAGATTGGCAGGTGAACTGTTGATGATTAATTTTACTTTATCTACCCTGGGTATAATCTCATCTGGGTTACATAGTTACAGGCAGTCTCTAGTGCGGTTTCCTCAGTAACAGCTGGTGCAGACTCCAACTCTGGATGCGGAGGACAATTAACTCTTAAAGGAAGGGGGGTACAATTGAGGTGAAAGAACTGCTGTTGACTGACTCTGCACCGTGTACTGCTCCCTACTTCTCTACATCTGTAACAATCCCTACTGCTCTCTGTGCCTACTCTGCCGTATACTGCCCCCTACTACTCTACATCTGTACCAATCCCTACTGCTCTCTGTGCCTACTCTGCCATATACTGCCCCCTACTTCTCTACATCTGTACCAATCCCTACTGCTCTCTCTGCCGTGTACTGCTCCCTACTTCTCTACATCTGTAACAATCCCTACTGCTCTCTGTGCCTACTCTGCCGTGTACTGCTCCCTACACACACTAAACCTGTACCAATCCCTACTGCTCTCTCTGTCGTGTACTGCTCCCTACTGCTCACTTAATCCACTATATCCTGTACAAATCCCTACTGCTAAAGCACGCTGTCCTAATCAACAGATTTGAATATTAATTCCTATTGGTACACACACAGCCCAGTCAGTACTTTTACCTTTGCAGTCTGGCTGGTCCATTGTGCAATATGATGTAGCACATGCCCTTGTGTTTCAAACTCCCATTGTCCTATAGATTGTAAGCTTGCGAGCAGGGTCCTCTTACCTCTCTGTCTGTCTGTATTACCCAGTATTGTGTTATTAATGTTTGTTCCCAATTGTAAAGCGTTACGGAATTTGCTGGCGCTATATAAATAAATGTTGATGATGCTGATTACTCTCTCCACCCAGTCTATCTCTGCTGATCCCTACTACTCTATACACCCACTAGAGCTCATTTACAAAGCGTAATGTATGAGAAATGCCTTGGTTTACAACCACTGCACCCCAATAGTTCACCCTCTGCCAGATGCATAATTATTTTCCATTCTCAAAAGACGCCTCTGCGTGTTTTGTTATTTACATACGTGTTTTCCTGCTGAAGCACAACTGAAAGGCACAAATTGAATCACATGAAATGTATAAGAAGAGACCCGATTGATGTACAGCTGCAATTTTTGTGCGGGATAAAAAAAACGGCTGTGCACTCTTCCCAAAGTAAGGAACACCCATAAAAATGCAACTGTTCCAACCTAAATCTCACTCTGCAAACCTTTGGAATGAAGGTCCTCAATGTTCTCTGTGCAAATTGCTATTGAGTACAAACACTTATTCTGAATTTACTACAACCACTGCATCCTGTACTGATCCTGACCGCTCTCCACGCACACTGCATCCTGTACTGATCCTGACGGCTCTCCACGCACACTGCATCCTGTACTGATCCTGACCGCTCTCCACGCACACTGCATCCTGTACTGATCCTGACCGCTCTCTACGCACACTGCATCCTGTACTAATCCTGACCGCTCTCCACGCACACTACATTCTGTACTAATCCTGACCGCTCTCCACGCACACTGCATCATGTACTAATCCTGACAGCTCTCCACGCACACTGCATCCTGTACTGATCCTGACAGCTCTCCACGCACACTGCATCCTGTACTGATCCTGACAGCTCTCCACGCACACTGCATCCTGTACTAATCCTGACCGCTCTCCACGCACACTGCATCCTGTACTGATCCTGACAGCTCTCCACGCACACTGCATCATGTACTAATCCTGACCGCTCTCCACGCACACTGCATCCTGTACTGATTCTGACCGCTCTCTACGCACACTGCATCCTGTACTGATCCTGACCGCTCTCCACGCACACTGCATCCTGTACTAATCCTGACCGCTCTCTACGCACACTGCATCCTGTACTAATCCTGACCGCTCTCCACGCACACTGCATCCTGTACCAATCCTGACCGCTCTCCACGCACACTGCATCCTGTACTAATCCTGACCGCTCTCCACGCACACTGCATCCTGTACTAATCCTGACTGCTCTCTACGCACACTGCATCCTGTACTGATCCTGACGGCTCTCCACGCACACTGCATCCTGTACTGATCCTGACCGCTCTCCACGCACACTGCATCCTGTACTGATCCTGACCGCTCTCTACGCACACTGCATCCTGTACTAATCCTGACCGCTCTCCACGCACACTACATTCTGTACTAATCCTGACCGCTCTCCACGCACACTGCATCATGTACTAATCCTGACAGCTCTCCACGCACACTGCATCCTGTACTGATCCTGACAGCTCTCCACGCACACTGCATCCTGTACTGATCCTGACAGCTCTCCACGCACACTGCATCCTGTACTAATCCTGACCGCTCTCCACGCACACTGCATCCTGTACTGATCCTGACAGCTCTCCACGCACACTGCATCATGTACTAATCCTGACCGCTCTCCACGCACACTGCATCCTGTACTGATTCTGACCGCTCTCTACGCACACTGCATCCTGTACTGATCCTGACCGCTCTCCACGCACACTGCATCCTGTACTAATCCTGACCGCTCTCTACGCACACTGCATCCTGTACTAATCCTGACCGCTCTCCACGCACACTGCATCCTGTACCAATCCTGACCGCTCTCCACGCACACTGCATCCTGTACTAATCCTGACCGCTCTCCACGCACACTGCATCCTGTACTAATCCTGACTGCTCTCTACGCACACTGCATCCTGTACTAATCCTGACCGCTCTCCACGCACACTGCATCCTGTACTAATCCTGACTGCTCTCTACGCACACTGCATCCTGTACTAATCCTGACCGCTCTCTACGCACACTGCATCCTGTACTAATCCTGACCGCTCTCCACGCACACTGCATCCTGTACTAATCCTGACAGCTCTCCAGGCACACTGCATCCTGTACTAATCCTGACCGCTCTCTACGCACACTACATCCTGTACTGATTCTGACCGCTCTCTACGCACACTGCATCCTGTACTAATCCTGACAGCTCTCCACGCACACTGCATCCTGTACTAATCCTGACCGCTCTCCACGCACACTGCATCCTGTACTAATCCTGACCGCTCTCTACGCACACTGCATCCTGTACTAATCCTGACCGCTCTCCACGCACACTGCATCCTGTACTAATCCTGACCACTCTCCACGCACACTGCATCCTGTACTAATCCTGACCGCTCTCTACGCACACTGCATCCTGTACTAATCCTGACCGCTCTCCACGCACACTGCATCCTGTACTAATCCTGACCGCTCTCTACGCACACTGCATCCTGTACTAATCCTGACCGCTCTCCACGCACACTGCATCCTGTACTAATCCTGACTGCTCTCTACGCACACTGCATCCTGTACTAATCCTGACCGCTCTCCACGCACACTGCATCCTGTACTAATCCTGACTGCTCTCTACGCACACTGCATCCTGTACTAATCCTGACCGCTCTCCACGCACACCGCATCCTGTACTAATCCTGACTGCTTTCTACGCACACTGCATCCTGTACTAATCCTGACCGCTCTCCACGCACACTGCATCCTGTACTGATTCTGACCGCTCTCTACGCACACTACATCCTGTACTGATTCTGACCGCTCTCTACGCACACTGCATCCTGTACTAATCCTGACCGCTCTCTACGCACACTGCATCCTGTACTAATCCTGACCGCTCTCCACGCACACTGCATCCTGTACTAGTCCTGACAGCTCTCCACGCACACTGCATCCTGTACTAATCCTGACTGCTCTCTACGCACACTGCATCCTGTACTAATCCTGACCGCTCTCTACGCACACTGCATCCTGTACTAATCCTGACCGCTCTGTATGCACACTGCATCCTGTACTAATCCTGACCGCTCTTTACGCACACTGCATCCTGTACTAATCCTGACCGCTCTCCACGCACACTGCATCCTGTACTAATCCTGACCGCTCTCCACGCACACTGCATCCTGTACTAATCCTGACAGCTCTCCACGCACACTGCATCCTGTACTAATCCTGACCGCTCTCCACGCACACTGCATCCTGTACTAATCCTGACAGCTCTCCAGGCACACGGCATCCTGTACTAATCCTGACCGCTCTCCACGCACACTGCATCCTGTACCAATCCTGACCGCTCTCCACGCACACTGCATCCTGTACTAATCCTGACCGCTCTCCACGCACACTGCATCCTGTACTAATCCTGACCGCTCTCCACGCACACTGCATCCTGTACTAATCCTGACTGCTCTCTACGCACACTGCATCCTGTACTAATCCTGACCGCTCTCCACGCACACTGCATCCTGTACCAATCCTGACCGCTCTCCACGCACACTGCATCCTGTACTAATCCTGACCGCTCTCCACGCACACTGCATCCTGTACTAATCCTGACCGCTCTCCACGCACACTGCATCCTGTACTAATCCTGACTGCTCTCTACGCACACTGCATCCTGTACTAATCCTGACTGCTCTCTACGCACACTGCATCCTGTACTAATCCTGACCGCTCTCTACGCACACTACATCCTGTACTAATCCTGACCGCTCTCCACGCACACTGCATCCTGTACTAATCCTGACCGCTCTCCACGCACACTGCATCCTGTACTAATCCTGACCGCTCTCTACGCACACTGCATCCTGTACTAATCCTGACCGCTCTCCACGCACACTGCATCCTGTACTAATCCTGACCGCTCTCTACGCACACTGCATCCTGTACTAATCCTGACAGCTCTCCAGGCACACTGCATCCTGTACTAATCCTGACCGCTCTCTACGCACACTGCATCCTGTACTAATCCTGACAGCTCTCTACGCACACTGCATCCTGTACTAATCCTGACCGCTCTCCACGCACACTGCATCCTGTACTAATCCCGACCGCTCTCCACGCACACTGCATCCTGTACTAATCCCGACCGCTCTCCACGCACACTGCATCCTGTACTAATCCTGACGGCTCTCCACGCACACTGCATCCTGTACTAATCCTGACCACTCTCCACGCACACTGCATCCTGTACTAATCCTGACCGCTCTCTACGCACACGGCATCCTGTACTAATACTGACCGCTCTCCACGCACACTGCATCCTGTACTAATCCTGACTGCTCTCTACGCACACTGCATCCTGTACTAATCCTGACTGCTCTCTACGCACACTGCATCCTGTACTAATCCTGACTGCTCTCCACGCACACTGCATCCTGTACTAATCCTGACCGCTCTCCACGCACACTGCATCCTGTACTAATCCTGACCACTCTCCACGCACACTGCATCCTGTACTAATCCTGACTGCTCTCTACGCACACTGCATCCTGTACCAATCCTGACCGCTCTCCACGCACACTGCATCCTGTGCTGATCCTGACAGCTCTCTAGGCACACTGCATCCTGTACTGATCCTGACCGCTCTCTACGCACACTGCATCCCGTACTAATCCTGACTGCTCGCTACGCACACTGCATCCTGTACCAATCCTGACCGCTCTCCACGCACACTGCATCCTGTACTGATCCTGACCGCTCTCCACTCACACTGCATCCTGTACTAATCCTGACTGCTCTCTATGCACACTGCATCCTGTACTAATCCTGACTGCTCTCTACGCACACTGCATCCTGTACCAATCCTGACCGCTCTCCACACACACTGCATCCTGTACTAATCCTGACAGCTCTCCACGCACACTGCATCCTGTACTGATCCTGACCGCTCTCTACGCACACTGCATCCTGTACTAATCCTGACAGCTCTCCACGCACACTGCATCCTGTACTGATCCTGACCGCTCTCTACGCACACTGCATCTTGCACCAACACAAATATGGTTCATGGATAAAGTATCATACAGTAAACATGACAGTAAAAGGGTTAATATGTTCTCCACAACTTCAAGACTTTCTTCTCTAGTTTCCATGGCAACTGGCATTTGCCGTTCATTTCTTGGGATATGTCCGGAATTCAAAGCAAGAAATTCTCCTTTTCTCTGCAAATGCCACAGACCCAGAGATATGGTCATTGTTCTGTGCCTCACTACTCTCCATCCAAGCAATGTGCCTGTCCTGATAATAACATCCAGTCATACACCTCTCTCTCTATAATTATATATATATATATATATAGATATAGATATAGCACGGTGGCTTAGTGGTTAGCACTTCTGCCTCTCAGCACTGGCCTTATCTGTGTGGACTTTGTATGTTCTCCCCGTGTTTGCATGGGTTTCCTCTGGGTGCTCCGGTTTCTGCTCACACTCCATAAAATTACTGGTCGGTGTTTTGGCTGCTTTTAGAATTGACCTTAGTCTCTCTTTCTTTCTGTCTGTATGTTGGGAATATAGACTGTAAGGGACTGATGTAAGATCTCTGTAAAGCGCTGTGGAATTAGTGGCGCTATATAGAAACCCAGCACTGACTGATCCTGTCCTGATAATATCCAGGCATTAGATCTCTCTATAACAGTTGTAGAAATAATTTGGAGAACAGCATTTACATGGCAGCTGTTTATCTCCTTATTTGGGACATGTGGAGAGAGAATCCCGGCTACAGGAAGGGTCTTCTGGGAATACGGTCACTAGAGGAGAGATGGAAGAGGAGCTCTGAGGTTATGTACAGAAGATATAATCCAGCTGTGTTTGGAAATGGCTCTTAGAACATATAAAGGGTTAAGTGTCAAATTGTGAATGGAGAGTGTGGGTGTGTAACTGCTCCTCCCCCCATCTCTCTCACACACACACACACACACACACACACACACACACACCTCTGTTTCACATTCCTCACCCTCTGTCCTGCTTATCTCACAGTCTATGAAAGGAAATGTTTATTTGTGTTAGTGCTCAGGACTAGCTCCTCAGCACTGAGAATAGGTCCAGTACACCCGGGTTATGTTGTTTAATGCTGAGTATGACACGGGACACAGATCATTTACTAACCACAAAAACAATTGTCCAGAATGAAGGTGTTCTCCGACTTCTGGAAAAAAATCAGCCTGCAACTGTTTCGCGGATTCACCTGAATATGTTCATGGTGGAGAGTGTGGCTTTTAGTACAAGTGTTAAGTACAGCACAAGGCCCGATCTCAGGGTACAGGAGAAACTAAGGAGAAAACCCGAAAACTATCATGCAGGGAAGCAAAACTACACTCCTCAACCCCATTACCAACACCCTGCTCTTCCCAACGCCACACTACCGAACCCTGCGCTCCTCAACACCATTACCAACACCCTGCTCTTCCCAACGCCACACTCCCGTCACCCTGCGCTCTTCAACACCATTACCAACACCCTGCTCTTCCCAACGCCACACTACCGTCACCCTGCGCTCTTCAACACCATTACCAACACCCTGCTCTTCCCAACGCCACACTACCGTCACCCTACGCTCCCCGTCGCCCCACTCCCGACACCCTGCGCTCCTCAACACCATTACCAACACCCTGCTCTTCCCAACGCCACACTACCGTCACCCTGCGCTCTTCAACACCATTACCAACACCCTGCTCTTCCCAACGCCACACTACCGTCACCCTGCGCTCTTCAACACCATTACCAACACCCTGCTCTTCCCAACGCCACACTACCGTCACCCTGCGCTCCCCGTCGCCACACTCCCAACACCCTGCGCTCCTCAACACCATTACCAACACCCTGCTCTTCCCAACGCCACACTACCGAACCCTGCGCTCCCCGTCGCCACACTCCCGACACCCTGCACTCTTCAACACCATTACCAACACCCTGCTCTTCCCAACGCCACACTACCGTCACCCTGCGCTCCTCAACATCATTACCAACACCCTGCTCTTCCCAACGCCACACTACCGAACCCTGCGCTCCCCGTCGCCACACTCCCGACACCCTGCGCTCCTCAACACCATTACCAACACCCTGCTCTTCCCAACGCCACACTACCGTCACCCTGCGCTCTTCAACACCATTACCAACACCCTGCTCTTCCCAACGCCACACTCCCGCCACCCTGCGCTCCTCAACCCCATTACCAACACCCTGCTCTTCCCAACGCCACACTCCCGCCACCCTGCGCTCCTCAACCCCATTACCAACACCCTGCTCTTCCCAACGCCACACTACCGTCACCCTGCGCTCCCCGTCGCCCCACTCCCGACACCCTGCGCTCCTCAACACCATTACCAACACCCTGCTCTTCCCAACGCCACACTACCGTCACCCTGCGCTCCCCATCGCCACACTCCCAACACCCTGCGCTCCTCAACACCATTACCAACACCCTGCTCTTCCCAACGCCACACTCCCGCCACCCTGCGCTCCTCAACCCCATTACCAACACCCTGCTCTTCCCAACGCCACACTACCGTCACCCTGCGCTCCCCGTCGCCCCACTCCCGACACCCTGCGCTCCTCAACACCATTACCAACACCCTGCTCTTCCCAACGCCACACTACCGTCACCCTGCGCTCCCCTTCGCCACACTCCCAACACCCTGCGCTCCTCAACACCATTACCAACACCCTGCTCTTCCCAACGCCACACTCCCGACACCCTGCGCTCCCCGTCGCCCCACTCCCGACACCCTGCGCTCCTCAACACCATTACCAACACCCTGCTCTTCCCAACGCCACACTACCGTCACCCTGCGCTCCCCGTCGCCACACTCCCAACACCCTGCGCTCCTCAACACCATTACCAACACCCTGCTCTTCCCAACGCCACACTACCGAACCCTGCGCTCCCCGTCGCCACACTCCCGACACCCTGCGCTCCTCAACACCATTACCAACACCCTGCTCTTCCCAACGCCACACTACCGTCACCCTGCGCTCTTCAACACCATTACCAACACCCTGCTCTTCCCAACGCCACACTACCGTCACCCTGCGCTCCCCGTCGCCACACTCCCAACACCCTGCGCTCCTCAACACCATTACCAACACCCTGCTCTTCCCAACGCCACACTACCGAACCCTGCGCTCCCCGTCGCCCCACTCCCGACACCCTGCGCTCCTCAACACCATTACCAACACCCTGCTCTTCCCAACGCCACACTACCGTCACCCTGCGCTCCCCGTCGCCACACTCCCGACACCCTGCGCTCCTCAACACCATTACCAACACCCTGCTCTTCCCAACGCCACACTACCGAACCCTGCGCTCCCCGTCGCCACACTCCCGACACCCTGCGCTCCTCAACACCATTACCAACACCCTGCTCTTCCCAACGCCACACTACCGTCACCCTGCGCTCCCCGTCGCCACACTACCGTCACCCTGCGCTCCTCAACCCCATTACCAACACCCTGCTCTTCCCGTCGCCACTCCCGACACCCTGCGCTCCCCGTCGCCACACTCCCGACACCCTGCGCTCTTCAACACCATTACCAACACCCTGCTCTTCCCGTCGCCACACTACCGTCACCCTGCGCTCCCCGTCGCCACTCCCGACACCCTGCGCTCCTCAACACCATTACCAACACCCTGCTCTTCCCAACGCCACACTACCGAACCCTGCGCTCCCCGTCGCCACACTCCCGACACCCTGCGCTCCTCAACACCATTACCAACACCCTGCTCTTCCCAACGCCACACTACCGAACCCTGCGCTCCCCGTCGCCACACTCCCGACACCCTGCGCTCCTCAACACCATTACCAACACCCTGCTCTTCCCAACGCCACACTACCGTCACCCTGCGCTCTTCAACACCATTACCAACACCCTGCTCTTCCCAACGCCACACTACCGAACCCTGCGCTCCCCGTCGCCACACTCCCGACACCCTGCGCTCTTCAACACCATTACCAACACCCTGCTCTTCCCAACGCCACACTACCGTCACCCTGCGCTCCCCGTCGCCACTCCCGACACCCTGCGCTCCCCGTCGCCACACTCCCGACACCCTGCGCTCTTCAACACCATTACCAACACCCTGCTCTTCCCAACGCCACACTACCGTCACCCTGCGCTCCCCGTCGCCACACTACCGTCACCCTGCGCTCCCCGTCGCCACACTCCCGACACCCTGCGCTCCTCAACACCATTACCAACACCCTGCTCTTCCCAACGCCACACTACCGAACCCTGCGCTCCCCGTCGCCACACTCCCAACACCCTGCGCTCCCAACACCCTGCGCTCCCAACACCACACTCCCGACACCCTGCGCTCCCAACACCCTGCGCTCCCCAACACCACACTCCCCGACACCCTGCGCTCCTTAACACCATTAACAACACCCTGCTCTTCCCAACGCCACACTACCGCCACTCTACGCTCTCCGACACCACACTACCGACACCCTGCGCTCCACAAGACCACACTACCAACAACCTGCTGTGTATTGATACTCTACGCTCCCCAACACCCTGCGCTCCCCAACACCTCACTACTGATACCATGCGCACCCCGACACCACACTACCGACATCTTGCGCTCCCCGACACCACACTACCGACAACCTGCTGTGTATTGATACTCTACGCTCCCCAACACCTCACTACTGATACCCTGCGCACCCCGACACCACACTACCGACACCCTGCGCTCCCCAACACCTCACTACCGATACCCTGCGCACCCCGACACCACACTACCGCCACCCTGCGCTCCCCGACACCACACTACCAACACCCTGCGCTCCCCGACACCCCACTACCAACACCCTGCGCTCCCCGACACCCCACTACCGACACCCTTCGCTCCCCGACACCACACTACTGGCACCCTGCGCTCCCTGACACCCCACTACCGACACCCTGCGCTCCCCGACACCTCACTACCGACACCCTGCGCTCCCCGACACCCCACTACCGACACCCTGTGCTTCCCGACACCCCACTACCGACACCCTGCGCTCCCTGACACCACACTACCGACACCCTGCGCACCCCGACACCACACTACCGACACCCTGCGCTCCCCAACACCTCACTACTGATACCCTGCGCACCCCGACACCACACTACCGCCACCCTGCGCTCCCCGACACCACACTACCGACACCCTGCGCTCCCCGACACCACACTACCGACACCCTGCGCTCCCCGACACACCACTACTGACACCCTGCGCTCCCCAACACCTCACTACCGACACCCTGCGCTCCCCGACACCCCACTACCGACACCCTGTGCTTCCCGACACCCCACTACCGACACCCTGCGCTCCCTGACACCCCACTACCGACACCCTGTGCTTCCCGACACCCCACTACCGACACCCTGCGCTCCCCGACACCCCACTACCGACACCCTGTGCTTCCCGACACCCCACTACCGACACCCTGCGCTCCCTGACACCACACTACCGACACCCTGCGCACCCCGACACCACACTACCGACACCCTGCGCTCCCCAACACCTCACTACCGATACCCTGCGCACCCCGACACCACACTACCGCCACCCTGCGCTCCCCGACACCACACTACCAACACCCTGCGCTCCCCGACACACCACTACTGACACCCTGCGCTCCCCGACACACCACTACCGACACCCCACTACCGACACCCTTCGCTCCCCGACACCACACTACTGGCACCCTGCGCTCCCTGACACCCCACTACCGACACCCTGCGCTCCCCGACACCACACTACTGGCACCCTGCGCTCCCTGACACACCACTACTGACACCCTGCGCTCCCCGACACCCCACTACCAACACCCTGCGCTCCCCGACACCCCACTACCGACACCCCACTACCGACACCCTTCGCTCCCCGACACCACACTACTGGCACCCTGCGCTCCCTGACACCCCACTACCGACACCCTGCGCTCCCCGACACCTCACTACCGACACCCTGCGCTCCCCGACACCCCACTACCGACACCCTGCGCTTCCCGACACCCCACTACCGACACCCTGCGCTCCCTGACACCACACTACCGACACCCTGCGCTTCCCGACACCCCACTACCGACACCCTTCGCTCCCCGACACCACACTACTGGCACCCTGCGCTCCCTGACACCCCACTACCGACACCCTGCGCTCCCCGACACCTCACTACCGACACCCTGCGCTCCCCGACACCCCACTACCGACACCCTGCGCTTCCCGACACCCCACTACCGACACCCTGCGCTTCCCGACACCCCACTACCGACACCCTGCGCTCCCTGACACCTCACTACCGACACCCTGCGCTCCCCGACACCCCACTACCGACACCCTGCGCTCCCTGACACCACACTACCGACACCCTGCGCTCCCCGAACAAAATGTTACCTATATTATTATACATATTAAAATAATTGAAGCTGAAGTCACATGTTCTGCCAACCTACTGGGATGTTTTCCTATTAAAGTTGATGATGTGTAAAGCGTTTCACCAACTTCTGAAATGTGAACGACTTTTAGTGAATTTATCACTATTGCACATGTGAATACTTTGCACCCCCCTTTAAAAGAGTAGCGTTTTTCAAGGTGAATCATCCCCCCAAACTCTTTGCCGATTCTCTCCTAACATCTGAAGACAAAATGTGATTAAGCCCCTACTCACACATCTCTGCTCATATTTACCAAGGTCACGCCCCAAATTCACTAAGCTCTGCATCTTTACAAACTGGGATTGAAGCCTGTCAATCTATACTCCGACTGATGGCTGCTGGGTCCTCCAATATACACAACAATGAAGATTGATTTTTTTATTTGGGGAATTGTGGATTACATGTGCCACAGTCATTGTTACATACAATGCTCTACACACTGCACCACCCTGTTCTGTGATGGGGCAGAGGAGGAGATTTTATCTATTTTAGGAGGAGGAGTGCGTGACAGAGAGAAGCTGATGGGGGAGGATCTCTGAGATGTTATCTGTCTTGCTGGAGATTACCCAGGATTGTCAATGTGCCTGTTCCAGGAAGGGGGAGGCTAAAAACAGTCAGGAATTTAGAAGGTCACAGATTGTGTCCTCACCCAGTGAGTGCAGGGAGGGGGAGGGGACAACAGCAAAATATTAAAGGCGTAGTGTTTGTTGCCGGGTGGAGTGATGTCACCACAGTTCTGCAGTTTCTGATTGGCTACCACTCTTACTCTACTCAGAAATACACCCTGCTCTTTACGCTTTAGTCATTGTTTGGTGTGTATGGAGGGGGTTATAGCCACAGACTCATGATTTCATATGCACAATATATGGCCTTCCATATAGAAAAGGGTCCCTGCAGCAATACCCAGCGCTCAGTGACTGATGTCAGTTATGGGAGATTCTCATGCAATGTTTGGGCTCTGTATACTCCTTCCCCACGGCTCTGCCAAGCCCTGTATGACTCAACAAGGATCTTGCATGATTTTCCTTCCTCACCCAAGTTTAATGCTGTTATTTCCATATTTGGGACATAGATCAGTCGTCACAAAGCTGCAGAGTTGAGACAGCATTTGCGTTGCATCAGCGCTCCATGTGGGAGGTAATATGAAGACGCATATAAGGGCCGCATTGACATGCAGTTTGATCATGCAATGTTGCAGATGTGAGGAAACCGCTGTAATAACCATTAATCTCTGTAGCTACAGAGCTATACTGTTCACCTGAGCAGCAGCATAAACTGGGCGCATGCATGTTCTGGTCTGATCTGGAGTCATGTCCCGCGATATAACCAAATTCAGAAAAAACGCTTATCTGAACGAGCGCTTAAAACCACTTCCAACGAGCCATAAATGAGGTATAAGCATTGGTGGACATGGAAATTTAAGTAGTGGTATGGAAAGTGTAAGTGACTGGAATGTGATACTGTTACAATGAAGGCAGTAGGAGAAGTGGGGGTATGACATACGTGTGTGTGTACACTATATGGACACCTGTTAATTATTGAATTGAGGTGTTCAATCAGACCCGTTGCCAGAGGTGTATAACATCAAGCACCTAGCGATGCAGTCTCCATTTACAAACATTTGTGATACACAATGGGATGTTCTGAAGAGCTCAGTGACTTCCAGCGTGGTACTGTGATAGGATGCCACCTTTGCAATAAGATGGTTCATGATATTAGTAGAAAATGGAAGCATTTAGGAACAGCAGCAACTCATCCACGAAGCAGAAGACAACGTAAAATTTCAGAACGGGGTCAATGACTGCTAAGGCGCATGGTGCGTAAAACTCGCCAACGCTCTGCCGATTCCATAGCTGAAGAGTTCTGAACTTCCACTGACATTAATGTAAGCACAAAAACTGTGCAGTGGGAGCTTAATGGAATGGGTTTCCATGGCCGAGCAGCTGCTTGTAAGCCTCACATCACCAAGACCAATGCCAAGCGTCGGATGGAGTGGTGTAAAGCACACCGACACTGGACTGTGGAGCAGTGGAAACGTGTTCTGTGGAGTTACGTATCACACTTCTCTGTTTGGCAGTCAGATGGGAGAGTCTGGGTTTGTCGGATGCCGGGAGAACATTACCTGTCTGATTGCATTATGCCAACTGTGAAGTTTGGTGGAGGAGGGATAATGCTATGGGGCTGTTGTTCAGTGCACACAGCAAGGACTACAAAGACATGGTTTGATGAGTTTGTTATGGAAGAACTGACTGGCCCACACAGAGTCCTGACCTCAACCCCATCAAACATCTTTGGGATGAACTAGAAACGAGATTGTGAGCCAGGTCTTCTCGTCCAACAGCGGTGCCTGACCTCAAAACTGCTCTAGAGCAGGGGTTGGCAACCTTTTTCTATCAGTGTGTCGACTAAAATCTAGTCCACCCCTGGTGTGCCAGGTGGGCGCGCATGTTTGTATATATTGTCTTATTTTATGATGCGAATATCATATTCATAGTAATGGCACAAACGATATTATGCCACATAGTTGCCCCCCCCCCCAATTCAAAGTGTGTCATATAGCTATCCCCCCTATTCATAGCATACCAATTAGATGTGCCCCTCAATGTGCTGCTCTTACCCCCTTTGGAGACACGTCTTCCTCCAGAAACCTGGGAGCTGTGTCAATAAAGCAGCCGATGACGGGCGTAACAGAGCTTCTGCGCATGCGCAGGGGTTGGTGACCCCTCCTCTACAGAATGAATGGGCACAAATTCCCACAGAAACACTCCCAACATCTTGGGGAAAGTCTTCCAAGAAGAGTGGAAGCTGTTATCACTGCAAAATGGGCCCAACTTCATATTAAACTAAATGTATGTGAATACAATGATATTACAGTCCCTGTTGATGTAATGATTAAGCGTCCAAATACTTTTTCTGAAGTGGCGGGGTGGTATGACGTACCCCCGTATACCCCCCACTCCCTTCCAGCACTGGCAGAGTTAACGCTCTCTGAGGTCACATGATCACATTCTGTTAAATGGAGACTTTAAATCTTGTCAGCTGTTTCAACTAAGCTAAAAATAACTTGCAACGCCCCTCTCCCTCAGTCCCCGAATTCTGCCCCCTTTCAGACTCCTCTCCTATATTATCTGCTGTGTACTCTGCCTTACTCCGTTCCTGACTGTATATATCACAATTTGCAATACAAGGCAAAGGTCACTACAACCCCAAACATGATCATACAAGAATTCTATTACACTGTATACAGACATAGGACACTACACCTCCAACATGACCTGACCACTGGACATGATCATAATACAATTCTATTACACTGTATACAGACATAGGACACTACACCCCCAACATGACCTGACCCCTGGACATGATCATAATACAATTGTATTACACTGTATACAGACATAGGACACTACACCCCCAACATGACCTGACCACTGGGCATGATCATAATACAATTATATTACACTGTATACAGACATAGGACACTACACCTCCAACATGACCTGACCACTGGACATGATCATAATACAATTCTATTACACTGTATACAGACATAGGACACTACACCTCCAACATGACCTGATCACTGGACATGATCATTATACAATTCTATTACACTCTATACAGACATAGGACACTACACCTCCAACATGACCTGATCACTGGACATGATCATTATACAATTCTATTACACTCTATACAGACATAGGACACTACACCCCCAACATGACCTGACCACTGGACATGATCATACAAGAATTCTATTACACTGTATACAGACATAGGAGACTACACCCCCAACATGACCTGATCACTGGACATGATCATTATACAGTTCTATTACACTGTATACAGACATAGGACACTACACCCCCAACATGACCTGATCACTGGACATGATCATTATACAGTTCTATTACACTGTATACAGACATAGGACACTACACCCCCAACATGACCTGACCACTGGACATGATCATAATACAATTCTATTACACTATACACAGACATAGGACACTACACCTCCAACATGACCTGACCACTGGACATGATCATAATACAATTCTATTACACTCTATACAGACATAGGACACTACACCCCAACATGACCTGACCACTGGACATGATCATAATACAATTCTATTACACTGTATACAGACATAGGACACTACACCCCCAACATGACCTGACCACTGGGCATGATCATAATACAATTCTATTACACTCTATACAGACATAGGACACTATACCCCCAACATGACCTGACCACTGGACATGATCATAATACAATTCTATTACACTGTATACAGACATAGGACACTACACCCCCAACATGACCTGACCACTGGACATGATCATAATACAATTCTATTACACTCTATACAGACATAGGACACTACACCCCCAACATGACCTGACCCCTGGACATGACCATAATACAATTCTATTACACTCTATACAGACATAGGACACTACACCTCCAACATTACCTGACCACTGGACATGATCATAATACAATTCTATTACACTCTATACAGACATAGGACACTACACCCCCAACATGACCTGACCCCTGGACATGACCATAATACAATTCTATTACACTGTATACAGACATAGGACACTACACCCCCAACATGACCTGAACACTGGACATGATCATAATACAATTCTATTACACTGTATACAGACATAGGACACTACACCTCCAACATGACCTGACCACTGGACATGACCATAATACAATTCTATTACACTGTATACAGACATAGGACACTACACCCCCAACATGACCTGACCACTGGGCATGATCATTATACAATTCTATTACACTCTATACAGACATAGGACACTACACCCCCAACATGACCTGACCACTGGACATAATCATAATACAATTCTATTACACTGTATACAGACATAGGACACTACACCCCCAACATGACCTGACCACTGGACATAATCATAATACAATTCTATTACACTGTATACAGACATAGGACACTACACCCCCAACATGACCTGACCCCTGGGCATGATCATAATACAATTCTATTACACTATATACAGACATAGGACACTACACCCCCAACATGACCTGACCCCTAGGCATGATCATAATACAATTCTATTATACTATATACAGACATAGGACACTGCACCCCCAACATGACCTGACCACTGGACATAATCATAATACAATTCTATTACACTGTATACAGACATAGGACACTACACCTCCAACATGACCTGACCACTGGACATGATCATAATACAATTCTATTACACTGTATACAGACATAGGACACTACACCCCCAACATGACCTGACCACTGGACATGATCATAATACAATTCTATTACACTGTATACAGACATAGGACACTACACCCCCAACATGACCTGACCACTGGACATAATCATAATACAATTCTATTACACTGTATACAGACATAGGACACTACACCCCCAACATGACCTGACCACTGGACATGATCATAATACAATTCTATTACACTGTATACAGACATAGGACACTACACCCCCAACATGACCTGACCACTGGACATGATCATAATACAATTCTATTACACTGTATACAGACATAGGACACTACACCCCCAACATGACCTGACCACTGGACATGATCATAATACAATTCTATTACACTGTATACAGACATAGGACACTACACCCCCAACATGACCTGACCACTGGACATGATCATAATACAATTCTATTACACTGTATACAGACATAGGACACTACACCCCCAACATGACCTGACCACTGGACATGATCATAATACAATTCTATTACACTGTATACAGACATAGGACACTACACCCCCAACATGACCTGACCACTGGACATGATCATAATACAATTCTATTACACTCTATACAGACATAGGACACTACACCCCCAACATGACCTGACCACTGGGCATGATCATAATACAATTCTATTACACTGTATACAGACATAGGACACTACACCTCCAACATGACCTGATCACTGGGCATGATCATAATACAATTCTATTACACTCTATACAGACATAGGACACTACATCCCCAACATGACCTGACCACTGGACATGATCATAATACAATTATATTACACTGTATACAGACATAGGACACTATACCCCCAACATGACCTGACCACTGGACATGATCATAATACAATTCTATTACACTGTATACAGACATAGGACACTACACCCCCAACATGACCTGACCACTGGACATGATCATAATACAATTCTATTACACTCTATACAGACACAGGACACTACACCCCCAACATGACCTGACCACTGGACATGATCATAATACAATTCTATTACACTGTATACAGACATAGGACACTACACCCCCAACATGACCTGACCACTGGACATGATCATAATACAATTCTATTACACTGTATACAGACACAGGACACTACACCTCCAACATTACCTGGCCACTGGACATGATCATAACATTTATGCTGTGTAGAATTCATCAAGGTAATATAGTGAGTAGTATGAGCCTTTAGCTATATGGGAAAATCCTATGTATATTGTTATGCATGTTCTATACTAGTGTAATCGCAGATAGGAAGACTTTACACGTAATACCATAAGGAGTCCTATGTTTTCTGAGCATATTGAATGGGTTAATGGGTCACACAGACCCATGGGGTATGAGGGGAGGAGCAATGCCTGGGGTCACCTAATCTAGGTTACAGTGTTTAGAGGAATTCATAGTGTTGTGCAACATCTCACACGTCACACCCTGGTAACTGTGAGAGGCCCTCCTCCACCTCAACCTGTTTATCCACTCACTAGGAGCAAGAGACAGGCTGAAGTTACCTGTGCGCGGGGCAGTACGTGAGCCAGCGGTATGTACCTGTGCGCGAGGCAAGAGGTGAGCCAGCGGTACGTACCTGTGCGCGGGGCAAGAGGTGAGCCAGCGGTACGTACCTGTGCGCGG
Source organism: Mixophyes australis (assembly GCA_036250195.1). Lineage (NCBI taxonomy): Eukaryota > Metazoa > Chordata > Amphibia > Anura > Limnodynastidae > Mixophyes > Mixophyes australis. The sequence goes on along the minus strand of JAVHZZ010000012.1, from coordinate 307,981 downwards.
GGCAGTACGTGAGCCAGCGGTACGTACCTGTGCGCGGGGCAAGAGGTGAGCCAGCGGTACGTACCTGTGCGCGGGGCAGTACGTGAGCCAGCGGTACGTACCTGTGCGCGGGGCAAGAGGTGAGCCAGCGGTACGTACCTGTGCGCTGGGCAGTACGTGAGCCAGCGGTACGTACCTGTGCGCGGGGCAAGAGGTGAGCCAGCGGTACGTACCTGTGCGCTGGGCAGTACGTGAGCCAGCGGTACGTACCTGTGCGCGGGGCAAGAGGTGAGCCAGCGGTACGTACCTGTGCGCGGGGCAGTAGGTGAGCCAGCGGTACGTACCTGTGCGCGGGGCAAGAGGTGAGCCAGCGGTACGTACCTGTGCGCGGGGCAAGAAGTGAGCCAGCGGTATGTACCTGTGCGCGAGGCAAGAGGTGAGCCAGCGGTACATACCTGTGCGCGGGGCAGTAGGTGAGCCAGCGGTACGTACCTGTGCGCGGGGCAAGAGGTGAGCCAGCGGTATGTACCCACATGGGCGGGGCAGTAGGCCAGCTAGCGGTACGTACCTGTGCGCGGGGCAAGAGGTGAGCCAGCGGTACGTACCTGTGCGCGGGGCAAGAGGTGAGCCAGCGGTATGTACCCACATGGGCGGGGCAGTAGGCCAGCTAGCGGTACGTACCCGCTTGCGGGCAGTTGGTAAGCCAGCGGTACGTAACCATACTGCTAGATTAACTGGCTTCTAACAGAATGGACCCTGGTGTGCCTGTGTGTGTGGTAGGGAATTTAGACCAAGCTCCAGTGGGGCAGCGATGGGTACGAAAGGCTACAAATACTTTGTAGAGTGCTGCATAATATAATTGGCGCTTTATTCACGATAGTAAATAATAATGTCAGATACTATGTTCCTTATCTTTTTGCCCTATAGCATAGTCCTTATTTTATGGCTCAGATGGACAAGAACCTGACCAAGTGGCCACATTGGTAAAATGCACTATACTAATATACACTATGTGGCTGCATTGTAATAATTGCAGGAATGCAGTTCACAATGTCCAAGCCTGATAGCAGAAGGTTGCAGAAGACACAGCCTATCTGGCTTTTCTCTCACCAATCCTAAATGCTCGAGACAGACTGATTGCAGCTCTATTCCTGCTGCACCACTCTACAAATCCCTACAGTAGCTCCCTAAATCCTCCAGAATCCGATCCAAGCACTCGCAACCAGTCCGTCATAAATCTGACCTCTCCCTCTTGCCTCCTCCTCTGTAATAACCACTTCACCACCAAGACTTCTCCCATGCTGCTCCCCTTATGGAATTTCTTACCCCACCTGAAAAGGCTCTCCCCCAATCTTCAAACATTCTCTCAACACCCCTGGTCACTATATCCTATCCTAGCCCTATCCTATAGCCTCTGCATGGTCTATCAGCTCCAGTCCCACTAATGTCTTGGCATGGACCTCTCCCTCAAGAGTGTAAGCTCTCTGGACTCTCTTTACCCTTTGTCTTCACCTCCTTCCCCAACCTTGTATGGCACCACTGAGAGTGCAACCTATCCATTCATTAGGAAAGAGTGCCATCACTGGGAATGCAGTTGTAATGGAGTCTCAACTCTCTTTGTGAACACCAGGAATCCAGGCTAGCCGATCTTCACCTATAGCAGCCCTTTTCCTTTAGAGCTGGATATGCTCACCCATACTCTGTTGACCTCAGGACTTCTGCACAGTATTATTGGTATTAATACTCCTCAGGTTAAGAGTATAGATAATGGAGGAACAGCAACATTGGCAAGCTTGGCCTAACACTGGAGCTCGATGTGACTCAGTAGTCCACTGCGAACACTGGTCTAACGGGAACTAAAATCACCAGGCAGGACCTGAAGTTTCTTGCGTTTCTCCCAGGCCCGTGTTTTTAAACTTTATTTCTTCTTAAATATCTCCTGGTGAGAAATAAAGAGCTACGACCAAGGTGAGGCTTCAGCTCCACAGGACTAGAACGTTTTCTGTGGGGACTAGTTTCTGGTTTCCAAGGAAAGAGCACTATTATGTGCCCTCACCCTAAGCTATATCTCCACCCTGCCTCCCCTGGTATTCCTTTGCTGTGTTGGGCTGTGCTAGGTCTCAGAGATGGGACTAAGTTATTATGGCTTATGTTTAATACCTCATGGAAAATGACATGTTCTATCTAGCACTAACATATACATACAAACCACAATAGCCTTCAACAGTAATGACACAAGGGGATTAAATAATCAAAATACGTTAATGTTGATATGGGTGGGCCCACAGGAGCAATAAGCTTTGGCCTACGGGTGCATCCAACCAATCCGTTCTACAGCTAAAGATCTCACATTAACCCCTGTTGAGATGGGTCCCCAGGAACCTGTAATTAGGTTCCCAGGATACAATTTATAGAAGGCTTTTTCAGTCATTCGCATGTACAACTTTGGCTCTTATTAAAGATCTTTCCTCAGGACCATACTATTTGCAATCTACTAAATACGGAGACTTAAATGTTCTCCTTCAATAATAACTGGGGAGTTTGAGAATTAGAAGTCGGTGGTCTAGAGGAATGTGCTACTTTTAATAAAGAAACATAGAAAACATGAGTGATTATAAATGCGCAATTAAAATTATATTGGGTTAATAGATTTACTTTTTTTTTTTTTAAGTTCAATGGCCCAATGTATTTCGGTATTTGATATTATTGTCAAATAATGTGACCCTCTCATTGTGACATTAGGCGTTCTGTGGGGATGTGTTATCTGCCTCATCTAAAGAATAAGACAACATGAAGGGAAAGGATCTGGGGGTAACATTAAAGGGAGGATTGCATGGATGAGAGCAAGTAATCGGACCAGTCCAACTGATGATCAGGCACAGCATCTAAATACTGTTCCAGAGATTGACTGTGTACAAATATTTAATGTACCTAATCAGGGGTTCCCAAACTTCACTTGTGTGACCTCCACCCCCCTCTTCACGCAGCCACATCATGTGCAAGTCGCCGCAACTGATGCAATAAGGAGATCTTGTACCTGGCAGGGGATTACAACTTCTCACCTTATTGGTGCCTGCTCTGCATTCCTCCCACCTAAGGCACCCGCGGTCTGAGCAAAGTACTAGTACTTTGTTTATTTATATAGCACCAGTATACCCTGCACAGTACTGTTGCTGAACCTGGTTGACCACTATGTTTTATACACACAGACATTAATATTATATATACACATATATATTAGAGACACAGGTTTATGTTGATGGACAGGTCCACAGAGGGAGATATATATATATATATATATATATATATATATATATATACTATTTATAAAGGAATACTGCGTCGTCTACATATACATTATTTATAACGCTCAACTTTAACCTCTTCCTATAACCGCCCACGTGGGCGGCATCTACATCACATATCACAGACAGCGCATTCCAACTTTAGCCAAGCTCAGAATCAGCAACGTCTACTCAAATATATATATATATTGTATCACCCCAGTTTGTCTGCCCTCCCCTGTAGATTGTAAGCTCTCACGGACAGGAACCGCTTGTCCTTCTTCATTACCTATGCCACCAGCACACCAGAGTCTCCTTTCAATACGTGACTGTCCCCGTTTGCTGCACCATCCTTCTCGGTATAGGTCCAGCTTCTTCCTTATTCTGCCCATCATTCCCCCATTTCTCGTGCCTTTAGGTAAAGCGGGAGGCTATACCCCGCCTAGCACCTTATTGTCCTGTACAGATAATAATTGTGTGTTGGTCACCGCCACTTGTCAGCTACACCACAGCCTTATAGAGCGGCGGGATTTCATGTCACCTGTGCTCTTCAGTACCCGGGCACCACATTCCTCCAACAGCTCCACCAATGGAGATGGCAGCTAGTGGGGCACTAGCTGTGTAATCTTCCTATTAGCTGATGGTTACTGTCAGATATTAATGCTCTGATTGACTACAGATTGTTTCTGCTCATCTGGATATATCTATTTTTGAAAAATGAATCAACATAAAACTAGGAATCCTGAAAACATGAGACTTAGCTAATATGAAGCTACATACACGACTCACGTGTTAAACCGCCTCTACCACTGCTCGGAATCTCATTGTTAGATATAGTGGTATTACACAAGTCATGTCGCTGACAGTCAGAGGTCTTCTTACATGAAATATAACGCTCTGACCAGGCACAAGCTGGGCTCCTCTCATTGTACAGGACGTTATTTAACGTTTACTCCACCCATGCTGCACCCCCTGATTAACTTCCTGGCCCTGGAGACAGGAGGGGTCACTTGTCATTGTGAGGAAAGTACTCGCTCATAAGAACATTGATAGGTTACATTATACACATTTCACAAAGGGAATAAGAATTCCTAATGTATCAGCACCGCCTCTTCATGTCCACCAACCACACAACGGACAGACTGCAAGCCCCTCACCATCACGGCACGAACGTGTCACATCTGTACACATGAAATAATGTGGACCTATTAAGCATCGGTATTAATCCTACAGGTTGCCGCTAGCCCCGCCCACTTGGAATACATTAGTGAAACTAATAACACAACGCTGAGGATACACAATGCAGAAAAACATTGACTGAGGCTACAACTGCAGCTCAATGTGGTGTGAAACTCAAAGATACAGTATGATGAGTATCCTGATGGGGGAAATCACTCTTTCATCTTGTCAGTCATGTAACAAATATAATCCTCACCATTTATTTATATAGCGCCACTAATTCTGCAGCGCTGTACAGAGAACTCACTCACATCCATCCCTTTCCGCTTTGCAGCTTACAGGCTAAATCCCCTAACACACAAACGTGTTAATTTTGTCAGTAGCCAATTAACCTACCTGTATGTTTGGAAAGAAACCAGAGGACCCAGAGGAAACAGAGAGAACATACAATCTCCACACAGATAAGGCCATGGTCAGGGACCAAACTCTGAACATTACATTTACTGCTCTTAGTAAATCAGTTCTGTAAGGCTGTATAATAAGCGTACACATTATAACACACTCTGTCACCCAATTCCGTACAATGAGAGAGAATGCTCATTATACCCTGAGCCCCCCACATAATACAGGCTATTACACCTTCCTACCACCTCCTCTTCCTCACCTGCCATCTCCATTGTCTCCCAGTTGGTCCTACTGTCTTTCACCACCCCTCCCTCTAGAATGTAAGCTCTCGGGGGCAGGGTCCTCTCTAACCTATTGTCCCACATCTGTCTACTGTCTGACTCCCTCATACGTCCGGTCATGTATTTCGCTGCACTCTGTGTGAGTCCCCATAGCCTTATTCACACATGTGTGGTGCTTATGTGTATTACCTCATCTATTTGATAATAGCTTCTGTATCCGACACTACGGAATCTGTGGTGCCTTATAAATAATATTATAAGAAAGATTACTCATTACATCCAGTATCCTCATATTAGAGAATGCTCATTGCACCCTGTACCCACAAATTACACCTCCATGTTTATCCCTCCCCCATTCCACATCGCAGCTGAGAGCACATTACACACCACCTTATCCGCATTACATGCCAAGACACCACTGAGTAAATTCTACCGGCAGCTCTTTGCACCCCCACACGGCACAGTATGAAAGGAGGCGATCCCCACAGTGTCATAAATATACTTATCACCCCTCAACTCCACGTTACACCCCCCTCACTCCCAAGGTGATAATTTGTTACATTACTCAGTAGACTGTTCCCCCTCATTATCTGCATGTATATAATCCATACACTAATTAAATCACAACTATAAATACCCCAGAGTCACCAAGGTTCCAGGACAGGAAGGGGTTACACTCTGTCGGTGGGGGATGGGGACGTTATAAGAGACAGACTGAAAATGCTTAATCAGCGTCTGCTGGAAGAATTCACCCAACATATTATAATAGTCCCGCCAGTGTACAAGACACAGAAATATACCCCATCACACGTGTGCCAGCCGAATACAAGCAGCCATAAACACTACACCACCAGGGAGGGGTCAGAGTGCAGACACAGAAATGCACGCAACATACAACACGCAACATGCACGCCAGTGAGCTGTGTGACACATGCAGGGACAATGTCCGCACAACATGGCCTCGTCTACAGACGACACAGCTTGTACACAGGCGTCAGTAGGCTGCCAACCCACAGAAACATTTACTGACAAGTATAAAACAATTACCGACATGTATGCAATTCTAAATGTATCAATCAGAAGTAATAGCTAGAAAAAGGGTTCGAAGACTGAAAATTGGGGACCCCATTCAGACCCAAAGACATCGGCGAGGCAAATGCCAGGTATACTTTAGTAGCATCTCATTTTTAATGATGGACACATATTTAACTTTTTACGATCAGATTTACCAACGGTTGGCCGCCCTGTACATAGAACATTAGGTGTCATGCCGTGAAGAGCAGCCATATTTATTCTGTGCCACAATATGGTGTTATAACAGGCTGCCAGGGGAGAGAGCAACATAGAACGAAACAAGCCGAGACCACCAGACTGTGCGGGGAGACAGCCCGAGAGATCTACAGATCATTTCTGTGTAATCAAAATAAAACAGGAACTTTTCCAAAAGCAGTAATATGAATCAGATTTATTACAATGTAATCAGCTCCAAGGCACATAACAGTGGTCTGTTTTACTACAGAAATGTATTCTGGACAAAGAAAAGTTTATCCCACCCTAAATGTACAGACAGCAATTTGCTCTACTGCTTAAAAGCATCCGTGCAAAAAGAATATATATATATATATATGTTTATAATTATATATAGAAATATATATAAACATAAACACGTCACCCTTTACTGGCCAGAGACAGTAGTTACTGCCAGCACTTGCCGGGTTAAACCAATTAAAATTGCATTGTGTAGACCTGCAGCAACCTGCAAAGTGATAATTACACTGGATTATACACCCTCCTCTTATAGTATCAGTGAAAAAACAAACAACCTCATCATAAAAGGGGACAGGGTAAGAAATAACATTGTGTGATGTGTCCGTCACACCAACCTCAAAGGAAAACGGGTATATGTTTTGTTTTAAAGATTTAATAGATTTACTTTCCGCCCCTCGGACTTGAGAGAAGTGCGTACATTACAAAAACTTACACACCAGCAGCATCGCTAAGTGCTAGAACCATTACCTAGTGGACACACTTGCCACAGAAGCTGGAAAAATGGAGGGGGTGAAAAAGGGGGAAGAAAAAAAAAAAAAAAGGACATATCATCCCACAACACCCAAACATAATCTGTGTCACCCTTCAAATGAAGTTTACATAACAAGTGTCTCAAACTCCTGAAACACCACAAAAATAAGATCTGTACATAAGACTAAGTTTTTATGACCATCCAGCCCAACAGTCAAGCTAGGATCCGCAAAAGCTTTATACAGCAGCCTCCATCTGCCTCTGCTCTTGGGACTTACACGATTCAGATCTCCAAGTTCTGTCCCACAGGCGCCTTTTTTTTTTGTTTTGTTTTTTTACTTCATGATAATAAAACTCCAGCACATTATCCCCAAAAAGATGAATAGTACAAACTGTTCTATTTCACGGTTCCAAATCCCAAATGGCCCCCAAACCTGTTGACTGATTAATCACATCTGGGAACATCATGGCCTCATGTATGTTTGCAGGCTGGTCCAGGGCAGTGGGATTAGATGTAAATATATAATGTCCAGTATCCTGATCACGCCACCCTGGAGCCTGTCCTTGGTCTGCAGGCTATAGATGACGTGCTTTACATACAAGTGAAATCCACTGTTACTAGGGGTCTCTCTCCTTTTTCACCTTTACATCCCCTGCAAGGATTGTGGCAATTTCCCCCTGCATGAAAGCCCAAGGAACATTGGATCCGACCAGGGGGCACTTCTCTCCACTGGGGCAGTAGACCTCACCTGTTGCTCCCTGGGCCTTGATGCTTTCCCGGGAGCAGGGGAAGCAGAACTTGTGGCTGGGTACAGATGGGCACTGGACAAAGTGTGTGTCCTCCAGACGCTCATGGCAGATGGTGCAGCATAGAGGGCCACTGTTGGCCATAGGCGAGTCAGGAATGTTCTGGGGGTGCACTTGGTCCATTCCCGGATGAGGGGCTCCCCCAGCAGGTGCCACTTGGAGGCTGAGTTCCGCTGAGCCCCCACCATTGCGAGAATTGAGACGTCTCGAAGCCGGCGACACCGGGCTGCTGCTGTTCCTGCGAGCAGATGAGGTGGTGGAGTGCACAGGAGGTACCCCACCTGTCTGTCCATCCTTGGGGGAATGGGCAGTGCCCAAAGTGTCTGTCACGGACTGCAGTGCTGCCATTGGCGATGGGCCATTTGGTGGGGCACTCTCTGGTGGGGTTGTTCGTTGCAGGTGCACAGGGCCAAGTGGTGGCGGGGGTGGTGGTGGAGCAGGGCCACCGTAGGATGCTGCCGAAGAGGAAGAGGACGGAGTTCCTCCAGCAGCTGCTAAGCTCAACTGTTTTATACCATCAGGCTGACCAGTTATCCACATCTGTCCCTCAACAGAATCTGGTTCAGGTGAGGCCTTGCGTTTTCTCGCTCCCCCTCTAGCTTGACTGCTTCCACCAGCTGAGGAGGATGCAGCTGCAGCTGCTGCAGCAAGGGCGCGAGGAAGGTTCACAAGAGCACTAGGAAGCATGGGACACCCAGGGTCAAGGTAGGGCTGTGGTAGCATGTCTGCTCCAACCATCTCTTTGAAGAAGCGTACTGACTCAGGTAGCAAGTCTCCAAGCAAACGCCAGTCTCCAGAGCCATGCTTTCTTTCATATTCCAGGTACTTAAAACCTGAAGACAGGCCACGGCCAAAGTCCTTCATGCAGTCCTGGTACATCTGCTTGGCTACACCAGAAGCTGAGCTGAACACATTAAGTGAGCCACTAGGATACTCCACAAACAGTTTTAACTCATAGTCCAGGAGGCCTGGCTTGGATGTAGCATCAAAGGCAAAAACTCGTCCCAACAAAGCATGGTCCTTTTTGAAACGAACATCAAAAGGTGTACATGCAGATAAGGTGAGCAAAGCATCCCGCACAGCCTTGGGCTTTCCTGCCCATTCCTCTGCCCGACTTCGTAGGCTCTCTGTAAGTTCGGACAAAGCTTCGCTATTCCGTTGCTTTTCCTTCAACTCCCGCTCCTGGTCAGTGCTAGACACAGAGCCTGGACGCTTAGGGTCACCAGAAGAAGTTGCTGTAGGGGGTGGGGGGACGCTAAGGCCACTAGGGCCGGCGGGACCCCTTCCAAGCACGTGTGGGGCACCAGACGAAGAAGCCGTTGGTGGGCCATTAAGCAAGGTCTGAGGGAGCAGATTTGGGGGAACGCTAAGTTGTCCGGGTGCCAACTGTGGGATTAATCCATGACTAGTACGACCCCGAGAGTTCGGGCTTTGACGATTCAGTTCTGGGGGCCCATCCTCGCCTGGTTTCGGGAATCCATTAAGGCCGTTGGGAAGACGAGCTGCGGCCAGAGTGTACTCGAAGCGGCCGCGGTCAGTAGCCAGTCCATACCTCTCTAGCCCAGAGGCAGCCGCCTTCGATGACCCATCCAAGTGATTGAGCTGCGCTGTGTCCTTGGCAGTCAGGGCTGCCTGCACAGCTGGATGCTGTTTAACGCCGGAGGCGGGCCCCTGTGGCCCCGGAGAGCGACCATCCTGGAAGCCATGGCTGCGCTTTAGTTGGCGCGCTGTGTCAATCACAAACTCTATCCGATCTGCACCCTCATAATTGACACAACCACGACAGACTGGTTCAGTGAAGTCCCAGATCATGGCCCATGGCATGCGTGGCAGGTCACACAGGTAACAGGACTGCCGGCGGGACGAGGACACCTGTGCTGCGGACATGCTGCACAGGGAGCCCCGCAGGGAGGCAGTGTGCAGGCTGTAGGAAGGCTGGAGCTGCTCCGGTGCTGGCGGCTGTGTGCTCCGTGCTCTGCTCGTCAGCTTCTCTGCAAGCCGCAGCCCGCCTGGAGCGCGCAATGTGCGGGGCCGCGCAGGGCTGGGATTCCGCGCGTGCGTACGTGCGCGCCGCCGACGGCTCCGTGATGACGCCGCGCCCCCACCAGCCGAGGAATGCCACCTGGCCGTGACGTCATCGACACTCACAAACATGTTGTTGCGTTGCTGGAATTAGGCCGCGCATGCGCCGTGCCCGCCCCGTCTGCGGCCCCTGTGCTCACGTGTGTCATAGCAGGCACGTGACTCGCTGCAACACGTGGTTTCACTTACATGCAGCAGTGTCGTGTGCACTACAAGTCCCAGCATGCTGCCCTCCCCCATGTGCTGATTGTTAGGTGAGCTCAGACCTAAATAATGTCCACTGTGAAAGAATGTGTGTTATCCATTGGTGCCTGGCTAATGTTAGACACCAGATAATATCATATTATCCCCTTCTGACTCCTGCCTATGCTGTAATGTAGACATGTCAGGACATGATCACTATAAGGTAAGACAAATATTATGTGTCACACACCCAGGTCACACCTCTGAGCACTGCTTAGTGGGCTGAGCCCAGAATGCTGTTTATTTATGTTAGATCAGAATCGGCTGCTGTCCTCGCATGTCTCTTCCTGCTGTGACGTTGGCATGACTCATTTTTTACACACAATCTGGTTGTAAAGTAAAGACTGGTACCGCTGGTATGCTGGGAGTAAGAAGACTAGTTAATGCAGGATGAGGGGAGGCTGTCACCGCTAGTATGCTGGGAGCAGAGAGACTGGCACCGCTGGGAGCAGAGAGACTGGCACCGCTGGTATGCTGGAGAAGAGAGACTGGCACCGCTGGTATGCTGGAGAAGAGAGACTGGCACCGCTGGGAGCAGAGAGACTGGCACCGCTGGTATGCTGGAGAAGGGAGACTGGCACCGCTGGTATGCTGGAGAAGAGAGACTGGCACCGCTGGTATGCTGGAGAAGGGAGACTGGCACCGCTGGGAGCAGAGAGACTGGCACCGCTGGTATGCTGGGAGCAGAGAGACTGGCGCCGCTGGGAGCAGAGAGACTGGCACCGCTGGGAGAAGAGAGACTGGCATCGCTGGGAGAAGGGAGACTGGCACCACTGGGAGAAGGGAGACTGGTACCGCTGGGAGAAGAGAGACTGGCACCGCTGGGAGAAGAGAGACTGGCACCGCTGGTATGCTGGAGAAGAGAGACTGGCACCGCTGGTATGCTGGAGAAGAGAGACTGGCACCGCTGGTATGCTGGAGAAGAGAGACTGGCACCGCTGGTATGCTGGAGAAGGGAGACTGGCACCGCTGGGAGCAGAGAGACTGGCACCGCTGGTATGCTGGGAGCAGAGAGACTGCCACCGCTGGGAGCAGAGAGACTGGCACCGCTGGTATGCTGGGAGCAGAGAGACTGCCACCGCTGGGAGCAGAGAGACTGGCACCGCTGGTATGCTGGGAGCAGAGAGACTGGCACCGCTGGGAGCAGAGAGACTGGCACCACTGGGAGCAGAGAGACTGGCACCGCTGGGAGAAGAGAGACTGGCACCGCTGGTATGCTGGGAGTAAGAAGACTAGTTAATGCAGGATGAGGGGAGGCTGTCACCGTTAGTATGCTGGGAGCAGAGAGACTGGCGCCGCTGGGACCAGAGAGACTGGCACCGCTGGGAGAAGAGAGACTGGCATCGCTGGGAGAAGGGAGACTGGCACCACTGGGAGAAGGGAGACTGGTACCGCTGGGAGAAGAGAGACTGGCACCGCTGGGAGAAGAGAGACTGGCACCGCTAGTATGCTGGGAGCAGAGAGACTGGCACCGTTAGTATGCTGGGAGAAGAGAGACTGGCACTGCTGGGAGAAGGGAGACTGGCACCGCTGGTATGCTGGGAGAAGGGAGACTGGCACCGCTGGGAGAAGGGAGACTGGCACCGTTAGTATGCTGGGAGAAGGAAGACTGGCACCGCTGGGAGAAGGGAGACTGGCACCACTGGTATGCTGGGAGAAGGGAGACTGGCACCGCTGGTATGATGGCAGAAGAGACACCTCTAGTATGCTGGGAGAAGAGAGGTTAGCATCAGTAGTATGCTAGAAGAACAAGTTGACACCATTAGTATGTTGGGAGAAGGGAGACTGGCACCGCTGGGAGAAGGGAGACTGGCACCGCTGGTATGCTGGGAGAAGGGAGACTGGCACTGCTGGGAGAAGAGAGACTGGCACCGCTGGGAGAAGGGAGACTGGCACCGCTGGGAGAAGAGATAATGGCACCGCTGGGAGAAGGGAGACTGGCACCGCTGGGAGAAGGGAGACTGGCACCGCTGGAATGCTGGGAGAAGAGAGACTGGCACCGCTGGGAGAAGGGAGACTGGCACCGCTGGGAGAAGGGAGACTGGTACCGCTGGGAGAAGAGAGACTGGCACCGCTGGGAGAAGGGAGACTGGCACCGTTAGTATGCTGGGAGAAGGGAGACTGGCACCGCTGGTATGATGGCAGAAGAGACACCTCTAGTATGCCAGGAGAAAGGAGGTAGACACCACAGCTCTGCCTGGAGATGAACGGCTGGCATTGCTAATATGATGTGAGAAGGGAGGCTGTTACCACTAGTATGTTGGGAGAGAAATGTCTGGCACCACTACAATGCTAGAAGAAGGGAAGCTGGCATTGCTGCTGTGCTGGGAGAGGAGAGGTTGACACCACTAGTATGCTGGGAGAAGAGAGACTGGCACCGTTAGTATGCTGGGAGAAGAGAGACTGGCACCGCTGGGAGAAGGGCGACTGGCACAGCTGGAATGCTGGGAGAAGAGAGACTGGCACCGTTAGTATGCTGGGAGAAGAGAGACTGGCACCGCTGGGAGAAGGGCGACTGGCACAGCTGGAATGCTGGGAGAAGAGAGACTGGCACCGTTAGTATGCTGGGAGAAGAGAGACTGGCACCGCTGGGAGAAGGGAGACTGGCACAGCTGGAATGCTGGGAGAAGAGAGACTGGCACCGTTAGTATGCTGGGAGAAGAGAGACTGGCACCGCTGGGAGAAGGGAGACTGGCACAGCTGGAATGCTGGGAGAAGAGAGACTGGCACCGCTGGGAGAAGGGAGGCTGCTATCTCAGCTGTGCTGGGAAAGGAGAGCCTCGGCACTGCTATTATTCTGAGAGGATGAGAGGCTGGCACTGCTGCTATGGTGTGAGAGAGAAGAGGATGCCACTGCTACCATGCTGAGAAAAGAGATTGATGGATTGGCACAGCTGCTATGATGAATGAAGGAGAGGCTGGCACCACCTCTATGCTATCAGTGGAGAGGCTGGCACTGTTGCTATACTATCAGAGGAGGGGCTGGCACTGCTGCTATCCTAATAGAGCAGAGACTGGCACCAATGCTAAGCTGTGTAAGGAGAGTGGCACTGCTGTTATTTTGGCAGAGGGGGGGCTGGTACGCTATGTTTTCAGAGGTGAGACAGCATTGTTGCTATCCTCATAGAAGAGAGGCTGGCACTAGCAAAGGGGAGGCTGGAACAGCCAGTATGCAGAGAGTGGAGAGGCTGGCACTGGTGCTATGCTCTCAGAGGCGAGGCTGGCACTGGTGCTATGCTCTCAGAGGCGAGGCTGGCACTGGTGCTATGCTCTCAGAGGCGAGGCTGGCACTGGTGCTATGCTCTCAGAGGCGAGGCTGGCACTGGTGCTATGCAGAGAGTGGAGAGGCTGGCACTGGTGCTATGCTCTCAGAGGCAAGGCTGGCACTGGTGCTATGCTTTCAGAGGCGAGGCTTGCCCCATTGCTATACTATCTGGAGCAAGGCTGGTACCGTTGCTATAGTATCAGAGGAGAGGCTGGCACTTATCCTATCCTAATAGAGGAGAGACTGGCACCCATGCTATACAGGAAAAGGACAGGCTGGCACCAATGTTATGTTGGGAGAGGAGAGTCTAGTGCTGGTGATATGCCTTCAGAAGCGATTCTGGCATATTGCTATCCTAGTAAGGGAGAGGCTGGCACCACTATTGGGTGAGGAGAGATTGGCACTGGTGATATGCTTTCTTAAGCGAAGATGACCTGTTGCTATCCTAGTAGAGGAGTGGCTGGCACTGCCTCATGGACAGTGCCTTCTATTGATGGTAGACGCTAATATAGGGGATCTCACACAGCACTTTCTACAACTGCCACTGTTTTCTATAATGCCAGGGATCTTGGAGTCCAGTGTTTGTACGCTGAAGCTAGATAAATAGACACAATTCTATTCACACTGTTTTCTTACATCTCACTGTTGCTTGGGCAAATGTCCAGCAAAGGATTCTGGGACTCTGGTTAGCTCTCATTCTGGCACACTGCCATACCCCTCCCGATGGATGCCTTTCTGTGTTGCCATGGGGACCTTGAGATGAGCGCAGTCTGACTCCACCTCGGGAAACACACTTAACTCCTTGCAACATCATGCATCAAGTGACACAGTAATGTTAATGAGTCTGAGATATTCAATACTAACAAAAGCATGCTAAGAACTAACCAGAACGCAGCCTTTACCTACACCACATGCTTGTAACATACCAGACTCTAAATCTAGTAGTTAACAAGGTTACCTCAAACTAACCCACAGCTAGCAACTAGTCATACCAAGTGACCCACAGTATCATCCCAAGTTGACAATGTGACATGTTCACAGCAAACACTGAACTCTGCTGAACAATCAGCAGAATGTTAGAATATAACTTTAAGGGATTTTTAATTTTTCCGCTTAGACGATTTGCATTGGGAAAACACGTATTACAGCAGACGAGAAAAGGAGAGATGCAAAACAATAGCTACAGATTATGGATGAAGAGCTTAGCCCTGAGTGTGTATAGAAGCAACAGGGAAGTGGATATCTATGTGCAAAATATACACATATACTGCACACTCAGAAATAAACTATATATCAACGAGACTGAGAACAACATGGAGGGAGGATGAGGACAGTGCAGTGAGGATGATGGGAAGACTGAGAACAAGATGGAGGGAGGATGAGGACAGTGTAGTGAGGATGATGGGGAGACTGAGAACAACATGGAGGGAGGATGAGTGGGAGGCTGAGAACAACATGGAGGGAGGATGAGTGGGAGGCTGAGAACAACATGGAGGGAGGATGAGGACAGTGCAGTGAGGATGATGGGGAGACTGAGAACAACATGGAGGGAGGATGAGTGGGAGACAGAACAAGATGGAGGGAGGATGAGAACAGCGCAGTGAGGATGATGGGGAGACTGAGAACAACATGGAGGGAGGATGAGGACAGTGCAGTGAGGATGATGGGGAGAATGAGAACAACATGGAGGGAGGAGGAGGACAGTGCAGTGAGGATGATGGGGAGACTGAGAACAACATGGAGGGAGGATGAGGACAGTGCAGTGAGGATGATGGGGAGACTGAGAACAACATGGAGGGAGGATGAGGACAGTGCAGTGAGGATGATGGGGAGACTGAGAACAACATGGATGGAGGAGGAGGACAGTGCAGTGAGGATGATGGGGAGACTGAGAACAACATGGATGGAGGAGGAGGACAGTGCAGTGAGGATGATGGGGAGACTGAGAACAACATGGAGGGAGGATGAGGACAGTGCAGTGAGGATGATGGGGAGGCTGAGAACAACATGGAGGGAGGATGAGGACAGTGCAGTGAGGATGATGGGGAGGCTGAGAACAACATGGAGGGAGGATGAGGACAGTGCAGTGAGGATGATGGGGAGAGCGAGAACAGCATGGAGGGAGGATGAGGACAGTGCAGTGAGGATGATGGAGAGGCTGAGAACATCATGGAGGGAGTATGAGGACAGTGCAGTGAGGATGATGGGGACACTGAACAACATGGAGGGAGGATGAGGACAGTGCAGTGAGGATGATGAGACTGAGGACAGTGCAGTGAGGATGATGGGGAGACTGAGAACAACATGGAGGGAGGATGAGTGGGAGACTGAGAACAAGATGGAGGGAGGATGAGAACAGTGCAGTGAGGATGATGGGGAGACTGAGAACAACATGGAGGGAGGATGAGGACAGTGCAGTGAGGATGATGGGGAGAGTGAGAACAGCATGGAGGGAGGATGAGGACAGTGCAGTGAGGATGATGGGGAGACTGATAACATCATGGATGGAGGATGAGGACAGTGCAGTGAGGATGATGGGGAGACTGAGAACAACATGGATGGAGGAGGAGGACAGTGCAGTGAGGATGATGGGGAGACTGAGAACAACATGGATGGAGGAGGAGGGCAGTGCAGTGAGGATGATGGGGAGACTGAGAACAACATGGAGGGAGGATGAGGACAGTGCAGTGAGGATGATGGGGAGACTGATAACATCATGGATGGAGGAGGAGGGCAGTGCAGTGAGGATGATGGGGAGACTGAGAACAACATGGATGGAGGATGAGGGCAGTGCAGTGAGGATGATGGGGAGACTGAGAACAACATGGATGGAGGAGGAGGACAGTGCAGTGAGGATGATGGGGAGACTGAGAACAACATGGATGGAGGAGGAGGGCAGTGCAGTGAGGATGATGGGGAGAGTGAGAACAGCATGGAGGGAGGATGAGGACAGTGCAGTGAGGATGATGGGGAGACTGAGAACAACATGGAGGGAGGATGAGGGCAGTGCAGTGAGGATGATGGGGAGAGTGAGAACAGCATGGAGGGAGGATGAGGACAGTGCAGTGAGGATGATGGGGAGACTGATAACATCATGGATGGAGGAGGAGGGCAGTGCAGTGAGGATGATGGGGAGACTGAGAACAACATGGAGGGAGGATGAGGACAGTGCAGTGAGGATGATGGGGAGACTGAGAACAACATGGAGGGAGGATGAGGACAGTGCAGTGAGGATGATGGGAAGACTGAGAACAAGATGGAGGGAGGATGAGGACAGTGTAGTGAGGATGATGGGGAGACTGAGAACAACATGGAGGGAGGATGAGTGGGAGGCTGAGAACAACATGGAGGGAGGATGAGTGGGAGGCTGAGAACAACATGGAGGGAGGATGAGGACAGTGCAGTGAGGATGATGGGGAGACTGAGAACAACATGGAGGGAGGATGAGTGGGAGACTGAGAACAAGATGGAGGGAGGATGAGAACAGCGCAGTGAGGATGATGGGGAGACTGAGAACAACATGGAGGGAGGATGAGGACAGTGCAGTGAGGATGATGGGGAGAATGAGAACAACATGGAGGGAGGAGGAGGACAGTGCAGTGAGGATGATGGGGAGACTGAGAACAACATGGAGGGAGGATGAGGACAGTGCAGTGAGGATGATGGGGAGACTGAGAACAACATGGAGGGAGGATGAGGACAGTGCAGTGAGGATGATGGGGAGACTGAGAACAACATGGATGGAGGAGGAGGACAGTGCAGTGAGGATGATGGGGAGACTGAGAACAACATGGATGGAGGAGGAGGACAGTGCAGTGAGGATGATGGGGAGACTGAGAACAACATGGAGGGAGGATGAGGACAGTGCAGTGAGGATGATGGGGAGGCTGAGAACAACATGGAGGGAGGATGAGGACAGTGCAGTGAGGATGATGGGGAGGCTGAGAACAACATGGAGGGAGGATGAGGACAGTGCAGTGAGGATGATGGGGAGAGCGAGAACAGCATGGAGGGAGGATGAGGACAGTGCAGTGAGGATGATGGAGAGGCTGAGAACATCATGGAGGGAGTATGAGGACAGTGCAGTGAGGATGATGGGGACACTGAACAACATGGAGGGAGGATGAGGACAGTGCAGTGAGGATGATGAGACTGAGGACAGTGCAGTGAGGATGATGGGGAGACTGAGAACAACATGGAGGGAGGATGAGTGGGAGACTGAGAACAAGATGGAGGGAGGATGAGAACAGTGCAGTGAGGATGATGGGGAGACTGAGAACAACATGGAGGGAGGATGAGGACAGTGCAGTGAGGATGATGGGGAGAGTGAGAACAGCATGGAGGGAGGATGAGGACAGTGCAGTGAGGATGATGGGGAGACTGATAACATCATGGATGGAGGATGAGGACAGTGCAGTGAGGATGATGGGGAGACTGAGAACAACATGGATGGAGGAGGAGGACAGTGCAGTGAGGATGATGGGGAGACTGAGAACAACATGGATGGAGGAGGAGGGCAGTGCAGTGAGGATGATGGGGAGACTGAGAACAACATGGAGGGAGGATGAGGACAGTGCAGTGAGGATGATGGGGAGACTGATAACATCATGGATGGAGGAGGAGGGCAGTGCAGTGAGGATGATGGGGAGACTGAGAACAACATGGATGGAGGATGAGGGCAGTGCAGTGAGGATGATGGGGAGACTGAGAACAACATGGATGGAGGAGGAGGACAGTGCAGTGAGGATGATGGGGAGACTGAGAACAACATGGATGGAGGAGGAGGGCAGTGCAGTGAGGATGATGGGGAGAGTGAGAACAGCATGGAGGGAGGATGAGGACAGTGCAGTGAGGATGATGGGGAGACTGAGAACAACATGGAGGGAGGATGAGGGCAGTGCAGTGAGGATGATGGGGAGAGTGAGAACAGCATGGAGGGAGGATGAGGACAGTGCAGTGAGGATGATGGGGAGACTGATAACATCATGGATGGAGGAGGAGGGCAGTGCAGTGAGGATGATGGGGAGACTGAGAACAACATGGAGGGAGGATGAGGACAGTGCAGTGAGGATGATGGGGAGACTGAGAACAACATGGAGGGAGGATGAGGACAGTGCAGTGAGGATGATGGGGAGACTGAGAACAACATGGATGGAGGAGGAGGGCAGTGCAGTGAGGATGATGGGGAGACTGAGAACAACATGGAGGGAGGATGAGGACAGTGCAGTGAGGATGATGAGGAGACTGAGAACAACATGGAGGGAGGATGAGGACAGTGCAGTGAGGATGATGGGGAGACTGAGAACAACATGGAGGGAGGATGAGGACAGTGCAGTGAGGATGATGGGGAGACTGAGAACAACATGGAGGGAGGAGGAGGGCAGTGCAGTGAGGATGATGGGGAGACTGAGAACAACATGGAGGGAGGATGAGGACAGTGCAGTGAGGATGATGGGGAGACTGAGAACAACATGGAGGGAGGAGGAGGGCAGTGCAGTGAGGATGATGGGGAGACTGAGAACAACATGGAGGGAGGATGAGGACAGTGCAGTGAGGATGATGGAGAGGCTGAGAACAACATGGAGGGAGGATGAGTGGGAGACTGAGAACAACATGGATGGAGGATGAGGACAGTGCAGTGAGGATGATGGGGAGACTGAGAACAACATGGAGGGAGGAGGAGGGCAGTGCAGTGAGGATGATGGGGAGACTGAGAACAACATGGAGGGAGGATGAGGACAGTGCAGTGAGGATGATGGAGAGACTGAGAACATCATGGAGGGAGGATGAGGACAGTGCAGTGAGGATGATGAGACAGGACAGTGCAGTGAGGATGATGGGGACACAGAACAACATGGAGGGAGTTGACAACAGTGCAGTAAGGATGTTGGGGAGACTGAGAACAACATGGAGGGAGGATGAGGACTGTGCAGTGAGGATGATGGGGAGACTGAGAACATCATGGAGGGAGGATGATGGAGAGACTGAGAACATCATGGAGGGAGGATGAGGACAGTGCAGTGAGGATGATGAGACTGAGGACAGTGCAGTGAGGATGATGGGGACACAGAACAACATGGAGGGAGGATGAGGACAGTGCAGTGAGGATGATGGGGAGACTGAGAACAACATGGAGGGAGGATGAGGACAGTGCAGTGAGGATGATGAGACTGAGGACAGTGCAGTGAGGATGATGGGGAGACTGAGAACAACATGGAGGGAGGATGAGTGGGAGACTGAGAACAAGATGGAGGGAGGATGAGAACAGTGCAGTGAGGATGATGGGGAGACTGAGAACAACATGGAGGGAGGATGAGGACAGTGCAGTGAGGATGATGGGGAGAGTGAGAACAGCATGGAGGGAGGATGAGGACAGTGCAGTGAGGATGATGAGACTGAGGACAGTGCAGTGAGGATGATGGGGACACAGAACAACATGGAGGGAGGATGAGGACAGTGCAGTGAGGATGATGGGGAGACTGAGAACAACATGGAGGGAGGATGAGGACAGTGCAGTGAGGATGATGGTGAGTCTGAGAACATCATGGAGGGAGGAGGATTACAGTGCAGTGAGGATGATGGGGAGACTGAGAACATCATGGAGGTAGAATGAGGACAGTGCAGTGAGGATGATGGGGAGACTGAGAACAACATGGAGGGAGGATGAGGACAGTGCAGTGAGGATGATGGGGAGACTGAGAACAACATGGAGGGAGGAGGAGGGCAGTGCAGTGAGGATGATGGGGAGACTGAGAACAACATGGAGGGAGGATGAGGACAGTGCAGTGAGGATGATGGGGAGACTGAGAACATCATGGAGGGAGGATGATGGAGAGACTGAGAACATCATGGAGGGAGGATGAGGACAGTGCAGTGAGGATGATGAGACTGAGGACAGTGCAGTGAGGATGATGGGGACACAGAACAACATGGAGGGAGGATGAGGACAGTGCAGTGAGGATGATGGGGAGACTGAGAACAACATGGAGGGAGGATGAGGACAGTGCAGTGAGGATGATGGTGAGTCTGAGAACATCATGGAGGGAGGAGGATTACAGTGCAGTGAGGATGATGGGGAGACTGAGAACATCATGGAGGTAGAATGAGGACAGTGCAGTGAGGATGATGGTGAGTCTGAGAACAACATGGATGGAGGAGGAGGACAGTGCAGTGAGGATGATGAGGAGACTGAGAACAACATGGAGGGTGGATGAGGACAGTGCAATGAGGATGATGAGAAGACTGAGAACAACACGGAGGGTGGATGAGGACAGTGCAGTGAGGATGATGGGGAGACTGAGAAGGCCTGTTACTATTTTGTTTTTTTGGACCTGTAGTTCTAATGCTATGTTCTTGTGTTACACTTCATAGGCACTGAGAACACAGGATGTATTTTTACATAGATATTTCTGAATGTAAGGAAGGTGGCTCTATCTCTGTGGATCTAGACTTTCTTCTCATTGGACCCTGGTGCCCCAGAGCTAGGTGTCACATTAAGCTGACTTTCTGGTTCATGAGCACTGTGAACCTCAAATCCAGGAGCTCTGGTACAGTTTGTGTTACACCAGCCTGCGGCTCTCTCATAGCAGCTTTTACATACTTGGCTGAAGCTCCAAAACTCGTGACATGTCTGGCCCTAAGTGAACCGCTCTGGCTCCGGGTGCAGCCGTACATAGCAGTCATTTGTCAGCCTGATGGGAGCCGGAATCGGGTACGTTTGGCACAGTATTGTACTGTGATTTTCCTGGAATTAATTGTTGGAAAAGTGTCTAAGAGACATCATGTTCAGTGGCTGCTATCTGGTGCATAAGTCAGTAAACGCAGTCAGTCTATCCCAGAGACCGGGTTATATGCTGTGTATGTAAAATAAGGAACCTCATCAGTAGAGCAATGATAGAAATCTCTATAAACAAAATAAACCCTTCTATGAAGACAGCAGAATTACACAACACCTAATATTCCATGTTCCATGTCTGTACCTTGTATTGTGCCCACAGTGAAGGCTTTTAATGTGATTAAATCTCATTAATGAAGCAGCAAAATTCCAGCATCTCACGTATCATTTTTGTGACATTATACCTCTATTCCTATGCTATGTGCCCCTTTTACAGGACATTACCGGATCGAGCAGTCAGTAGTGGAAGTTACACCCTGTAAAGTAATGAGACATCTCCCAGAAAGAACATAGAGAGCAATGTAAATAATATGGGCAATAAAAATATATTCACCTCTAGAAACACAAACAGTCCTATACTGGCACCAGATACCTATAGCAACAGCTCTGGGGGTAAATGTATCAACCTGTGCCTATAGTAACCAATCAGATTCTGTAATTTTGTAGAATGTACTAAATAAATGATAACTAGAATCTGCTTGGTTGCTATAGACAACATCTCCACTTTTTCAAACACAGTTTAGTAAATATACCCCTTAGAATCAGTCCTAGACAGGGTCAATATATTCACCTCTAGAAGCACAAAGAAGCAGTTCTAGTTGAGAAACAGATTCTCACCTGCAGAAACACATAACAATAGTCATAGACAGGGAACATACACTAAATGGACAAAAGTATTTGTCCACAGCTGTTAATTATTGAATTGAGGTGTTTCAATCAGACCCGTTGCCTGAAGTGTGTAACATCCAGCACCAGCCATGCAGTCTCCTTGCAAACATTTGTGATACAAAATGGGTCGTTCTGAAGAGCTCAGTGACTTCCAGCCTGGTACTGTGATAGGATGCCACCTTTGTATTACCTGAATACATTTTTATTGAGGTTGTACAACAAAAATAATACAAAATACAATGGGTTACTAACAACAATGACGGTATTATCAATAGCTTATAGAAGCATAATACAATACACATAAAAAATATACATATATTAACCAAAAGGAGATAGTGAGAGGGGGAGGGTAGGAGGAGACACCTACAGTAGTTGTTTAGTCAAAGATGGAAACTCTGGGCTATGAAGCTGGTGGTTTTTATTAGGGATGTGCACCGGCGACATTTGGTGTCTCGTGTTTTGTGTTTTGGATTCGGATTTTCGTGATGTTTTGGGTTTGGATTTGTTTCGCAAAACACCTGCCGAAAGGTGTTGGTTCGGATTTAAGGTTTTGGATTCGGATTATTTTTGAAAAAAGCATAAAAAGTTTAAAAATCAAGTTTTTGGGCTTATTTTCACTCCTACGCTATTATTAACCTCAATAACATTCAATAACAAGCATTTCCACTAATTTACAGTGTATTCTGAACACCTCACAATATTGTTATTAGTCCAAAACGTTGCAACGAGGTATCTTTCTGGACTGCGTAGTGGAGTGGTCCCCAAAATATAATAAGAAAACCATCAACTGGTCTTAATCGCACCAAAAAATGTACCTGGACTGCGTAGAGGAGTGGGTCACCACAATATAAATTAAAAACCCTGAACTTGTGTGATTCCCACCAATAAATGTATCCGGACTGCGTAGAGGAGTGGTCACCACAATATAATAAGAAAACCATCAACTGGTATGAATCGCACCAAAAAATGTACCTGGACTGCGTAGAGGAGTGGGTCACCACAATATAATTTAAAAACCCTGAATTTGTATGATTCGCACCAATAAATGTATCTGGACTGCGTTAGAGGAGTGGTCACCACAATATAATAAGAAAACCATCAACTGGTATGAATCGCACCAAAAAATGTACCTGGACTGCGTAGAGGAGTGGGTCACCACAATATAATTTAAAAACCCTGAACTTGTATGATTCGCACCAATAAATGTATCTGGACTGCGTAGAGGAGTGGTCACCACAATATAATAAGAAAACCATCAACTGGTATGAATCGCACCAAAAAATGTACCTGGACTGCGTAGAGGAGTGGGTCACCACAATATAATTTAAAAACCCTGAACTTGTATGATTCGCACCAATAAATGTATCTGGACTGCGTTAGAGGAGTGGTCACCACAATATAATAAGAAAACCATCAACTGGTATGAATCGCACCAAAAAATGTACCTGGACTGCGTAGAGGAGTGGGTCACCAGAATATAATTTAAAAACCCTGAACTTGTATGATTCGCACCAATAAATGTATCTGGACTGCGTAGAGGAGTGGTCACCACAATATAATTAATAAAAAACCCTCCACGGCTCTGAATTCCCTAAAAAAAAATTCTGGACTGCGTAGTGGGGTGGCCCCGGTACTAAATTTGATACCGGGGCCACAATATAATAAATACACCCTCAACTGGTCAGAATTCCACCAAACAAGTATCTGAATTGCGTAGTGGGGTGGCCCCGGTACTAAATTTGGTACCGGGGCCACAATACCTCCTCCAAGTTCCAAGTGTAGTGTTTATAACATATTAACACTACACTAATTCTAGCACGTCAATACCTCTTGTTTTAAATAATGACGGGCATTTAATTTTGATTTAATTTTTTGAATTTTTTGACATTTTCTTTTACTTTTTAAACATGGCAAACGACTGTTGAATGGTCACATAATGCCAAAAAAATAGTTGCAAGATGGAATTGTCCTTGGGCCCTCCCACCCACCCTTATGTTGTTGAAATAGGACATGCACACTTTAACAAACCAATCATTTCAGCGACAGGGCCTACCAAACAACTGTGGCTGAAATGATTGGTTTGTTTGGGCCCCCACACCAAAAAAACAATTCATCTCTCCCTGTACAAACTAAACAGGCTCTACTGAGGAAAGATGTCGTCCTCATCCTCAACCTCTGATTCCTCTCCCCCTACAGTGTGTACTTCCTCCTCCTCACACATTATCAATTCGTCCCCGCTGGACTCCACAACCACAGGTCCCTCTGTACTATCTGGAGGGCAGTGCTGTACTTCATTGCGGAATTGATTATTCATTTTTATAAACATCATTTTTTCAACGTTGTGAGGAAGCAACCTCCTTCGCCGCTCACTGACCAGGTTCCCCGCTGCACTAAAAACTCTTTCCGAGTACACACTGGAGGGGGGACAACTCAGGTAAAATAGAGCCAGTTTGTACAGGGGCTTCCAAACTGCCTTTTTTTCCTGCCAGTAACAATATGGACTGTCTGACATGTCTATTTGGATGGTGTCAGCAAAATAATCCTCCACCATTTTTTCAATTGTGACAGCATCCAATGCAGCGACAGTAGACATGTCTGCAATGGTTGGCAGGTCCTTCAGTCCGGACCAGATGTTATCAGCATCCCCGCCAGCGGCTCTTTTAGGAAAACTGAGCTTTTTCCTCGCAGCCATAGATGTGGAAGAAAATGAGGGTGGAGCTGTTGGCATGTCACGGTCCTCTTCAGAGGACAATCTCCTGACCAGAAGGTCTTTGCACCGCTGTAGACTTGTGTCCGCCGGAAACAGGGACACAACATACGCTTTAAACCGAGGATCGAGCACGGTGGCCAGAATGTATTCCTCTGACTTTAAAAGAGTGACCACACTCGGATCCTGGCAAAGCGTACGAAGGGCTTCATCTACAAGAGCTACATGCTTTGTTGGATCGCAATGCTTTAACAGCTCCTCCCTCACTTTCTCCAGCTGCTTCTGCAACAGCCTGATCAGGGGAATGACCTGACTCAAGCTGGCAGTGTCGGAAGTGACTTCTCGTGTGGCAAGTTCAAACGGCTGGAGAACCTTGCACAACACGGAAATCAGTCTCCACTGCGCTTGACTCAGGCGCATCCCCACTCCTTTGCCTATGTCGTAGGTGGCTGTGTAGGCCTGAATGGCCTTTTGCTGCTCCTCCATCCTCTGCAGCATATAGAGGGTGGAGTTCCAACGCGTCACAACCTCTTGTTTGAGGTGATGGCAGGGCAGGTTCATGCTTTTTTGATGTGCCTCTAGTCTGCGGTAGGCACTGGCTGAATGCCGAAAGTGTCCAGCAATTTTGCGCGCCACCGCAAGCATCTCCAGCACACCCCTGTCACTCTTGAGGTAATGCTGCACCACCAAATTAATGGTGTGGGCAAAACATGGGACGTCCTGGAAATTGCCCATATTTAATGCCCGCACAATGTTACTGGCATTGTCTGACACCACAAATCCCCATGAGAGTCTAAGTGGGGTAAGCCACTGGGAGATAATTTCCCTCAGTTTCTCTAATATGTTGTCAGCGTTGTGCCTCTTATTAAAGCCTGTAATACACAATGTTGCCTGCCTTTGCACGAGCATCCATTTTGTAAATGCTGCTACTGATGCAGCTGTTGCTGTTGCTGCGGAAGGGGATGCATCTACCCAGTGGGCTGTCACAGTCATATAGTCCTTCGTTTGCCCAGAACCACTTGTCCACATGTCTGTGGTTAAGTGGACAGTGGGTACAACCGCATTTTTTAGAGCACGGAGAACACTTGATTGTACTTCTCTGTACATTTTTGGTATCGCCTGCCTAGTGAAGTGGAATCTCGACGGGATTTGGTACCGGGGACACAATACCTCCATCAACCCTCTAAATCCCACTCCACTGATGGCGGACACCGGGCGCACGTCTAACACCAACATTGCAGTTACAGCCGCAGTTATACGCTTTGCAATAGGGTGACTACTATCGTATTTTGTGGTCATGGCAAACGACTGTTGGACGGTCAGTTGTTTTGTGAAAGACTTAGCGGTCTTACGACTTCCCCTCTGGGAAGATGACCGACTAACAGCAGCAGTGGCAGTAGTAGGCGTACCGCTGCAGGATTCCTCGGATGAATCCCGTATTGGAGAGGACTCAGTCTGGCTGCTGACTTGGGCTGCAGGACTGAATCTGATGGAGATCGTGGAGGAAGTTGACGAGGAGGGTGTTGCTGGTGTGTATCCAACTGGACCACAGGATTTAGGTGTCCCTGTACCGATGACGGTCCTAGCCCCAGTTCCTGAACTAACCACTGAACTATGAAGGTTATTCAGGTGACGTATAAGGAAGGATGTCCCTAGGTGGGCAAGATCCTTACCCCTGCTTATTTGAGCTTTACATAAGCTACATAGGAGGTCAACCGACCTCCTTCCAGCCTCCCACCTACCGCCGTCCCTATCCTGCCCTCCTCCTGCCTCCCTCCTCTTAATTCTCCTCTCCCCCCTCTCCCTCTCTCCGTTCTCCCCCTTTCCTCCTCCCACCCTTGTGTCTCTGTCCGTCCTACCCTCCCCTTAGATTGTACGCTTCTTTGAGCAGGGCCTCCTCTCCTCCTGTTCTCCACCACCTTAACTCTGCTCTCCAGCTCCTTGTCTCCTCCGCGAGGTCCTCCTGCCCTTCTGCCCCTCTAGCTTCACCGCTGGGGGCTCTCACCTTTCATCTAGCTGTACTTTGAGCTTCTGAATTACTGTGCTTTTTGTTAACTGTACCGTGCTGTCTCACCCTGTATCGCGTCTCTGTATGTCCCTGTACGGCACCTTATAAATAAAAATTAATAATAATAATAATATGGCCATACATTGGTTGTCCGGATTTAGATAACAATAACTCCAGACCGAAGAGGTGCATTTTTTGGTCTTCTGACCAGGCATGATGATGGGCTTTTTCATCCCATGGACATCAGCTGTTTCCCCCCCTGGTGCCTCATTTTCAATAACCACATCACCATCCTCATCATCAAGTTCCTCCACAGCGCCAGCTACATCATCAATAGCCTCCTCCCGAGCCACCTCTTCCCGTACAGTAATGGGAAGGTCAGGCTTGACAAACACCAACACCCTTGGACTCGCCTTGGGGATTTGTGATAATTTCTCTTTAGAAGGCAGAGTTGTTTGCTGTTTTGTTGCTGACAGCATAACTCTCTTTAATTTTTTTTAGGGGGGGGGGAGGAGGAGGAGGAGGGCTAAGATCTTTGGGTGAAGATGGACCACTAGTCATGAACACGGGCCAGGGCCTAAGCCGTTCCTTGCCACTACGTGTCGTAAATGGCATATTGCCAACTTTACGTTTCTCCTCAGATGATTTTAAGTTTCTCTTTTTGCTATTTTTTGAGAACTTGGGCTTTTTGGATTTTACATGCCATGTACTAGGAGATTGGGCATCGGGCTTGGAAGACGACGTTGATGGCATTTAATCGTCTATGTCATGACTAGTGGCAGCAGCTTCAGCATTAGGAGGAAGTGGGTCTTGATCTTTCCCTACTTTATCCTCCAAATTTTTGCACTCCATTATATGTAGCACAAGATACTGCAGAATGTGTGAACTTGGTAATATTGCAGTACCAATGGGCTTATACTGCAGGAATGGTTTGGCAAATTTTGTTGTAATTAAAAAAAAATGTAATTAGTTTTTTTTATAACTTTTTTTACATTTTTTAAACACTTGGGAATATTGGGGAAATAACTATGCCCTTAGAAGCACAGAGCACAGGACACAGGACCACTGGACTGAACAGGACACAGCACAGGACCCAGCAGCACCACTGAACTCAAAATTGACAGAGCACAGCACACAGCACCACTGGACTGATACTGCAGAATGTGTGAACTTGGTAATATTGCAGTACCACTGGACTTTTACTGCTGAATGTGTGAACTTGGTAATATTGCAGTACCAATGGGCTTATACTGCAGGATTGGTTTTTCAAATTTTGTTGTAATTAAAAAAAATTTAAATTAGTTTTTTGTATTTTTTTTTATAACCTTTTTTTAATTTTTTAAACACTTGGGAATAATGGGGAAATAACTATGCCCTTAGAAGCACAGAGCACAGGACCACTGGACTGAACAGGACACAGCACAGGACCCAGCAGCACCACTGAACTCAAAATTGACAGAGCACAGCACACAGCACCACTGGACTGATACTGCAGAACACAGCACAGAACTAAACAGCACAGCACGAGATCTACCAAGACAGAGGACCACCTAACACACCCTCCCTCTACCCTGATCAATGCCCGAGTGAAGATGGCGGCGACTAGCGGGGAATTTATAGGATCCAAGTATCGCGAGATCCGACAGCGGGATTATGACTCAGAGCCTCGGTTTCAGGTTTTCATTTGGCGCCAATACCCGGATCTGTCTCGGATCCGACTCGGATCGGCAACGTTCGGGTGGGCTCGGATTCAGGAAATAAGACGGTTCGTGAAGTTATATTATTAGAAAGTGGAAGCGTTTAGGAACAGCAGCAACTCAACCACGAAGCGGAAGACCACGTAAAATCACTGAGCGGCGTCAATGACTGATAAAGTGCATGGTGCGTAAAAGTTGCCAACGCTCTGCTGATTACATAGCTGAAGAGTTCTGAACTTCCACTGACATTAATGTAAGCACAAAAACTGTGCAGCGGGAGCTTATTGGAATGGGTTTCCATGGCCGAACAGCTGCATGAGGCCTCACATCACCAAGACCAATGCCAAGCGTCTGATGGAGTGGTGTAAAGCACACCGACACTGGACTGTGGAACAGTGGAAACGTGTTCTGTGGAGTGACGAATCACACTTCTCTGTTTGGCAGTCAGATGGGCGAGTCTGAGTCTGGTGGATTCCAGGAGAACGTTACCTGTCTGACTGCATTATGCCAACTGTGAAGTTTGGTGGAGGAGGGATAATGGTATGGGGCTGTTTTTCAGGGTTTGGGCTAGGCCCCTTATCTCCAGTGAAGGGCAATCTTAATGCTTCACCATACCAAGTCATTTTGGACAATGCTTCCAACTTTGTGGCAACTGTTTGGAGAAGGCCCTTTTCTATTCCAACATGACTGTGCCCCAGTGCACACAGCAAGGGCTACAAAGACAGGGTTTGATGAGTTCAGTGTGGAAGATCTTGACTGGCCCACACAGAGTCCTGACCTCAACCCCATCGAACACCAGATTTTCACCTCTATAAACACATAGAATTACTCCTAGACAAGAACAAGATATTAATCTTGTGAAACACATAGAAATAGTCTTTAATAGGGACCAGATATTCAAAACTGCAGGTTTGAAAAGGTAGATATGTTGCCTATAGCAACCAATCAGATTCTAGATGTCATTTTGTAGAATGTACTAAATGATAACTGGAATCTGATTGGTTGTTATAGGCAACATCTCCACTTTTTTAAATCCGCAGTTTAGTAAATATACCCCTAGGAACACATAGAAACAGTCTGGGACCAGATACCTCTAGAAACAGTTCTAGACAGGACTAGACATTCACTTATAAAAACACATAGAAACAGTCCATAACAGGGACCAGATATTTACTTATAGAAACAGTCCTATAGTGGGACCAGATACATCTAGAAACACATAGAAAGAGTCTTAGATGAGGTACGAGGTTCTGTAAAGCGCTGTGTGTTGTGGGCACTACACCTCACAACAATCTGATTGTACAATCCGGGCACATTAAGCCATTTACACAGACCACTCCCGCAGCTAGGAGGCATTATTTATTATTATTATTTCTCTGAAAAATAGGGACTCTGACACAACAGTCAAGACTGATACATGTTTGTAATATGAAAAGGAAGTATATCAGATAGTGACAGAGATGGTCCCTCCATTAAACCTACAATATAGAAATAATATTATGAAATATCAAGGATAGGACATGTGCAGCTATTATTCTCTGTTATCAGACATTCTCTGTCAGAGGCGGCTTCCATTAAAATGGATTACTGACTGGAAGTCTATTGTGTGTAGGAATATATCTGCCCCCACAATCACAATTTAAGGGTATATTTAGTAAACAAAGCATTTAACATTAATTTATCTCTTTGGCAGCTGAGCGTTACCCAGACGCCTGCTCCACGTACGCGCACCCATACTGTATATGTTGGCTGTCCTGTACTGTAAGTGATCGGTCCAGGATAAACCATTAATACTTCCCACTTTATTTCATTAATTAATTTATGGTGATTTAGGAAACATGCGTATACTGAGTCTGTTATGGATCCAGCTCTTCACTCGTGTCTTCTCCATCATTATGACATATTGCTTGTAAAGTATCAACATATTTGTATACTTGATGACTTCCTTACAGTTAATTACCAGGCGTGGCCTCTAGACAGCACCCTCCCCTGAGCTTACATACTCATCTCTAGCCGCGCCCTGCACAGTGTGCAGCCGCCGGCAGCAAGCCCCTGCTAGGGGGGGGGGTGGTCGCCCCGATCGCCCCCCCTGGATCCGCCACTGGCGTGGCCTCTAGACAGCACCCTCCCCTGAGCTTACATACTCATCTCTAGCCGCGTCCTGCACAGTGTGCAGATAATGTACTACATCAGTGCTGACCAGGTACCTGGACACATGTAACATTAGTATGTAATTACAGAGGCATTGCGCACCTTATATATACCTGACATGCATGGTTGGTGGACAGACCTGTTTATTGCAGCATACAGGTGAGCTCTGCTAAGGATAATAAACTTTTTTTTAGTATAGTGAAAATGTAAATATATAATATGCACATAATGAGAAAAGACTCAACTGTCCTTTATTATTCCTCTACAGTCATGGCCAAAAGTTTTGAGAATGACACAAATGTTATTTTTCACAAAGTCTGCTGCCTTATGATGGCAATTTGCATATACGCCAGAATATCATGAAGAGTGATTAGATGAATTGCAATTAGTTTCATAGTCCCTCTTTGCCATGACAATGAACTTTATCCCAAAAACAACATTTCCACTGCATTTCAGCCCTGCCACAAAAGGACCAACTGACATCAGGTCAGTGATTCTCTCGTTACCACAGGTGATAGTGTTGACGAGGATATGGCTGGTGATCACTCTGTCATGCTGATTGAGTTAGAATAACAGACTGGAAGCTTTAAAAGGAGGTTGGTGCTTGAAATCATTGTTCTTCCTCTGTTAACCATGGTTATATGCAAGGAAACATGCAGTCATCATTGCTTTGCACAAAAAGGGCTTCACAGGCAAGGATATTGCTGCTAGTAAGATTGCACCTAAATCAACCATTTATCGGATCATCAAGAACTTCAAGGAGAGAGGTTCTATAGTTGTGAAGAAGGCTTCAGGGCGCCCAAGAACGTCCAGCAAGCGCCAGGACCGTCTCCTAAAGTTGATTCAGCTGCGGGATCGGGGCACCACCAGTGCAGAGCTTGCTCAGGAATGGCAGCAGGCAGGTGTGAGTGCATCTGCACGCACAGTGAGGTGAAGACTTTTGGAGGATGGCCTGATGTCAAAAAGGCCAGCAAAGAAGCGAGGAAAAACACAGACAGACTGATATTCTGCAAAAGCTATAGGGATTGGACTGCTGAGGACTGGGGTAAAGTCATTTTCTCTGATAAATCCCATTTCAGATTGTTTGTGGCATCTGGAAAAAGGCTTGTCCGGAGAAGGAAAGGTGAGTGCTGCCATCAGTCCTGTGTCATCCCAACAGTAAAGCATCCTGAGACCATTCATGTGTGGGGTGGATTCTCAGCCAAGGGAGTGGGCTCACTCACAATTTTGCATAAGAACACAGCCATGAATAAAGAATGGAACCAAAACATTCTCCAAGAGCAACTTCTCCCAACCATCCAAGAACAGTTTGGTGATGAACAATGCCTTCTCCAGCATGATGGAGCACCTTGCCATAAGGCAAAAGGGATAACTAAGTGGCTCAGAGGTCAAAACATGGAAATTTTGGGTCCATGGCCAGGAAACTCCCCAGACCTTAATCCCATTGAGAACTTGTAGTCAATCCTCTAGAGGCGGGTGGGCAAACAAAAACCCACAAATTCTGACAAACTCCAAGCATTGATTAGGCAAGAATGGGCGGCCATCAGTCAGTATGTGGCCCAGAAGTTGATTGACAGCTGCCAGGGCGAATTGCTGAGATCTTTACAAAGATGGGTCAACACTGCAAATATTGACTCTTTGCATAAACTTAATGTAATTGTCAATAAAAGTCTTTAACACTTCTGAAATGCTTGTAATGTTACTTCAGTATAACAGCAACATCTGATAGAGGTCTAAAACCACTGAAGCAGCAAACTGTGTGACAACCAATACTTGTGTCATTCTCAGAACGTTTGGCCATGACTGTATACTCCATACTTGTCCATCCTTCTGGAATGTCTGGAAGACTTTTGAATTATGGGTAGGTTTCCAGGACTCCAGGAACAGCAGGCCATTCTCCTGTATCCTGCCCACTCCTTCCATTCATTTGGCCCCGGCCCCCACGGAGAAATGATGTGATGTGCAGCTCTTCATACCTGCACTTCACCTCCTCTCTGGGAGACTCAAAATAAGTTGGCAAGTATGCAATACTCAGGTATGCCCAGTACACGCAATTAGAATGTATCAGGGTTGAACTGGGAGAACCTGTGTCGTTTTCCAACCTAACTCTGTAACTATATAGCCCCAAATGCCACCTGATAGCCAATATGCCCCATATATATAGCTGCCAACATATGGACACTTCTGAGCTGGTGGCTCCACTCAGGTTACACTGTCTAAGCCGACCTCAGCGCACTACAATCCCCAGCATGCCATGTTTACTGAATGTGATAACTGCACTTCTTTTGGATTTTAAATACTCACCTTAAAGAAATATCAGTCCCTAACGCCCAGAGAGTAAAAATCTACAGTAATAATTGCACATAATGTACAGAAACAAAAGAATCTTATAGGGCAGTAAATTAATAGTGAAAAATAGGAAAAGCCGTAAGACAAACATATTAGACAGATATTATTAATATAATGGCTCGCCTTCCATCGAAGCACCAATGTAGTCTATGCCATTGTGCTAATTCATGCTCATATCCTTATAAACATGGGCACATGACACCACAAATGACCTTTATTGTCTGGATGTGTTATGGTGCTAAAGTGCCATCTTGTGGTCAGAAGAAAAACGGCAGAATTACGTGCATGTGACTCACTGTGGGGATAACCTGTGTAGATCCTGATTTTATAAAAAATCTGTTCCCTGAATGTTCTCTACATCATGCTACAATAGGGACATAACCAATAAGATATATCCCACTGGGCATGTGAGAATAATCCATATATTCATATTCATGTTGAAAGTGAGACAGTGATAACACAACAAACAGTTACTGAGCCAGTCATTACAATTACTAAAGATAACGCTTTCACAGATTTTATTCACAATTGTAAGTACAGATTATTATACTTGAAGATTAAGTTATTGAGGAGCATGCCGCTCATAGTAGAAAGTATTGGGTGCTGATGCTTCCGGCTGTTACTGAAACGCACCTCAGTACACCGATGCAGGAGGAAGTGCACAGTGATCCCGTCATGTATCTGATCCCCGCTCTCTGAGGGTATGGTGGATCGGTATCGGTGTACTGAGGAGCATGCCGGTCACAGCAGAGAGTATTGGGTGCCGATGCTTCCTGCTGTTACTGGAGTGCTCCTCAGTACACCGATGCACGAGGAAGTGCACAGTGATCCCGTCATGTATCTGATCCCCGCTCTCTGAGGGTATGGAGGATCGGTATCGGTGTACTGAGGAGCATGCAGGTCACAGCAGAGAGTATTGGGTGCTGATGCTTCCTGCTGTTACTGGAGTGCTCCTCAGTACACCGATGCACGAGGAAGTGCACAGTGATCCCGTCATGTATCTGATCCCCACTCTCTGAGGGTATGGAGGATCGGTATCGGTGTACTGAGGAGCATGCTGGTCACAGCAGAGAGTATTGGGTGCCGATGCTTCCTGCTGTTACTGGAGTGCTCCTCAGTACACCGATGCACGAGGAAGTGCACAGTGATCCCGTCATGTATCTGATCCCCGCTCTCTGAGGGTATGGAGGATCGGTATTGGTGTACTGAGGAGCATGCTGGTCACAGCAGGATGCACGTTTCTTTCTATTATTAAAGATAAAACAAGCATATGAATGCGCAGAATTACCGATATATGCTTTAATAAAATCTAGCCAATATACATATATACATAAACAAATTCTAAGGACAAATATTGGCACTCGCATAAGTGTCAAACAATAGTTAGCGGATAAAATATACCACACATAATAAGTAAAAATCCTGGTATGCTGTGTATATAACATATAAATCACTGCAGAAAACCTCGTATGAGATGCATGGAGAGATAGTGGGACAACATCTAAAACATCACATATGACTTATTGAAAACATGTAATAAAAAATGCAGGTAAGTATGAGCGTGAGTTCCGTTCATTAAGAGTCACAGCCACGAATAACTCTCCCTTGTAAGGTAGATGTATGAGAATTCTCGGAGACACAGGGTGGTTCTTTTTACTATTGTAACTGCCACGGCGGTAAGAAGATTCACCAACTAAGTTCTCAATATATCTAATATCCCAACATTCAGGCACTATTAAGACCAATGTGATTTATCTGATTTATTGGCCGCATGCACGGCATAAGAAGAATCTGTTTTTCGCTTACAATGCAGTGGAGTTACATAGTAAACCTATGATATGGATACAATTTCTTTTATTATTTCCTAATTGATCAGAATACCGCAATACTTTTACACTGTCCGGATTCCAACAGATATCTCTCATACATCTACCTTACAAGGGAGAGTTATTCGTGGCTGTGACTCTTAATGAACGGAACTCACGCTCATACTTACCTGCATTTTTTATTACATGTTTTCAATAAGTCATATGTGATGTTTTAGATGTTGTCCCACTATCTCTCCATGCATCTCATACGAGGTTTTCTGCAGTGATTTATATGTTATATACACAGCATACCAGGATTTTTACTTATTATGTGTGGTATATTTTATCCGCTAACTATTGTTTGACACTTATGCGAGTGCCAATATTTGTCGTTAGAATTTGTTTATGTATATATGTATATTGGCTAGATTTTATTAAAGCATATATCGGTAATTCTGCGCATTCATATGCTTGTTTTGTTTTATATGTATAGAGACCCAACACTGTCTCCTTTTTTGAATTGCTGCACCTGATACCGATGTTATTATCTAGCATTTACTAGTTGTTTAATCCATATTAGCGCCAGAGATTTAAGTTGTTCTATTAATAAAGATGACAGAGTGAGTTTTGAGAGGCAGATGATGGCAACAATGGTCCCCTCAGCCATTGTTAGGAACAGCCCTGGACATCCATCCTGCCATCATTACTCAGTTCTACAATATACACAATAGAGCGTCCAACTACAATCGTATTATAAATTGATGACTATTCATATGTGGATCATACCTGTTCTGACCGGCGCTCTTCTCTCTCCTTTCCTCCCTTCCTCTCTATATTAACCTGGGTCTTTATTAAGTATTCCATACTAGAAACTAGTCTGGGATTCCACACTTGGAAAATGAGTTGTGAACTGCGTCAGTGAAATGTTGACAGAACTTAAGTTTGAGCCTCTTTCATGGCTGCTCCTTATTTCTCTGTGTCACTCAGACAATGGTGAGGGGCTTCTCTTTGGGGTAAAGGGCTCAGAGAGGCACTGAGAGGCCAGACTGTCCTGTGAGCTGTAATAGCGCTCAGTCTCCAGGGTTTCTGGGGCTCCGCTCTGGATCTGTGGAGAACTGGCTTTATCTCTAGACTCCCCTTCCTGGTACCAAGAGCTGACTGGGCTGACAGAGAAATGGGCAGAGCTGGCGTTGCTCGCAGGGGCCTCTCTGGACGCTGGAGGTGGAGTCAGGGCCCTTACTGCATTGTGAAACGATTTCAGAGCTCTCTCTCTGCGCTGTCTCTCTTGGCGCTCTCTTCTTTCTCGTCGACGCTGCTGTTTGCGCAGATCTTTCACCATCTTCTTACGAGAGTCAACCAGGTTCCTGGCAGACATGAGTCAGAAAACAGTGAGATGGTGGGAGAGAGAGGGACATCGTAAATGTCTGAAATCACCCTTTGTCCACTACTGTGGTTCTTCAAGAACTGTGTTAAAGCACAATATATCCATCCCTTCTAATCATCATCATCATTTATATAGCGCCACCAATTCCGCAGCTCTGTACAGAGAATATTTGTCACTCACATCAGTCCCTGTGCCTATGGAGCTTACAGTCTAAATTCCCTAAGATACACACACACTAGGGTTCATTTTATCAGCAGCCAATTAACCTACCAGTATGTTTTTGGAGTGTGGGAGGAAACACAGTGAGAACATACAAACTGCACACAGGTAAGGAACACATGACCCCAGCACTGTGAGGCAGATGTGCTAATCACTGAGCCAGACACATCCTTAGGGGGGAAAGTAACGTGGCCTGCGCACTATTACCGTTATTACAGTAATAGTGTAAATACTGTTATTACGCTAGTTTTAACGCCGGCTTTTTGCAGAAAACTGGGTTAAACTTGCGGTAATAACGGTAATAGCTTTATCGCGGCGGTACTTTGGGGGGAATTGAATTCCCCCCTTAATGTTTATGTAAATTATTGTAGTTTCCACATCTTAAGTCACATTCCACCCAGGTCCTTCTCTACTGATCTGAGTCTTCCTTACACTGGGTTTATGCTTGGTTTAGCTCATTGTAGACAAGTTATTGGGTGTAGTCCCTACTCCTCCAAAGTCTGACCCCCTGTGCTCGCTGCTGCTCCTTACATAGAGAACTACAAGAGGAATTGATAGAAGACAATGACATACATGACCTCAAAATAGATAAAAGATTTCTCACATGTTGAGCCAACTCGCTGCCACTGCTCTCAGAATGTTTTCGGTGGACAAGTCTTTAAAGGCACTGCAAGAAATGGGCTACATACAGGCCGAGTCTCTGGCTAGTCAACCCACAGCTTTCTCAGGGTATCCTGTGGTGGCCTCTCACAGATACAGTATGTATATGTTTATGTATACAGTGTCAATGAGGAAACAGCGCTTTACAAATGTATCAAAATACAATACAGAAATAAATATAAAGTGCATTGACAGAAGACATGTGAGTAGAAGCAGCGCTGAAAGACACAACTGTCGGGTGTATCGATGTCACAGTGCGGAGCAGGAGTCACATACTCAGCGACCGGAGCTTGAAGAAGGGTTTGAAGGTAGGAAAGATGGATGCTAGATGGTTATTGGCAGCAGAGAGTTCCAGAGATAAGGGGCAGCAGAGGAAAATGATAAATCCACATGACAATGAGTATAGCAGGGTATTAAGGGCCTAATTTAGAGATGAATACATATTGTGTCCCAAACGTACACAGAAATATTCTGTTGCAAAAATGCGGACTTATGTGTTTTGAGTCGTATCCAACTCAAAACACCTCCGGCGTACGTCAGAATACGCCCCATGATAGCACAGTGATGCTCTATTTGTATACAATATATTGAAGTGTATGAAACACAAGAGAGAATACTGTTTTGGCAATAAATGCAAAAGTCACATTTGCCTTATAAAATATAAACACCCCCAAATCCATTCTTTATGACTCCAATGGGAATCTTTCCTGCAGTCCATATGGAAAACACAAATAAGCAATCTTAATAGATGATTGAGTCTTAAATTAATATAGCGGCAATGCTCTGTGTATTGTATACAGGTCATTAGAATGTCCTGTGTATTGTATATCAGCCACTAGAATGCTCTCTGCATTTTATATTGGTCACTGGAATGCTCTCTGCATTGTATATTGGTCACTAGAATGCTCTCTGCATTGTATATTGGTCACTAGAATGCTTTCTGTATTGTATATTGGTCACTAGAATGCTCTCTGTATTGTATATTGGTCACTAGAATGTTCTCTGTATTGTATATTGGTCACTAGAATGCTCTCTTATTGTATATTGGACACTAGAATGCTCTGTGCATTGTATATTGGGCACTAGAATGTTCTCTGTATTGTATATTGGTCACTAGAATGCTCTCTTATTGTATATTGGTCACTAGAATGTTCTCTGTGTTGTACATTGGTCACTAGCATGTTCTCTTATTGTATATTGGTCACGAGAATGTTCTATGTATTTTATATTGATCACTAGAATGTTCTCTGTATTGTATATTGGGCACTGGAATGCTCTCTGCATTGTATATTGGTCACTGGAATGTTCTCTGTATTGTATATTGGGCACTAGAATGCTCTCTTATTGTATATTGGGCACTAGAATGCTCTGTGCATTGTATATTGGTCACTGGAATGCTCTGTGTATTGTATATTGGGCACTAGAATGCTATGTGCATTGTATATTGGGCACTAGAATGCTCTGTGCATTGTATATTGGTCACTGGAATGCTCTGTGCATTGTATATTAGTCATTATGATGCTCTCTGTATTGTCTCAGCAATCAGTACTAGTCTGATGGGGCTATTAGATGTTATATATGATTATTCATGCCTCTGACGTACCTGCACTGTTACGTGAAACCTACTGTTGTTGCCAGCCCTTCCCTGTATTGGGGGAGGTATTCATTGCAATCAGCAGAGTTCTCCCTCTCACCTGTAGTCAATAGTCCCAGTCTGATCTTTGTCCAGTCTCTGCAGCAAGGAGTCCATCTGGACAGCATCCAGTATGACACCAGCTACCTGTGGAGAAGAATTGTGGCAGCAGATTGGGAGTCATATTTAATAAATGCACTGTAATATCCATCTGCGCGGTGCCTTTCTTATTCATCGAGTTTACTGATACATGTCTTATCTAATCGCTCATTCAATGTTCTTTTCTCTCGATCCATCTCCTCCATCAGTTGAAGTACTACAAGGCTAAGAACTTGTCCCCTCCTCTTCTTCATCTTTACAGCTTATTTTGGAAACTAAACAGGCTCATTTGGATTTCAGTATCATAACTCTGTGGCTCTCTTGCCATCTGTGTTGGTCACATTGCTCCTCCATGCACTATTCCTGGTACAATCTGGATTTGACCCATGGGCAGCACCATGTGACCCCTTAGCCTGTCTAGTAATACCCAATCATGTTATACTGCAGAATTTGTTTCTGATTATAAAGCGATGTGGCGTATGCTGGCGCTATATAAATAATATTAATCATCACAAATAAAACATATGGCTGATAATGAATCATTCCATGTGCAGCGGACACTGTATTGCTGGCAGTCGCCGCTGGCTAGCTTTGGGCACGAAGTCTGATATTAGCCACCACTTGGACTCAGAATACCCACAGGTTGTGGCCCCAAGCTGGTCCCACTGACAGAGACTTATATATAGTCCAGGGCCAAGCAGGGATTGGAGCTGATAACAAGCAGATGTCAGAGGATGTCTAATATCCATTAACCGGTGTCAGTGTCGGGCACAATCTCCTGATGCTCAGTGAGGCCGCAGGGTGGTGTCACACAGACGCTCACAGGCAGGATATCATCCCTACCACCCGTACTCACCGTAAGGTACCTGAGAAAGTCACTGACGGAGACACTCATGCTGCCATCTTTGTCCATGTTCTTGAAGAAATCCAGCATCCGAAGTTTTCTTTCATCCAGGAAATCCTGAAGGGATCAGAAAACAAGGTCTAAGGAATATAGTACACGGAGGACCTAGTACTGTTCTCTCCCATGACTCCCATTGTTTATTGTGTAACACGATCCCCGCATTTGTTATCCCTCTTATAAGCCAACAAAAAAATACAGACAATTTTGGACAATTGCGCCTACTTTTCAACTATGCTTAATTTCAAGGCGCCTGCTTCCTGGTGTCAGGTAAATTAATCTGTGCCTACATTTGGGTACTCGGTGCATTGTGGAAAGTGCCATTACAAAGTCCAACCTACTAAAAAAAAACATTTTTCTCCTAAAATATTGCTGACTTTAGCCTGGTTTATGGCTGAATGATTCATGAGATTCAGGTGACATCGGGCACCAGGGTTAGGGCTCAGTATATTTATAGGATGAGCCCTGGTATACACCACCTCTGACCAGGCAGAAAATCAGGTCCAAAATGCTGTACAATTACCCATATAACTGTGACCACCTCCCTAAATGTTACTTCTCCACCCACATCAACTCATTAAGATTATTCCGCCATGCAAAATTATGTCCCACTTTTTCCACTTGAGTGCAGACCTAGATACACTTTCTATGATTACCGAGGACTCCACGAACAGCTCAACCTCCCATCAAAGTGCAAACCTTTGTCATTTTGGCTCACATGTTCATGCAGAATATTGTTCATGTCACAATAGGACATTTCCACTTTCACATGGTTGTAAATGAGTCTTATAATGGCTATTTACCAGGAAACCCTTCATCAAAGAATCACATTATCAGCCATCTCCTGTTAAGAAGTGCTCAATATTTTTTAGCTGAGACCCCAAGTGTCAGTGTGCCGTTGTTCTGTGACCCCAAGTGTCAGTGTGCCGTTGTTCTGTGACCCCAAGTGTCAGTGTGCCATTGTTCTGTGACCCCAAGTGTCAATGTGCCATTGTTCTGTGACCCCAAATGTCAGTGTGCCGTTGTTCTGTGACCCCAAGTGTCAGTGTGCCATTGTTCAACTGTCAAGTGCAATGCCCCCCCCCCCCCCCCCCCCCGCTGCAGGGCACGGAGCAGGATG
This sequence comes from Mixophyes australis, assembly GCA_036250195.1. Classification (NCBI taxonomy): domain Eukaryota; kingdom Metazoa; phylum Chordata; class Amphibia; order Anura; family Limnodynastidae; genus Mixophyes; species Mixophyes australis. The sequence goes on along the minus strand of JAVHZZ010000012.1, from coordinate 267,138 downwards.
GGTGGTAATTACACCCCCCCCGCTGCAGGGCACGGAGCAGGATGGGTGGTAATTACACCCCCCCCCCCCCCGCTGCAGGGCACGGAGCAGGATGGGTGGTAATTACACCCCCCCCCCCCCCCCCCCGCTGCAGGGCACGGAGCAGGATGAGTGGTAATTACACCCCCCCCCCCCCCCCGCTGCAGGGCACGGAGCAGGATGGGTGGTAATTACACCCCTCCCCCCTCCCCGCTGCAGGGCACGGAGCAGAATGGGTGGTGATTACACCTCCCCGCTGCAGGGCACGGAGCAGGATGGGTGGCAATTACACCCCCCCACTGCAGGGCACGGAGCAGGATGGGTGGTGATTACACTGCCCCCCCTGGCACTGGTCACTGGTCACAATGTTGGTCTATCCACCATGCACATTATTAGCACACAGGACATTATTATGACATTGAGCATCTGCACTTTGGGAAATGGTTATTAATAGGTTTTCTTTCTGGGTATTTCTTATTAAACATCCTCTGTCTGAAGCACTCCCTATATCTCCTCTGTACATCTCTGTTTATTATAACTATGGTATATAGCATATTCTTTTGCAGTAGGTGTATATGCACATGTATGTCTGTGTGTGTATATGTACAGTGTTCCCATGTATGTATGCACATAATTGTCTATATGTGTGTGCACATGTATGTCTGTATGTGTGCATGCACATGTATGTCTCTGAGTGTACATGTGTGTGTGTTCATGCACATGTATGTTTGTGTGTACATGTATGTCTGTGTATGCATGTGAATGTCTGTGCGTATGCACATGTATGTGTGTGTGTGCACATGTATATCTGTATGTATACGTATATCTGTATGTATGCACATGTATGTCTGTGTGTTTCCACATGTATGTCTGTATGCATGTGTATGTGTGTATGAACGTGTATGTATGTCCGTATAAGTGTATATGTCTATGCACATGTATGTCTGTATGCATATATATGTGTGTGTATGCACATGTATGTTTGTGTGTTTGTACATGTATGTCTATATGTGTACATGTATGTCTGTATATGTGTATGCACATGTATGTTTGTATGTGTGTGTGTATGCACATTTTTGTGTGTGTGCACATGTATATCTGTCAGGACTGAAGGTGGACTGTGGGAACATATACAATTTGAGGTGCATAGTGCATGTGGAGGCTTTGTGTAGATGACAATCACACAATAGTATGTCTATAAACACACGTCCCATCACCTGTATGACCCTCATAGGATCTGGACGCACTGCACGCTTTTTAGTGATAAATCCTTGTTTTCCAGCGTACAACACATGTAACGTAGGGCGGGAAGTGGAAGCTGCTTCCAGAAGTGAAAGGAATTGTTGGTTGACCAGAACGTTCTGAGAGGAGAAGACACAATGTATATGATGATATCATACTGCACGTATCGCTTTATACATTCTCTCCGTACTCACAGAAATGTCCAGCTCCTCCATCCTGCTCTCTGACCGCCTGGTAACTGAGCTCAGGAGCGTGATGGCGCCCTCTACTGTCAGGGGATTCCGGGAGAGCTGCAATGATCATAGTTACTATAAAGCCTTAATGTGTCCAATATACAATTAGGCAAAACAGGGTGTTTATGGCAAATTTATAGGCGTGCGTTTTAGTTTGCCCAATGCCGGAGATGTCATTTTCAATGAATGTGTGATGGGTTGTTAGTGCCAAGCTCTTACCGAACTGTGGCTACGTGCTTATGAAATATCAATCTCTTATGCTGCATATAGTTACTAACCTCCAGCGGCTTATATACTTATGTATACTTATATATACTATGTGTGTGCTATGTAACCGTTATATACCTGTACTATGTGTGTGCTATGTAACCGTTATATACCTGTACTATGTGTGTACTATGTAACCGTTATATACCTGTACTATGTGTGTACTATGTAACCGTTATATACCTGTACTATGTGTGTACTATGTAACCGTTATATACCTGTACTATGTGTGTGCTATGTAACCGTTATATACCTGTACTATGTGTGTGCTATGTAACCGTTATATACCTGTACTATGTGTGTGCTATGTAACCGTTATATACCTGTACTATGTGTGTACTATGTAACCGTTATATACCTGTACTATGTGTGTGCTATGTAACCGTTATATACCTGTACTATGTGTGTACTATGTAACCGTTATATACCTGTACTATGTGTGTGCTATGTAACCGTTATATACCTGTACTATGTGTGTGCTATGTAACCGTTATATACCTGTACTATGTGTGTGCTATGTAACCGTTATATACCTGTACTATGTGTGTGCTATGTAACCGTTATATACCTGTACTATGTGTGTACTATGTAACCGTTATATACTTGTACTATGTGTGTACTATGTAACCGTTATATACCTGTACTATGTGTGTGCTATGTAACCGTTATATACCTGTACTATGTGTGTACTATGTAACCGTTATATACTTGTACTATGTGTGTACTATGTAACCGTTATATACCTGTACTATGTGTGTGCTATGTAACCGTTATATACCTGTACTATGTGTGTGCTATGTAACCGTTATATACTTGTACTATGTGTGTACTATGTAACCGTTATATACCTGTACTATGTGTGTACTATGTAACCGTTATATACCTGTACTATGTGTGTGCTATGTAACCGTTATATACCTGTACTATGTGTGTACTATGTAACCGTTATATACCTATACTATGTGTGTGCTATGTAACCGTTATATACCTGTACTATGTGTGTACTATGTAACCGTTATATACCTGTACTATGTGTGTGCTATGTAACCGTTATATACTTGTACTATGTGTGTGCTATGTAACCGTTATATACCTGTACTATGTGTGTACTATGTAACCGTTATATACCTGTACTATGTGTGTGCTATGTAACCGTTATATACCTGTACTATGTGTGTACTATGTAACCGTTATATACTTGTACTATGTGTGTGCTATGTAACCGTTATATACTTGTACTATGTGTGTACTATGTAACCGTTATATACCTGTACTATGTGTGTGCTATGTAACCGTTATATACCTGTACTATGTGTGTACTATGTAACCGTTATATACCTGTACTATGTGTGTACTATGTAACCGTTATATACCTGTACTATGTGTGTGCTATGTAACCGTTATATACCTGTACTATGTGTGTACTATGTAACTGTTATATACCTGTACTATGTGTGTGCTATGTAACCGTTATATACCTGTACTATGTGTGTACTATGTAACCGTTATATACCTGTACTATGTGTGTACTATGTAACCGTTATTTACCTGTACTATGTGTGTGCTATGTAACCGTTATATACCTGTACTATGTGTGTACTATGTAACCGTTATATACCTGTACTATGTGTGTACTATGTAACCGTTATATACCTGTACTATGTGTGTGTACTATGTAACCGTTATATACTTGTACTATGTGTGTACTATGTAACCGTTATATACCTGTACTATGTGTGTACTATGTAACCGTTATATACCTGTACTATGTGTGTGCTATGTAACCGTTATATACCTGTACTATGTGTGTACTATGTAACCGTTATATACCTGTACTATGTGTGTGCTATGTAACCGCTATATACCTGTACTATGTGTGTACTATGTAACCGTTATATACCTGTACTATGTGTGTACTATGTAACCGTTATATACCTGTACTATGTGTGTACTATGTAACCGTTATATACCTGTACTATGTGTGTACTATGTAACCGTTATATACCTGTACTATGTGTGTACTATGTAACCGTTATATACCTGTACTATGTGTGTGCTATGTAACCGTTATATACCTGTACTATGTGTGTACTATGTAACCGTTATATACCTGTACTATGTGTGTGCTATGTAACCGTTATATACCTGTACTATGTGTGTACTATGTAACCGTTATATACCTGTACTATGTGTGTGCTATGTAACCGTTATATACCTGTACTATGTGTGTGCTATGTAACCGTTATATACCTGTACTATGTGTGTACTATGTAACCGTTATATACTTGTACTATGTGTGTACTATGTAACCGTTATATGCTTGGACTATTTATGAATGAGATGCATGTTCTGATATCCATCATCTTTATTAGTCACAGACTAACGCTCGTCACGGACAGCAGAAGCAACAGGGAGCCTTATATAAACACACAATATATAAAAGCTGTTACCTTCAGCACACGCAGGGTATCATTGCTCTCCAGGCCTTTGCACAGGAGCCGGACACCCTCGTTACTGATCCGGTTGCAGCTGATATCGAGGTGAAGAAGGGAACTATTAGCTTTAAGAGCTTCTCCCAATGCCAGAGCCCCCTCATTGCCAAAACCATTGTAGGAGAGATCGAGGACCTTCAGCATCCCGTTCACCTGCAGAGAGAGAGAGATACACAGACCTCACTGTCATGTGCACACGTGTGCATGGGATTCCACATCCGACTGCTCGGCCTCATATAGACATAGATGTTGTGAGGCCCATTTCAGCTGTAATGAATGTGAGGAAAGAAGGACACTAAAGACACAATGTTAGAAATCATCTGCAACTACTATGAACATTAGTCGGTGTATTGTAAGCGTTAAAGTACGTGTGTGGCGCTGTTCCAAGTTGACACTTATAACGCAGGAGAGTGCGTGTGATCTGGTGGTGAGACTGGAGGTTGGCTCCATCTCCAAAGCCCACAAGTCCAGTTTGGAGTGACGGATTGAAGAGGTCGTACTCTGATCTGAGGACTATCTGGGAAGAGCGGTGAGCTGACGCTCTCTAGGCTTTGTTATCATGTTATTATATTGTCACTGGCTGGACTAATGTTACCTACCCGGCAAAGAGAACTTTGCCTTACAGTAAATAACACAATTATTCCTACAAGCTCGTGCATTCGGTATTTTTATATTTGTGACTATAGAACAGTGAATACATCAAACCTGTAATGCGGCTTTACAGGAAGTAAGTGATATAAATGTAAAACGTACAGACGTACACATGGAATCCCGTGTAATGTACAGACATGAACGTACACATGAAATCCCGTGTAATGTACAGACATGAACGTACACATGAAATCCTGTGTAATGTACAGACGTGAACGTACACATGAAATCCCGTGTAATGTACAGACATGAACGTACACATGGAATCCCGTGTAATGTACAGACATGAACGTACACATGAAATCCCGTGTAATGTACAGACATGAACGTACACATGGAATCCCGTGTAATGTACAGACATGAACGTACACATGGAATCCCGGGTAATGTACAGACATGAACGTACACATGGAATCCCGTGTAATGTACAGACGTGAACGTACACATGGAATCCCGTGTAATGTACAGACGTGAACGTACACATGGAATCCCGTGTAATGTACAGACGTGAACGTACACATGGAATCCCGTGTAATGTACAGACATGAACGTACACATGGAATCCCGTGTAATGTACAGACGTGAACGTACACATGGAATCCCGTGTAATGTACAGACGTGAACGTACACATAGAATCCCGTGTAATGTACAGACATGAACGTACACATGGAATCCCGTGTAATGTATAGACATGAATGTACACATGGAATCCCGTGTAATGTACAGACGTGAGTGTACACATGGAATCCCGTGTAATGTACAGACATGAACGTACACATGGAATCCCGTGTAATGTACAGACATGAATGTACACATGGAATCCCGTGTAATGTACAGACGTGAGTGTACACATGAAATCCCGTGTAATGTACAGACATGAACGTACACATGGAATCCCGTGTAATGTACAGACATGAACGTACACATGGAATCCCGTGTAATGTACAGACATGAACGTACACATGGAATCCCGTGTAATGTACAGACGTGAACGTACACATGGAATCCCGTGTAATGTACAGACATGAACGTACACATGGAATCCCGTGTAATGTACAGACGTGAACGTACACATGGAATCCCGTGTAATGTACAGACGTGAACGTACACATAGAATCCCGTGTAATGTACAGACATGAACGTACACATGGAATCCCGTGTAATGTACAGACATGAATGTACACATGGAATCCCGTGTAATGTACAGACGTGAACGTACACATGGAATCCCGTGTAATGTACAGACGTGAACGTACACATGGAATCCCGTGTAATGTACAGACGTGAACGTACACATAGAATCCCGTGTAATGTACAGACATGAACGTACACATGGAATCCCGTGTAATGTACAGACGTGAACGTACACATGGAATCCCGTGTAATGTACAGACGTGAACGTACACATAGAATCCCGTGTAATGTACAGACATGAACGTACACATGGAATCCCGTGTAATGTACAGACATGAATGTACACATGGAATCCCGTGTAATGTACAGACGTGAGTGTACACATGGAATCCCGTGTAATGTACAGACATGAGTGTATAGACATGAACGTACACATAGAATCCCGTGTAACGTACAGACATGAACATACACGTGGAATCCCGTGTAACGTACAGACATGAATGTGAATTGTTCTATATAACAGATGTAACATAATGGGGGTCTGTTACCCTCAGGCCGGCGCTCAGAGCGATGGCTCCCGTCATACGGATGTGATTCCAGCTCAATTTCAGTCGCTGCAGACCCTCGTTAGCAGCTGACAAAGGACAGAAACGTTAAGAAATAAAATAAATAAATACATATTAATCTTAATATGACAAATCTCAATATAAGATTGAATCTTATCTGATCCACTTATCTTACCCCAATAATAACTGGCAACTGCTAACGCCTATATATACCTGCCATCATGTGACCCCTATATATACCTGCCATCATGTGACCCCTATATATACCTGCCATCATGTGACCCCTGTATATACCTGCCATCATGTGACCCCTATATATACCTGCCATCATGTGACCCCTATATATACCTACCATCATGTGACCCCCTATATATACCTACCATCATGTGACCCCTATATATACCTACCATCATGTGACCCCCTATATATACCTGCCATCATGTGACCCCTATATGTACCTGCCATTATGTGACCCCTATATATACCTACCATCATGTGACCCCTATATATACCTGCCATCATGTGACCCCTATATATACCTGCCATCATGTGACCCCTATATATACCTGCCATCATGTGACCCCCTATATATACCTGCCATCATGTGACCCCTATATATACCTACCATCATGTGACCCCTATATATACCTGCCATCATGTGACCCCTATATATACCTACCATCATGTGACCCCCTATATATACCCGCCATCATGTGACTCCTATATATATATATATATATATATATATATATATATATATATATATTTCATCATGTGACCCCTATATATACCTGCCATCATGTGACCCCTATATATACCTGCCATAATGTGACACCTATATGTACCTACCATCATGTGACACCTATATATACCTGCCATCATGTGACCCCTATATATACCTGCCATCATGTGACCCCTATATATACCTACCATCATGTGACCCCTATATATACCTACCATCATGTGACCCCTATATGTACCTACTATCATGTGACCCCTATATATACCTGCCATCATGTGACCCCTATATATACCTGTCATCATGTGACCCCTATATGTACCTGCCATCATGTGGCCCCTATATATACCTACCATCATGTGACCCCTATATATGCCTGCCATCATGTGACCCCTATATATACCTGCCATCATGTGACCCCTATATATACCCGTCATCATGTGACCCCTATATGTACCTGCCATCATGTGGCCCCTATATATACCTACCATCATGTGACCCCTATATATACGTGCCATCATGTGGCCCCTATATATACCTACCATCATGTGACCCCTATATATACCTGTCATCATGTGACCCCTATATGTACCTGCCATGATGAGACCCCTATATATACCTACCATCATTTGACCCCTATATGTACCTGCCATCGTGTGACCCCTATATATATCTATCATCATGTCACCCCTATAAGTACCTGCTATCATGTGACCCCTATATGTCCCTGCCATTATGTGATTCCTATATATATATCTATCATGTGACCCCTAGATATTTCTATCATCATGTGACCCCCTATACATACCTGCCATCATGTGATCCCTATGCATATCTATCATCATGTGACCCCTATATATATCATCATGTGACCCCCTATATATACCTGCCATCATGTGATCCCTATGAAAATCTATCATCATGTGACCCCTATATATAATTGCCATCATGTGACTCCTATATATATCTATCATCATGTGACCCCTATATATATCTGCCATCATGTGATCCCTATATGTACCTGTCATCATGTGACCCCTATATATATCTATCTATCATCATGTGACCCCCTATATATACCTGTCATCATGTGACCCCTATATATACCTGTCATCATGTGACCCCTATATATACCTGTCATCATGTGACCCCTATATATATATATCTATCATTATATGACCTCTAGATATATCTGCTTATTCTTAGCCTTTATTTCATACACCTATATGTTCTACAGCTCTGGCTATTCGGATGTAAATATTTTTTATACAACTCACCCAACATCTGACCTAAATATTCTCCTCCTTTTTCCGAGAACTCATTGTGGCTGAGATCCAGCTCCATGACCCGGAAATTGGTCTATGGGAAGATTGACAGAAAGGGGCATTTGTTTATTGGATAATAGTAAAAGACAAGCACAGTCTGTCTGCATACATTGTATCATATATCATATCATTGAATGGAGATAATAATGGTGTGTGTTTAATTGGGGAAAGGTTCTCAGGTGGGGTAGAATTAGGGGAGCCAGTGAAGAACATGCTGAGGTCGTCTGCACTGTACAGATATGTACAGCCATGCAGGTTTCCTGTTGTTACAGAAAGTGGATGGATCTGTGCAGTAAGACTGGGAGGAAGTCAGCGGATTCTCCCAGCTAAGTGCAGGTTGGGCAAACTCATGCACCAAAGATTGGGGCTAGATTTACTAAAGGGCGGTTTGCTCAAACCGCCGCTTTTTGGCTATTTTTCTGGTGGTTTTGAAACCACTGGATTTACTAAAGCCCAAACCGCTGATAAAACGGCCAGAATTTATATTTTTCAAAACCACCACTTTACAAACCACCATCCTGACTTTGTCAATGATGAACATACAAACTGAGGGGGGGCCGCATCCATCTTATTTCTCCGTGTCTTTACATGTTGAGATGACACTTTTACTTTGTGTATTTTCAGACAGACTCACAATCACGCAAATGTCGGCATAGCCTGATTTTATGGTTCCCAAAGTGGAATGTGGACATAATCCTCTACGGTGAACCGATATGTAAAATGAACCAGCAAAGGGAGGGTAATGTTACTAGAATTCCACCACAATGTATAAAGTCTTCCATACATATTTTAGAATGTAAGCTCCTTCGGTTTCATGTCATTGTGTAGAAGTTCCCTCAATAGGCTGCGTAATAGGTCTGAGTGACAAGTGGTGTTCAGGCTCACAAGATCGAGCGGAATATTTTATTATAGATATGTGCCAGAAGTTTACGCAATCTTGACAGCCCGAGTGCGCGTCTTCTTCACCACAACTGGTTTCTGGCTCCTCGTGATAGCGCTAACACCGCGCAGTGCCGCCATACAGAGGCCCGTCCTGTAATTATTTTGCTGTACAGCAGCGGCTGTGATGAAACCTTCACCAGCCTGCGCCTCGTTTCTTACACAATGTGGAGTATAACAACATGGACTTTTATACCTCTGTTAGGTGTTCCCCAGATTCCCAGAGTGCAGTGTCTCATTACATGGGCATAAGGGGACATTGTAGCCCTGACTATATAGGAGACTTCTTCACTATGTGTTACCCATTATAATAATCTGCATAGTTGATTTTGCAGTGATGCTGTTATACATTGTACTTCAACTGAAGCCAGGTGGGTTATGGGTAGGGATTGGGGGGATCCAGTTCCAGGATGCAGGTGAGGGGGCTGTATCTATATTCACCCCCCTCTCATATCAACCCCCTCCTATCTCCTGATCAGCTGAGAGCTAGTTCTGGCTGAATAAGCTTGTAAGGCATTAAACAGCCATTCTCAGAGAATCCCATTATCTCAGGTCACCCCTGTCCCAGCCCCTGGAGTGTGGGAGGGTGTGAGACACAGTGACAGTGGGTGTTTATTTCTGCTTTCTGTGCATCCTGCTGGGATATCTGCAGCTCAGAAGATCTCCGGGGGTCTTGTAACTTGGTTGGCCTGGTCTAGCAGGGAGACCAGGAGCTGGTCTCCTACCACACTGGTAGAGGAGAGATTGTCAGGACATCCAGGTGACTGAAGCTTCTTAAACTAGTGGGGTAAGGACAGATAATGTGGTAAACCTGCCTGGCATTTATTTACTGTTTGTGTATAGAATCCTAGTGATTGTGTTTACTACAATAAATGTACAGTATGTACAATAAGTCCAACAGTTCGACAGAGGCTCCAATACCCAGAACCTGGCCCACTGGATTACAGACATTGTCCGCAGTGAACATTTTCTTGTTATGATTTGTATTTTATAGAGAAAGTGAGGTTGATCAGTGTTGCTATATAGAGAGACACACGTGTGTAAGAGACACATATAGAAAATAATGTCCTATATATAGACACTCACAGACAAAGCTTCAGCAAAATACTTTGCAGACTGATCGGTAAATCCGTTGTCTGAAAAATAAATGAGAAAAGTGTAATAAATATTGGAAACGGCTCTTGTACCAGGTATAGATTAGCCAGGAAGAAGAGGGTGACGTATGAAACATGATACTAATACCTGACACGGAACATCGTACACCTGACATGAAACATCGTACACCTGACATGAAACATCGTACACCTGACCCGGGACAACATACACCTGACACAGAACATCATACACCTGACACAGGACAACATACACCTGACACAGAACATCATACACCTGACACAAAACATCATACACCTGACACAGAACATCATACACCTGACACAGAACATCATACACCTGACACAAAACATCATACACCTGACACGGGACATCATACACCTGACACGGGACATCATACACCTGACACGGGACATCATACACCTGACACGGGACATCATACTCCTGACACGGGACATCATACACCTGACACGGGACATCATACACCTGACACGGGACATCATACACCTGACACGGGACATCATACTCCTGACACGGGACATCATACTCCTGACACGGGACATCATACTCCTGACACGGGACATCATACACCTGACATGGGACATCATACACCTGACACGGGACATCATACTCCTGACACGGGACATCATACTCCTGACACGGAACATCATACTCCTGACATCATACTCCTGACATGGGACATCATACACCTGACATGGGACATCATACACCTGACATGGAACATCATACACCTGACACGGAACATCATACACCTGACACGGGACATCATACACCTGACACGGGACATCATACACCTGACACGGGACATCATACACCTGACACGGGACATCATACTCCTGACACGGGACATCATACTCCTGACATGAAACATCATACACCTGACACGGGACATCATACTCCTGACATGGAACATCATACTCCTGAACATCATACTCCTGACATGGGACATCATACACCTGACATGGAACATCATACACCTGACATGGAACATCATACACCTGACACGGGACATCATACGCCTGACACGGGACATCATACACCTGACACGGGACATCATACTCCTGACACGGGACATCATACACCTGACACGGGACAACATACACCTGACACGGAACATCATACTCCTGACACGGGACATCATACTCCTGACACGGAACATCATACTCCTGACATGGAACATCATACTCCTGACATGGAACATCATACTCCTGACATGGAACATCATACTCCTGACATGGGACAAAATACACCTGACATGGGACATCATACTCCTGACATGGGACAAAATACACCTGACATGGAACATCATACATCTGACATGGGACATCATAATCCTGACATGGGACATTATACACCTGACATGGAACATCATACACCTGACATGGAACATCATACACCTGACATGGGACAACATACTCCTGACATGGGACATTATACCCCTGACATGGGACATCATACACCTAACATGGGACATCATACACCTGACATGGGACATCAGATACCTGACATGGGACATCATACCCCTGACATGGGACATCATACTCCTGACATGGGACAAAATACACCTGACATGGGACATCATACTCCTGACATGGGACAAAATACACCTGACATGGAACATCATACATCTGACATGGGACATCATAATCCTGACATGGGACATTATACACCTGACATGGAACATCATACACCTGACATGGAACATCATACACCTGACATGGGACAACATACTCCTGACATGGGACATTATACCCCTGACATGGGACATCATACACCTAACATGGGACATCATACACCTGACATGGGACATCAGATACCTGACATGGGACATCATACACCTGACATGGGACATTATACACCTGACATGGGACATCATACCCCTGACATGGGACATCATACCCCTGACATGGGACATCATACACCTGACATGGGACATCATACACCTGACATGGGACATCAGATACCTGACATGGAACATCATACCCCTGACATGGGACATCATACCCCTGACATGGGACATCATACACCTGACATGGGACATCATACACCTGACATGGGACATCATACACCCGACATGGGACATCATAGTCTTCCACCTGAGTGGTTATACACGTTTGGGGTAAGGTCGGTAACTCACGTGCCAGCTTAATGCAGTGCAGGGAAATATTGTCCAATAACATTCTGGAGAAAACTTCGGACCCCTCTACACCCAGATGGTTGTTAGAAAGATTCTGGGAAGAGAGAGAAACGGTGATATACCAGCCGCTCCCTAGTTACCCCATAATGTACCAACCCGTCAGCCACTGCCTCTACCAGCTCCTGGATATAAGGGTTCTCTCTCAGCATCTTCACCAGGTGAGTGAGCCCCTCAGCCTGTATCCCGTTATCTTCCAGGCTGAGATGTGTGATGCTTGTGTTAGACTGGAAGACAGATATATTCGTGTTACACGTGTTCACAAGATGTTGTCATTTACTGTGTAAGCTGTGTCCTCTGTATACAGTATATTGTTCTGTATACAGTGGTGATTCCAGCGTCCTCTGATGAACAGATCACACTCACCAGCAGTGATACAGCCATGGCCTCCGCTCCTCGGGGCCCCAGTCCATGATGATTCAGGTACATGTATGTCTCTTTCATGTGGAGGAGAAAGTACGAGGCGGGCACAACACCCGCCTTGCGGCATGCCTCTTTGTACACGTCCCTCCAGCTGTCCTCCGTGGTGGTCTTCTCTGACTCTGGGGGGAGATGTGAATTAGTGCCGGGACCTGTGTGTGTAAGCGGTACCCCTCTTGTCTCCCTGCATGATACTTATATCCGTACTTCTGATCAGTCAGATATAACCGTCCATTAGTCTCACTTCAACAATGCAGACTGTTTGCACCATGTTAGTAGGCAGTGGGATGATTTCCATCATCCCAGAGCAGCCAGATGGCAGCCGTCTTCCTGGACCTATCCAGCCTAAATTAACCATGGACAAGTTATTTAATCCAGTAAACTGCTACAGAAACTAGCCAATATGTGCTGACACAGGAAAATTCTTACAACATAACATGGCAGTACGTAGCATCTGTGACGGAGCTATCATTGGTGCAGCAGATGCCTTGCAGCGGGGCCCATGGAGATAATAGGGCCCGCTGCATGGCAGAGGATCAGGGGCCCTGGTTCCTGCCTCCCTGCATCGGGGCCCACAACTCGCTAGTGCAGTCTTTGCACAGCATACATACATCAGTGATAAGAGGTATCCTACATGGGCTGTACATGTGCAGGGGACTCACCGTCTGGGTCCAGGTCTGTATCGTACGCCTCGGCCGTGTCCTGGACACAGGAGAGGTTTAAAGAGAGCTTCTGCAGGTGTGGACACAAGTCACTCATCTTGCTGTATGTGTGTGTGAGTCCCTGGGACAGACACAGGATAGTGTGAATCATATACCAGCCCACTGTGAGCTCACCTGTCACACGTGTCACACATAATGCCTGGCGTTCACAGGGTGATTAATCGTCTGGACAGAACCCAAATACAGAAGGAGCATCAGATATCAGGTGTAATATATATAATATATATATATATATATTTAAAATCTAGCAATACAGCTCAGTATTTGCTGGAGCTTGTAGTTCCACAAGTGATTTCTGTAGTCACTGATTACAGACAATGTGAAGTAGTAACATGAGATCCATGGATCTTATTACCTATAAATAATTGACTTGCCCAGCTGGCGATGACGTGCGCACTATGTCCTGCGATTAGTGTGCTGCTGATTCACTTTCACCAATTTATTATTTTCAGCCTGTCTCCTAATAATGTCTATATCCTACTTGCCCACTGTCCCGAAATATCTGGGAGACTAGCGAATTCCGAGTAGGCTCCCGGACTCCTGGGAGAGCAGGCAAGTCTCCTGCATCCTGCAATTCGGCTGCCAAAATGACTCGATCCGCATTGAATTGTGTCATTTTGGCTGCGACCCCACAACAAAATGGTAATTCCATCATGGACCGGGGCCAAAATGACGCTATTTACTGTGTCCCCTATCCGACATCTCCCGGAGTTCTCCAACTCAAAGGGCTGATGCAGGTGGGTCATCTGCCAGTTACGTATCTTGTGTGAAAGTGGGTGCAGCCTTGTGTGATTCTGTCACTTACACCCGCCTGTATCTGTAGACATGGGACAGGTGGGACGGACGTTATAACGTTGGCCGGGTACATAGGGACGTTCATGCATATACATCTGTTAGGTGTATCTTTTACTTCTGCTACATGACAGGTGCAAATACTAACTGATGATGATGACTTGTCGCAAGCCAGACTAACATGCTGCAAGTGCGGGTGCAGACGCATCTTGAGATGTTTAAGGCTGAGTACACACTGGAGAATTTTCCAATCGACGTGTTATCTACAAGGATTGTACCTAAAACTGAAGGTCCGATTGCTTGGGCAATTTATGTGCAAACACTGACATGATTTACCTTCAGATCTGTGCTCTTTATCTGGACAGCACAATATTCATTTATTCCTTCCTTCCTGTCACACTGATTAAAACTGCCTTGTTATAGCTATCCGCATGTCATAACTAGTGTCGAAGTCAGCAAATTGGATAAAGTCATTTCAATTAAAATCGAGCAAACTTGGTTGTCTTTGTCTGAAAAGATGCGTACGGTACGCTACGGCGTACAAGGGCATGCTACGGCGTGGAAGGGCGTACTCAGCTGCAACACGTGGCAGCAACAGTATTTAGTCTTTTACATACATTCGCACAAACACGCATACTTGTAAAATAGTACACATTAATGGTAGTTGCAACACATAGTCATTTATGTCAAAATATAGTAGTATTTATGTTTTATATTATAAGTTATATGCACATTAGTGAAATATATGGAACAGGTTGAAGGAATCATATCATGTGTGGTAATATAACAAACCTCTTAACATTTGCTACTGTTTGGTTCACTCTGCGAAGGAATCGCAGAGTGCATACACAAGTTATGAATGATAGGGAATTATGAACTACTTAAGACTAAGGAACCTTGGCGGGAAGAGCAGAGCATACCCCCTGGAGAGATGACCCCCTCCTTTGGATTCTTTAGGATGAACTAGCCAATGACTGACAACCCCTTGGACCTTCCTGAAACCTGGACCAATAGAAGCAAGCTATACCATCTTCATTGTTTTACTGTATTCCTGTCTGCATATAAGCAGCAGCTTCTCATCTAGTGTTCAGACATCTTGTCCCCAGACTTCAGGACTGAATGACTGCACACTGGATCCAGAGCGCCTGCGATAAGTAACGGCTGTACTTATTATCACTTCGCTTGAATATATTATACTACTTTTTGCGAATAAATCTTAGTGCGTTGGAAACACAAATCGAGGTTTGACAATCGTTATTGGTTAGCGACAATACGCACATAACACTATGATGGCTGCAGAGTAGCGGGCAGAGCGTTGGTACTGGATACTGGGTCCCAACCTCAGAGCAACCGGATAACGGATTAGATTTGGTCTAATCTGTAGGTCACAGGAATTACAGCAGGTAAATTGGCGTCAAAGCAGGTTCTTGAAGCAGTGATGTTTATTAGCTCAAGTATCCTCATAAGGACAGTTACAGACACTAGTTTGAGGTACTATTGATATCCAGAAGTACAGCTGGTATGATACATTTCAGTGTAAAACAGGGCTCTTTAAATACAGTTTTGGGACACTAGCCTGGTAGGAGGTAATCCGGTCTCCTGCCCCTTTAAGCAATCCAGACTTATTCATGCAGCCTGCACATAAATCAGCCTGGAGGGGTTTAACGCCTATTTACATTGCTGCTAGCGGCACCACTACGTCTGAGGTTTTCTATTGAATGTTTACCATCAGGATATAACATTTCTATAATCTTGCTCTGAACACAATTTAACTTGCAAAATTCACATTCATCTGTGATCACTTGCATAGGGAGACTAACAGCAAATATAATTACCTCTGTCCTTCAGGCGCAACAGACGTTTTGGCCACTGAACAATAAAAAGGTCTAATTCACATGAGATTACCTGTCTCTACAAAGTTGCAAAACTCAAACATGAAAAACTGTCTCCGAAGTCCACACATTTCCGTACAAGACACATACCACTATTAAAGGATAAGTACATTTGCAATGATATACAGAGGTGCACTGCACTCCTAATTAAAATAAATATCTTCAATAAGTTATTTCTACATGAACCAACCACAAATAAGTCATATATAAGTGATCCAGCCACAATGACCAAGGAGAACATGAACATAATCATCATCACCATGCAAATCTGACTCCTCAGCAAATTGCCCGTCACAGATAAAATAATCAAAGAGTGAACAAGATAGAGATAATATCACGTCAACGCCTACAAAGTCAGCGAACAAAATGCCACTCCATTCTTGATGTCTGTAACTTTGATGAAAGAAAATTGTAAAGCTCATAACTGTCATCGATGAACAGTATTTGTGAATTTTGTAACTGAGCAGCCATCTGACAAACTATTTAATTAACGATGCCACAAGGGTAAAGTCACATTGGATGCAGTAATATCTGCCCCTGTTATTCTGCACTTAATGAAAGGAATTTAACAGTTAACAGAAAAAGGTCCAACATGTGTTATGAATCCTAGTGCATTCACAAAGCAGCAACGGAAGTATAAAGCAAAATGTCTTTATTCAGGCAAATACATAAACAAGGATAACTTAAATCCACGGATAAGAACAGGTTCCAAATACTGACTGTACAGTTAAATGGCAGGAACAGGTAATATAAGTTACCCCAGTCCAGGAGGCACGGGGCTGTCCAGGGAAGCAGACAAAGTTCAGGGATCAAGTAGAGATCAGGTTAACAGAATCCAAATAGCCAGACAGAGATCAGGGTCACAAGCGAATAAGCAAAGTCTAGAAGTCAAGCCGAAGGTCAGGGCAACAGGCAAATGAACAGGGTGCAGGAATCAAGCCGAGGGTCACAACAGAAGATCAAGCAGCAATGGAGCAAACACAGGAACAGGGGGAAACCAGCAGCAGCCAGGAATAAACGGATGAACTGCACAGCTTGAGGCAGGTATTTGAAGCAGTGCGACAGGTGCAGTTCTAATTAGGCATCAGACAGGAGATTAACTCCTTCAGGCACGTTGAAGAGTTCAGGAACAGAACAGCAGCACCTCTGGTGGTATGAGGTACATACATACATAGGCAGAGTCGTAACAACATGATATTACTCTTATTTTTTTCTGGCATTTTGAGAGGCTTTCAACTAGTCACGTTATAATAAGACATTTTACTGCCTATTTCCTAAGTCTCTCAAACTCCTATTGTCCGTATTGATTAAAACGAGGTTAACCAATAATTTATAGAGCAGAAGGTTTATCCTCTACAATGAATGATCATTTTATCTTGTACTAACACAATGTTTCTAGACATAGAGTAAAAATACCAGCACGGATGATACAAAGTAAATGACCCAATTACAGACTGAAGTTGTGCGACCACAATGACAGGACAGAGTGACTGACTGTGGAGAACTCTATGGAGTCATGTTTCTATGGATAAGAGGGATGGAATGAAGTCTTATCCTGCATAAAAAAAAATGAAAGTTTCATGTGTGAGCAGAACATCCCTTTGTCTTATTATGTTCATAATGTTTACTAAATGAGGCTATCACATGGAAATGTTTGCCCTAGATCCATCACATTGAAATATGTGTTATTCCTTAACTTTGACTGCCCAGCACAATATGTGCGCATCCACTATGGAATCTCTGTGATGGTCTGTAAGGATGAAACACGTAGGACCCTGTGAGAATGAAACGCGTAGAAATTCTGTACGGATGAAACACGTAGAATCAATGTGAGGATGAAATGCATAGGGACCCTGTGACAATGAAACGCGTAGAATCGATGTGAGAACTACTGGTTTAAAACATACTTGCCTACTTTTTAATTTTGTGTCCCGGGAGGTCCAGGGGCAGGTGGGTGTGTTGGGACGGGGGTCGGAAAATCACATCACCAAGCCCCACTCCTAAGTGTAATTTTAAAGTCTGTCAGGGATCCAGGAGGTTGCTCTGCTCTCCTGGGAGTCCGGGAGAATCCCCAGAAATTTGGGAGTCTCCCGGACATTCTGGGAGATTAGGAAACTATGGTCTAAATATATTTTTTCTTATTTCCTATATGTGCAAATTAATAGGTATTTATTAAAGTGTTGTGTCTTTACACTTATATAGTGATTTTCACTTTCCTGCTCCATGTATGATAATGGAGAAATAACTTTATGAAGAAGAGCTGTTGGGCGGATTTAAAAGTTTATAGAACACAATACAAACCTCTCCAAACCTCTTGTTGTGAAAAGTACACAGTACAGCTCCAGGAAACATGTAATAACAATTCTATATCATAAAATATTATACATCCCGTGTCACTATGCAATAATATACCTTACAGCCCCTGGCACAATTTAATAATAGTAATAATAATAATAATAATAATAATATAATATAACGTACAGTACTATGTAATAATAGTAATATAAACTACTGCTCCATGTGTTATATAATAATAATAATAATAATAATAATAATAATAATAATATAATAATATTATATATATATATATATATATAACACTGACACATGAGTGTGATCCTCTGGCAGAGAATAAATAGACCAGCACAGGTGTGTTCTCTGTTCAAAGAACAATAAAGTTTTGTTGAAAAACAACAAGAAAAAAGTGTCCGTGTTGTTGGAGGGACGGTCAGCTGACCTGCAGGCCACGTGACTCCATGTCTGTAGCAGGAAGAGCCCTGAGCTGTGAGTCCTCGTCCTACACTGTGGGGATCACTCAGGTCTATTGGTAGTGTCATAATGTAGGAGGTGGGGTAATGTGTGACAGTAGCCTGAGGTAATTATTATGGGGTAATGTGTGACAGTAGCCTGAGGTAATTATTATGGGGTAATGTGTGACAGTAGCCTGAGGTAATTATTGTGGGGTAATGTGTGACAGTAGCTGAGGTAATTATTATGAGGTAATGTGTGACAGCAGCTGAGGTAATTATTATGGGGTAATGTGTGACAGTAGCCTGAGGTAATTATTGTGGGGTAATGTGTGACAGTAGCCTGAGGTAATTATTGTGGGGTAATGTGTGACAGCAGCCTGAGGTAATTATTATGGGGTAATGTGTGACAGTAGCCTGAGGTAATTATTATGGGGTAATGTGTGACAGTAGCCTGAGGTAATTATTGGGGGTAATGTGTGACAGTAGCCTGAGGTAATTATTGGGGGGTAATGTGTGACAGTAGCCTGAGGTAATTATTGGGGGGTAATGTGTGACAGCAGCCTGAGGTAATTATTATGGGGTAATGTGTGACAGCAGCCTGAGGTAATTATTGGGGGTAATGTGTGACAGTAGCCTGAGGTAATTATTATGAGGTAATGTGTGACAGCAGCTGAGGTAATTATTATGGGGTAATGTGTGACAGTAGCCTGAGGTAATTATTGTGGGGTAATGTGTGACAGTAGCCTGAGGTAATTATTGGGGGGTAATGTGTGACAGCAGCCTGAGGTAATTATTGGGGGGTAATGTGTGACAGTAGCCTGAGGTAATTATTGGGGGGTAATGTGTGACAGCGGCCTGAGGTAATTATTGGGGGTAATGTGTGACAGTAGCTGAGGTAATTATTGGGGGGTAATGTGTGACAGTAGCCTGAGGTAATTATTGGGGGTAATGTGTGACAGTAGCCTGAGGTAA
Organism: Mixophyes australis; assembly: GCA_036250195.1. Taxonomy (NCBI): domain Eukaryota; kingdom Metazoa; phylum Chordata; class Amphibia; order Anura; family Limnodynastidae; genus Mixophyes; species Mixophyes australis. The sequence continues at coordinate 246,655 of JAVHZZ010000012.1, read as the reverse complement.
TTATTGTGGGGTAATGTGTGACAGTAGCCTGAGGTAATTATTGTGGGGTAATGTGTGACAGCAGCCTGAGGTAATTATTGTGGGGTAATGTGTGACAGTAGCCTGAGGTAATTATTGTGGGGTAATGTGTGACAGTAGCCTGAGGTAATTATTGGGGGGTAATGTGTGACAGTAGCCTGAGGTAATTATTGTGGGGTAATGTGTGACAGCAGCCTGAGGTAATTATTGTGGGGTAATGTGTGACAGTAGCCTGAGGTAATTATTGGGGGTAATGTGTGACAGTAGCCTGAGGTAATTATTGGGGGTAATGTGTGACAGTAGCCTGAGGTAATTATTGTGGGGTAATGTGTGACAGTAGCCTGAGGTAATTATTGGGGGTAATGTGTGACAGTAGCCTGAGGTAATTATTGGGGGTAATGTGTGACAGTAGCCTGAGGTAATTATTATGGGGTAATGTGTGACAGTAGCCTGAGGTAATTATTGGGGGTAATGTGTGACAGCAGCCTGAGGTAATTATTGTGGGGTAATGTGTGACAGTAGCCTGAGGTAATTATTGGGGGTAATGTGTGACAGTAGCCTGAGGTAATTATTGTGGGGTAATGTGTGACAGTAGCCTGAGGTAATTATTGGGGGTAATGTGTGACAGTAGCCTGAGGTAATTATTGTGGGGTAATGTGTGACAGTAGCCTGAGGTAATTATTGGGGGTAATGTGTGACAGTAGCCTGAGGTAATTATTGTGGGGTAATGTGTGACAGTAGCCTGAGGTAATTATTGGGGGGTAATGTGTGACAGTAGCTGAGGTAATTATTGTGGGGTAATGTGTGACAGTAGCCTGAGGTAATTATTGTGGGGTAATGTGTGACAGTAGCCTGAGGTAATTATTATGGGGTAATGTGTGACAGTAGCCTGAGGTAATTATTGTGGGGTAATGTGTGACAGCAGCCTGAGGTAATTATTGGGGGTAATGTGTGACAGTAGCCTGAGGTAATTATTATGGGGTAATGTGTGACAGTAGCCTGAGGTAATTATTGGGGGGTAATGTGTGACAGTAGCCTGAGGTAATTATTATGGGGTAATGTGTGACAGTAGCCTGAGGTAATTATTGGGGGTAATGTGTGACAGTAGCCTGAGGTAATTATTATGGGGTAATGTGTGACAGTAGCCTGAGGTAATTATTGTGGGGTAATGTGTGACAGTAGCCTGAGGTAATTATTATGGGGTAATGTGTGACAGTAGCCTGAGGTAATTATTATGGGGTAATGTGTGACAGTAGCCTGAGGTAATTATTGGGGGGTAATGTGTGACAGTAGCCTGAGGTAATTATTGTGGGGTAATGTGTGACAGCAGCTGAGGTAATTATTATGGGGTAATGTGTAACAGTAGCCTGAGGTAATTATTATGGGGGTAATGTGTGACAGTAGCCTGAGGTAATTATTATGGGGTAATGTGTGACAGCAGCCTGAGGTAATTATTGGGGGGTAATGTGTGACAGCAGCCTGAGGTAATTATTGGGGGGTAATGTGTGACAGCAGCCTGAGGTAATTATTGGGGGTAATGTGTGACAGTAGCCTGAGGTAATTATTATGGGGTAATGTGTGACAGTAGCCTGAGGTAATTATTGTGGGGTAATGTGTGACAGTAGCCTGAGGTAATTATTGTGGGGTAATGTGTGACAGTAGCCTGAGGTAATTATTGTGGGGTAATGTGTGACAGTAGCCTGAGGTAATTATTATGGGGTAATGTGTGACAGCAGCCTGAGGTAATTATTATGGGGTAATGTGTGACAGCAGCCTGAGGTAATTATTGTGGGGTAATGTGTGACAGCAGCCTGAGGTAATTATTGTGGGGTAATGTGTGACAGCAGCCTGAGGTAATTATTATGGGGTAATGTGTGACAGTAGCCTGAGGTAATTATTGGGGGGTAATGTGTGACAGCAGCTGAGGTAATTATTATGGGGTAATGTGTGACAGTAGCCTGAGGTAATTATTATGGGGTAATGTGTGACAGCAGCCTGAGGTAATTATTGTGGGGTAATGTGTGACAGCAGCCTGAGGTAATTATTGTGGGGTAATGTGTGACAGTAGCCTGAGGTAATTATTATGGGGTAATGTGTGACAGTAGCCTGAGGTAATTATTATGGGGTAATGTGTGACAGCAGCCTGAGGTAATTATTATGGGGTAATGTGTGACAGTAGCCTGAGGTAATTATTGTGGGGTAATGTGTGACAGTAGCCTGAGGTAATTATTATGGGGTAATGTGTGACAGTAGCCTGAGGTAATTATTGTGGGGTAATGTGTGACAGTAGCCTGAGGTAATTATTGGGGGGTAATGTGTGACAGTAGCCTGAGGTAATTATTGTGGGGTAATGTGTGACAGTAGCCTGAGGTAATTATTATGGGGTAATGTGTGACAGTAGCCTGAGGTAATTATTGTGGGGTAATGTGTGACAGCAGCCTGAGGTAATTATTATGGGGTAATGTGTGACAGTAGCCTGAGGTAATTATTGTGGGGTAATGTGTGACAGTAGCCTGAGGTAATTATTATGGGGTAATGTGTGACAGTAGCCTGAGGTAATTATTGTGGGGTAATGTGTGACAGTAGCCTGAGGTAATTATTGTGGGGTAATGTGTGACAGTAGCCTGAGGTAATTATTATGGGGTAATGTGTGACAGTAGCCTGAGGTAATTATTGGGGGGTAATGTGTGACAGTAGCCTGAGGTAATTATTATGGGGTAATGTGTGACAGTAGCCTGAGGTAATTATTGGGGGTAATGTGTGACAGTAGCCTGAGGTAATTATTATGGGGTAATGTGTGACAGTAGCCTGAGGTAATTATTGTGGGGTAATGTGTGACAGCAGCCTGAGGTAATTATTGTGGGGTAATGTGTGACAGTAGCCTGAGGTAATTATTATGGGGTAATGTGTGACAGTAGCCTGAGGTAATTATTGGGGGTAATGTGTGACAGTAGCCTGAGGTAATTATTATGGGGTAATGTGTGACAGTAGCCTGAGGTAATTATTGTGGGGTAATGTGTGACAGCAGCCTGAGGTAATTATTGTGGGGTAATGTGTGACAGTAGCCTGAGGTAATTATTATGGGGTAATGTGTGACAGCAGCTGAGGTAATTATTGGGGGGTAATATGTGACAGCAGCTGAGGTAATTATTATGGGGTAATGTGTGACAGTAGCCTGAGGTAATTATTGTGGGGTAATGTGTGACAGTAGCCTGAGGTAATTATTATGGGGTAATGTGTGACAGTAGCCTGAGGTAATTATTATGGGGTAATGTGTGACAGTAGCCTGAGGTAATTATGGGGGGTAATGTGTGACAGTAGCCTGAGGTAATTATTATGGGGTAATGTGTGACAGTAGCCTGAGGTAATTATTATGGGGTAATGTGTGACAGTAGCCTGAGGTAATTATGGGGGGTAATGTGTGACAGTAGCCTGAGGTAATTATTATGGGGTAATGTGTGACAGTAGCCTGAGGTAATTATTATGGGGTAATGTGTGACAGTAGCCTGAGGTAATTATTGTGGGGTAATGTGTGACAGTAGCCTGAGGTAATTATTATGGGGTAATGTGTGACAGCAGCCTGAGGTAATTATTGTGGGGTAATGTGTGACAGTAGCCTGAGGTAATTATTGGGGGGAGGGGGGGGGTAATGTGTAACAGTAGCCTGAGGTAATTATTGGGGGTAATGTGTGACAGTAGCCTGAGGTAATTATTGTGGGGTAATGTGTGACAGTAGCCTGAGGTAATTATTGGGGGGGGGGGGGGGTAATGTGTAACAGCAGCCTGAGGTAATTATTGGGGGTAATGTGTGACAATAGCCTGAGGTAATTATTGTGGGGTAATGTGTGACAGCAGCCTGAGGTAATTATTGGGGGGGGGGGGGGGGGGTAATGTGTGACAGTAGCCTGAGGTAATTATTGTGGGGTAATGTGTGACAGTAGCCTGAGGTAATTATTGTGGGGTAATGTGTGACAGTAGCCTGAGGTAATTATTGTGGGGGGGGGGGGGTAATGTGTAACAGTAGCCTGAGGTAATTATTGTGGGGTAATGTGTGACAGTAGCCTGAGGTAATTATTGGGGGTAATGTGTGACAGTAGCTGAGGTAATTATTGGGGGGTAATGTGTGACAGTAGCCTGAGGTAATTATTATGGGGTAATGTGTGACAGCAGCCTGAGGTAATTATTGGGGGGTAATGTGTGACAGTAGCCTGAGGTAATTATTATGGGGTAATGTGTGACAGCAGCCTGAGGTAATTATTGTGGGGTAATGTGTGACAGTAGCCTGAGGTAATTATTGGGGGTAATGTGTGACAGTAGCCTGAGGTAATTATTATGGGGTAATGTGTGACAGTAGCCTGAGGTAATTATTGGGGGGTAATGTGTGACAGTAGCCTGAGGTAATTATTGTGGGGTAATGTGTGACAGTAGCCTGAGGTAATTATTATGGGGTAATGTGTAACAGTAGCCTGAGGTAATTATTGGGGGGTAATGTGTGACAGTAGCCTGAGGTAATTATTATGGGGTAATGTGTAACAGTAGCCTGAGGTAATTATTGGGGGTAATGTGTGACAGCAGCCTGAGGTAATTATTGTGGGGTAATGTGTGACAGTAGCCTGAGGTAATTATTGTGGGGTAATGTGTGACAGTAGCCTGAGGTAATTATTATGGGGGTAATGTGTGACAGCAGCCTGAGGTAATTATTGGGGGTAATGTGTGACAGTAGCCTGAGGTAATTATTGGGGTAATGTGTGACAGTAGCCTGAGGTAATTATTGTGGGGTAATGTGTGACAGTAGCCTGAGGTAATTATTATGGGGGTAATGTGTGACAGTAGCCTGAGGTAATTATTGGGGGTAATGTGTGACAGTAGCCTGAGGTAATTATTATGGGGTAATGTGTGACAGCAGCCTGAGGTAATTATTATGGGGTAATGTGTAACAGTAGCCTGAGGTAATTATTGTGGGGTAATGTGTGACAGTAGCCTGAGGTAATTATTGTGGGGTAATGTGTGACAGTAGCCTGAGGTAATTATTATGGGGTAATGTGTGACAGCAGCCTGAGGTAATTATTGTGGGGTAATGTGTGACAGTAGCCTGAGGTAATTATTGGGGGTAATGTGTGACAGTAGCCTGAGGTAATTATTGGGGGTAATGTGTGACAGTAGCCTGAGGTAATTATTGGGGGTAATGTGTGACAGTAGCCTGAGGTAATTATTGGGGGTAATGTGTGACAGTAGCCTGAGGTAATTATTGGGGGTAATGTGTGACAGTAGCCTGAGGTAATTATTGGGGGTAATGTGTGACAGTAGCCTGAGGTAATTATTGGGGGTAATGTGTGACAGCAGCCTGAGGTAATTATTGGGGGTAATGTGTGACAGCAGCCTGAGGTAATTATTGTGGGGTAATGTGTGACAGTAGCCTGAGGTAATTATTGTGGGGTAATGTGTAACAGTAGCCTGGGGTAATTATTGGGGGTAATGTGTGACAGTAGCCTGAGGTAATTATTGGGGGTAATGTGTGACAGTAGCCTGAGGTAATTATTATGGGGTAATGTGTGACAGTAGCCTGAGGTAATTATTATGGGGTAATGTGTGACAGTAGCCTGAGGTAATTATTGTGGGGTAATGTGTGACAGCAGCCTGAGGTAATTATTATGGGGTAATGTGTGACAGCAGCCTGAGGTAATTATTGTGGGTAATGTGTGACAGTAGCCTGAGGTAATTATTGTGGGGTAATGTGTGACAGCAGCCTGAGGTAATTATTGTGGGGTAATGTGTGACAGCAGCCCAGGGTAATTATTGTGGGGTAATGTGTGACAGCAGCCTGAGGTAATTATTATGGGGTAATGTGTGACAGTAGCCTGAGGTAATTATTGTGGGGTAATGTGTGACAGTAGCCTGAGGTAATTATTGTGGGGTAATGTGTGACAGCAGCCTGAGGTAATTATTATGGGGTAATGTGTGACAGCAGCTGAGGTAATTATTGTGGGTAATGTGTGACAGTAGCCTGAGGTAATTATTGGGGGTAATGTGTGACAGTAGCCTGAGGTAATTATTGTGGGGTAATGTGTGACAGTAGCCTGAGGTAATTATTGGGGGAAATGTGTGACAGTAGCTGAGGTAATTATTGGGGGTAATGTGTGACAGTAGCCTGAGGTAATTATTATGGGGTAATGTGTGACAGTAGCCCGAGGTAATTATTATGGGGTAATGTGTGACAGTAGCCTGAGGTAATTATTGTGGGTTAATGTGTGACAGTAGCCTGAGGTAATTATTATGGGGTAATGTGTGACAGTAGCCTGAGGTAATTATTGTGGGGTAATGTGTGACAGTAGCCTGAGGTAATTATTGTGGGGTAATGTGTGACAGTAGCCTGAGGTAATTATTGTGGGGTAATGTGTGACAGTAGCCTGAGGTAATTATTGTGGGGTAATGTGTGACAGTAGCCTGAGGTAATTATTGGGGGGTAATGTGTGACAGCAGCCTGAGGTAATTATTGGGGGGTAATGTGTGACAGTAGCCTGAGGTAATTATTGTGGGGTAATGTGTGACAGTAGCCTGAGGTAATTATGGGGGGTAATGTGTGACAGTAGCCTGAGGTAATTATGGGGGGTAATGTGTGACAGTAGCCTGAGGTAATTATTGTGGGGTAATGTGTGACAGCAGCCTGAGGTAATTATTGTGGGGTAATGTGTGACAGTAGCCTGAGGTAATTATTGTGGGGTAATGTGTGACAGCAGCCTGAGGTAATTATTGTGGGGTAATGTGTGACAGTAGCCTGAGGTAATTATTGTGGGGTAATGTGTGACAGTAGCCTGAGGTAATTATTGTGGGGTAATGTGTGACAGTAGCCTGAGGTAATTATTGTGGGGTAATGTGTGACAGTAGCCTGAGGTAATTATTGTGGGGTAATGTGTGACAGTAGCCTGAGGTAATTATTGTGGGATAATGTGTGACAGTAGCCTGAGGTAATTATTGGGGGTAATGTGTGACAGTAGCCTGAGGTAATTATTGGGGGTAATGTGTGACAGTAGCCTGAGGTAATTATTGTGGGGTAATGTGTGACAGTAGCCTGAGGTAATTATTGTGGGGTAATGTGTGACAGTAGCCTGAGGTAATTATTGTGGGGTAATGTGTGACAGTAGCCTGAGGTAATTATTGTGGGGTAATGTGTGACAGTAGCCTGAGGTAATTATTGTGGGGTAATGTGTGACAGTAGCCTGAGGTAATTATTGTGGGGTAATGTGTGACAGTAGCCTGAGGTAATTATTGGGGGGTAATGTGTGACAGTAGCCTGAGGTAATTATTGGGGGGTAATGTGTGACAGTAGCCTGAGGTAATTATTGGGGGGTAATGTGTGACAGTAGCCTGAGGTAATTATTATGGGGTAATGTGTAACAGTAGCCTGGGGTAATTATTGTGGGGTAATGTGTGACAGTAGCCTGAGGTAATTATTGCGGGGTAATGTGTGACAGTAGCCTGAGGTAATTATTATGGGGTAATGTGTAACAGTAGCCTGGGGTAATTATTGTGGGGTAATGTGTGACAGTAGCCTGAGGTAATTATTGTGGGATTATGTGTAACAGTAGCCTGGGGTAATTATTGTGGGGTAATGTGTGACAGTAGCCTGAGGTAATTATTGCAGGGTAATGTGTGACAGTAGCCTGAGGTAATTATTGTGGGATTATGTGTAACAGTAGCCTGGGGTAATTATTGTGGGGTAATGTGTGACAGTAGCTGAGGTAATTATTGGGGGTAATGTGTGACAGCGGCCTGAGGTAATTATTGGGGGTAATGTGTGACAGTAGCCTGAGGTAATTATTGTGGGGTAATGTGTGACAGTAGCCTGAGGTAATTATTGCAGGGTAATGTGTGACATTACCCTGTGCACAGTATATTACAGATCCGATGATATAGTATATATTAGGATTTGAATGATACAGTATATTTTAGGAATTTGATAATACAGTATACACCCATCAGCCACAACATAAATAACACTGACAAGTGATGTGAATGACATTGATTATCTCCTTATAATGTTACCTGTCAATGGGTGGGATATATTAGGAAGTAAGTGAACTGTCAGGAAGCCAGGAAAAATGGACAAGCGTAAGAATCTGAGCGACTTTGACAAGGGACATTTTTTGATGGCTAGAGGGTGGGGGTGATGCAGAACATCTATAAAATGGCAGGTCTTGTGGGGTGCTCCCGGTATGCAGTGGTTAGTACCTACCAAAAGTGATACATGGAAGTACAGGGTCATGGGCGCCCAAGGCTAATTGATGCTCGTGGGGTATGAAGGCGCCCGTCTGGTCCAATCCCACAGAAGAGCTACTGTAGCACAAATTGCAGAAAAAATTAATGCTGGCTGTGATAGAAAGGTGTCAGAACATACAGAGCATCGCAGCTTGCTGCGTGGTGGTAGACCAGTCAGAGTGCCCATGCTGACCCCTATCCACCGCTGAAACCATTTACAATGGGCTTGTGAGGGCAGAACTGGACCATAGAGTAATGGAAGAAGGTGGCCTGGTCTGATGAATCACGTTTTCTTTTACATCCTATGGATGGCCGGGTGCGTGTGCATCGTTTACCTGGAGAAGAGATGGCACCAGGATGCACTATGGGAAGAAGGCAAGCGGCTGGAGTCAGTACGATGCTCTGGGCAATGTTCTGCTGGGAAACCCTGGGTCCTGATATTCATGTGGATGTTACTTTGACATGTACCCACCTACCTAAACATTGCTGCAGACCAAGTACACCCCTTCATGGCAATGTTATTCCCTCATGGCAGGATAATGCGTCCTGCCACACTGCAAAAATTGTTTGGAAATGGTTTGAGGAACATGACAAAGAGCTGAAGGTGTTGATTCAGTCTCCAAATTCCCCAGATCTCCTACCGATTGAGCATCTGTGGGATGAGCTGGAAAAATAAGTCCGAGCCAAGGAGGCCCCACCTGGCAACTTACAGGACTTAAACATAGAATTTGACGGCAGATAAGAACCATTTGGCCCTTCTAGTCTGCCCATTTTTTTTAACCTATTAACAAACCCTATTTGATCCTTAGTTCTTTGTAAGGATATCATTATATCTATCCCAAGCATGTTTAAATTGCTCTACGGTATTCGCCTCTACCACCTCTGATGGGAGGCTATTCCACTTATCCACTACCCTTTCTGTGATGTCATTTTTCCTCAAATTTCCTTTGAACCTACTTCCCCCCAGTGTCGGTACATGTCCTTGTGTCCTCATGTTCTAATTGTTGTTCTACTTCCCTTCCATTGAAGAATGTTTCCCTCCTGTAAAGGATCTGCTGCTAACGTCTTGGTGCCAGATACCACAGGACACCTCAGAGGTCTTGTGGAGCTCATACCTCGATGGGTCAGAGCTGTTTTGGTGGCACGAGGGGGAACTTCACAATACTAGGCAGGTGGTTTAATATTGTGGCTGATCTGTGTAACTTGGTAATCCATCCATTCAGCAGCTCTTGCCCTCATTACACAGGCTATAATGCCCGTGCAGCATCCTGGGCTGTGAAAAGTCATCAAAGACTGACATGGAAAGTGTACAGAGCCAGATAACCATGGAGGTCGCAGAATCAGCAGCAAGGTCTGAGGAGGCGACATCTGATGGTACAGAGGAGCCGCAGTCGCAGCCTGTTGCTAAGCAGGACGCCACCTGGTTGGAGGACTTTACGGTGCAGGAATGGATACCATCCAAGGAAGCAAAACCAGAAAAGTGGCAGATGGGGGACCTGGAAGAGGCTCTTCCACAGCCCATTATATACCACGGTCAGTGTAACTTCATACCCAGTATATATATATATATATATATATATATATATATATATATATTTATTTATATTTGAAGCACCATGGGGAGGGTGACTCATGTGGTCTCTCTGTACTCAGAGCTCCTGTGGAGAGACTGGCAGGATCTCTATGACTCCGTCACCCCCAGCATCCAACAATTCGATTTCACCGTCCTGACATACAACCTGCTCTCCCAGGACCTGGTAGACCAGAACCCAGAGCTCTACCAACACTGTTCCCCCTCTATCCTGCAGTGGGAGTACCGCTGGCCCAACATTCTCCAAGAGCTGCAGCACTGGGAGGCCGATGTGAGTCACAGGGAGGATGGGAGGTATAGTCTTTGCCGCAATAGACCTTGCATTATGTATACAGTGTTGTGTCTCTGTGTACTGACCCTTATCTTTCCATACCCCCCATCATCTCTCCAACTGCCTGTATCATCCCGCCACCATCTCTCCATCTGCTTGTATGACCCCCCCCCCACCTACCACTCTACTATCTATTACCCCCCCACATCTCTTCATCTGCCTGTATCATCCCCCTACCCCCTCTCCCATCTGCTTGTATCATCCCCCTATCCCCTCTCCCATCTGCCTGTATCATCCCCCTATCCCCTCTCTCCATCTGCCTGCATCGTCCTCCTATCCCCTCTCCCATCTGCCTGTATCATCCCCCTATCCCCTCTCCCATCTGCTTGTATCATCCCCCTATCCCCTCTCCCATCTGCCTGTATCGTCCTCCTATCCCCTCTCCCATCTGCCTGTATCATCCCCCTATCCCCTCTCCCATCTGCTTGTATCATCCCCCTATCCCCTCTCCCATCTGCCTGGATCGTCCTCCTATCCCCTCTCTCCGTCTGCCTGGATCGTCCTCCTATCCCCTCTCTCCGTCTGCCTGGATCGTCCTCCTATCCCCTCTCTCCGTCTGCCTGGATCGTCCTCCTATCCCCTCTCTCCGTCTGCCTGGATCGTCCTCCTATCCCCTCTCTCTGTCTGCCTGGATCGTCCTCCTATCCCCTCTCTCTGTCTGCCTGGATCGTCCTCCTATCCCCTCTCTCTGTCTGCCTGGATCGTCCTCCTATCCCCTCTCTCTGTCTGCCTGGATCGTCCTCCTATCCCCTCTCTCTGTCTGCCTGGATCGTCCTCCTATCCCCTCTCTCTGTCTGCCTGGATCGTCCTCCTATCCCCTCTCTCTGTCTGCCTGGATCGTCCTCCTATCCCCTCTCTCTGTCTGCCTGGATCGTCCTCCTATCCCCTCTCTCTGTCTGCCTGGATCGTCCTCCTATCCCCTCTCTCTGTCTGCCTGGATCGTCCTCCTATCCCCTCTCTCTGTCTGCCTGGATCGTCGTCCTATCCCCTCTCTCTGTCTGCCTGGATCGTCGTCCTATCCCCTCTCTTCATCTGGGGGGGGGGAGAAAATGACCCCAGAGGGCTATGAGGCAGAAATGCCAACAAAATGCTAATAACCTGTGTTACTCCTACCCTACCTCTCACTCCTTCTCTATTGAACTGAAGCTATTTCTCCTTCTATGCTCCCTTTGACTGCCTGTTAATCCTACTGATGTTCCTGCCTGTCACTCTGGCTCAGATGATGTCTCTCCATATACAATGCATGTTAATCAGTGTGTAATTCGTGCTCTGGTCTTCCTTAGATTCTCTGTCTCCAGGAGGTACAAGAAGATCATTACCGGGAGCAGGTGCAGCCTGGCCTCACTGCATTGGGTAACTCTCTCTTTGGGCGATGCTTGTGCCATTTAAAAGTGAAGACTTATGGTAAAGTATTGATATCTTGCTGTGTCGCCTCAGGTTACAGCTGTCACTACAAGCGGCGAACTGGCAGGAAAACTGATGGCTGCTGTACGAGCTTCAAGGCTCATCGTTTCACGCTGCTCTCCGAGAGCCATGTTGAGTTTTTCCGACCTGGGATTGAAGTGTTAAACCGTGATAACGTGGGTCTCATACTATTACTGCAGCCATTGCTCACTGAGGACATACAAGATGGTTGCCCCTCTCCCCTGCTGTGTGTGGCAAATACCCACCTCCTCTATAACCCTCGAAGGGGGGACATTAAGCTGGCACAACTGGCACTTTTACTGGCAGAGGTGGATAAGTTATCTTCTTCCCCTAACGGCTCTCGTTGCCCAATCATCCTGTGTGGAGATCTAAACTCAACACCCAACTCTCCACTCTACCAGCTGCTGTACAATGGTGTCCTGAACTACAGCGGTCTACCGGCCTGGAAGGTGGGAACGGGGAGAGGGGCACTGGAGGGACTATTGAGCAAGTTTCCTGTTCATCTGATATGACTTATGCACACAGGTCTCCGGACAGGAGGAGCACTGTACCACCCCTCATCCAAGGACCCTGCCATCTCCTCTGTGGCCAGATATACTGGGCATCAATCAGCACTGTCAGTATGTAACGCAGAGGGCCCCAAGGGTCAAAGGTAAGATCACCCATAGCATACGCTCTACTGAACGGAGGTAGATGTTTAATGCTCCTTAGAGGGTAACTCCACGTTCAGAGAATGTTATTTCAGGCAGATTGTCCTTGAAGACCACAGCAGGTGAGCTCAAGTCTGTACATCAGCTAATTCTATTTACATGCAGATCTGTAATTCTGTGGAGGTGGAGTTCCCTCTTAACCTTTCTGCACTCACACTGAACTCATTACTGAACAGCTCAGGGGGTCTCATATTTGTGTTGTCACTTAGACAGACGGACGTACACCCGAGAATGCCTCTGGAAGCTGCGGTACTGTGACTGTGCTCTTCAGCGTCCCAAACATCTTGTGCTGATCAAGGGAGTGACTGACAATAAGCCAGGTAGGTGGGCGAGGAGAGGGGGGGTAAGTTACGTCCAGTGTATAAACCGCTCTCGTTCCATCTATGTCGCACAGATCCGCTCGCAGGGACGGACCATGACTTCCATGCCGGGAACTTCCTGAGCTCCGGGGGGGCATTTCTCAGGTACTTATGTTTTTCCGCTATAGTTCTCCTTACCGTGACATCAGTGGACATGTTCTTGTGTATAAATCAAATCTAAATATAATAATATATCTTAGTGGTCTGCAATACAAACATATCTCAATAATTATCTAATTACTGTATAAATACATTACGCAATGTGTGCAGGACACACCCACTAGTGATGTCAGCAACTCCTTTAATCTCACACTTAGCTCTGAAATCAGTTCAGCACCCCCATCATACCCCAGGTGTGATCTCTAGAGCGGAAACATAGTAACACAGGATTTACAGTGATCACTGTATATTCTGATGGGCTCCTGGCCCCTCCCCTCAGGAGTGATCTGGAGGGCAGTAGGTAATAGTCTGATGGGCATATATCCCCCCAGCACGTATAATTCCTGGGTGTTGTTAGATGAGCTCTGGCCTGGGTGCAGCAGTTATCTTTTTACCTACAGGACACCCCTGTTACTCCAACACAACCTTAACCTGACATCGGCTTATAACCATTTCCTGCCTGCAAAAAGCCGTCCTGAAGTCACCACCATCCCGTTTGGCGTGGGCAGCACTGTGGATTACATCTTCTATTCTGCTGAGCCGCTCCCGATATGCAGCACGGATCACGGTGAGCAAGTAAACAAGATAATAACGCTTTGCACAATGTTATACGTTGCGTATTGCCAGCCCCCATTCTTACACTTGTTCCTGTGTCTCCCAGGACTGCGCTTCTACCAGGACAGTCAGTTGAAGCTTTTGGGGAGGTTGTGTCTTCTCTGTGAGGACGATCTGTGGGCAGCCCAGGGGCTTCCAAATCCATTCTGCTCCTCAGACCATCTCTGCTTATTGGCCCGGTTCAGCCTGGATCTGTCGGCCCCATAAGCAGCGTGACCAATTGTGAATAAAGATCAGCGTTGCACACGGATTTATCGATCTGGTGTCTACTGATATTTCCTCCAGCAGAGATGTGGACCTGGTAGTGGGGACATTTGTTTTGGATTGTTTTTAGGTTTTGTGTTATGAAATTCTCATTGTGGCGCTGTCTACTGCAACCCCCAACACCAGAAATCATCTGGGCACGGCCTGGTCCCGCGGCAGCGGCAGCTCCTTCCCATCAGAAGGTGGAACTGCTAGGCCCTGTTTGCTGTTACTGTCCATGTGTGCAGAGATGTATGGAGAAATGTACATATATAATGAGAGCTGAATGCTGCAGTTTAGTGGCAGAGTGAGGATTGTGTTTGCAGTGTGTGAAACGTGCAATAAATATAGATAAAGACTGATTAATATCCAGACATGGGGGAGAGGGGATCAGATGTGAGGGGGATTGTGCTACCGATGTGAGGGTCACTTACTGAACAAGGACTAGACAAGAGACAGACTTAAGTTGTTTATTGTGGATTCCATGTAAAAGTGCTGGATAAATAAGAATATGATCATAAAACAAGGATCTCTGCTCAGCCGGTGCAGACATCATACATCGGAAGTGAGAGCGATTACTGGGTCCTGATAGGCTGGCACATGTGGCTTGGTGATAAGGCAATCTGCAAGGGGTTAATACTGACATGTAGCCCTTTACCCCATAGTGATTATTAACTGATCATTTCCTGCCCTCCTCCACCATACACAAACTATTCACCATCCAATCCCCCCCGATTGCATTGAACACCCCAACTTCATCCTGTTCCTGCATCTCAGCTTCCACATGTCATTGATTCAGGAACAAGCGGGTCCCTCTGTGTCATTGTACTGGTGTGGGGGCTCCACAGGTAGTATAAAGAGGTGAAAAGGACAAGTTCATAGTGTGGGTGGTCTCAGACGCGGATCTGGTAGCCGCTGAGGTCAGGTAGAGAGTTGGGGTCTGTAGGTTTTTCTCCAGACGGCCTGGAATGAAAAAAGAAAACAGAATATGTTTTACTGTGGTTTGAGACGTTCTCCTTCCCATCCACCTCCAGAAAAGGACATTGTCATCTTTGGTGGAGCTTCTGTTAATCAAATACACCCCCCATCATATGGGAAGAGGGGTGACTCCCTCTGTGACAACGAGAGTACTTCAAGGCCTTCTCTTAGGTGTCCAGCTTAAGTCAGCTTCAGGTATGGGGGGGGGGGGGGGGGGGGGCTGCAATAACCTGTGTATTATGCTTTTAGTAGATCCCAGCAACCATCTCCGCAACACACGGACACTCGTTTCCCCAACACAATCGGCTCTGCATCGTTGCTTTCAATGCAAAAATCTCCGAAACCCACAGCCGTTCATTGCTCCTAATGCTCCTTCCTATCACTTTCATTTATTCCCTCCTACAACTTTAAAGCATTGCTGAATCATTTTGGGTTCAGTCTGTACCAGGAAAAGGGTTCGTTCGTACTCATTGTATTTAGTAAAAATGGCAAGAAGGCGATCATATAAGTAATCTGTCAGTGGGAAAGCATCTAGATGTAGTATATGCTGCATTCTGTTGGATGACCAGCAGGTGGCAGTATGGGAATGGTGGTGTAATGTTTACTGGTCCTGGCTGGATGGAGAACGTCTAAATTGGACACGAGACAAGAATAAGAAGGCTGTGTGTTACCTTCTGTCTGGCCGCTCCCTGCGGTGAGGGCTGGACTGCCCTCGTTGGGGTGATGGGGTAATATCCCTCTTTCGCTCTTTAGGTGAAGGGGGGCCCTTTGATATCTAAAAAAAAGAAAAGGATATTAATTCCTAGGAGGACACCCGGCCTTCTCCTCCATCATCACTGCTGCTCTCCCCCCTTTACCCTGAGTCGCATCTCCCTGCTGTGCCGTTCTAGTTCCCTGCGCAGGGCCTCCACACCTAGTTCCTGCACATCCAGCACCGAGTGCTTCCAGTCAATCTGCTCCACGCTGTGCGGGTCATGTGACACATAGGGGCCAATCTTTACTTTACGGAGCGTGTGCCAACAGCGAGCGTATGCTTCCTGAAAATCCACCATCAGGTCGCTGAGCGTTCGGTACCGGAGCGGCTTGTACATCAGATCTTCTCGTCGGCTTATTCCTACAGCCCCAAAATGTCCACCCCAGTGTAAGCCCAGCACGATGTGCCGGAAACAGCCCCCAGAGAATTGGGTCTTGAAGCTGATAGGAAACCGCTCCAGGCCGGAGATGTTGTTAGTCAGGTAGCTGTGGAAGGGGTTTAGGAAAACACATCTAGAGACAAAATTATTTATTTAAAAGTTACTTCTATATTATATCCACTAATCCCAAGGGAGTGAAAAGTGATTACAAGTATATGTATTTGAGATTGAGAAATGCTCTTCTGTGATCATCATAGGGCAGCACGGTGGTGTAGTGGTTAGCACTTCTGCCTTACAGCACTAGGGTCATGAGTTCAATTCCCGACCATGGCCTTATCTGTGAGGAGTTTGTATGTTCTCCCTGTGTTTGCGTGGGTTTCCTCCCACACGCCAAAAATATACTAGTAGGTTAATTGGCTGCTAACAAAATTGCCCCTAGTCTGTCTCTGTCTCTGTCTCTGTCTCTGTCTCTGTCTCTGTCTCTGTCTCTGTGTGTGGTTGTGTGTTAGGGAATTTAGACTATAAGCCCAAATGGGGCAGGGACTGATGTGAGTTCTCTGTACAGCGCTGCGGAATTAGTGGAGCTATATAAATAAATTGATGATGATGATCAATAATGCACAGATATTATCTATATTATACATTAGTCACTGCGCAGAGCGCTGCTATGTGCCCTAATGAGAAGAGGGGTGTCATACACAGGCATGATCACAGAGCCACGCCCCCTATAGTCACTGTGAGGAGCGCTCTTATACATGATGCTTCAAATAATGAAAAAATCCCTAATCTATAGAACCTGTAATTAAGAGCATTCCAAATAAAATAGCCTGAACAAGTATTCTACTCTTTCCTCACTAGTGGGTGCTTTACTCTATCGCCTCAGCAGAACTAGTGTTACATTCAGCAACACAGGATAACTCTTCCTGTTGGCCATACTCCCCACGCGTGTCACTTTGTGTCCAGGACAGTTCTCTGGCCTGTACCCATTTTTATTTTTACCTCCAGACAACCAGAATGCACTTCTTTACTGTGCTGAATTGAACCACTAATTCTTCCTCCCTTTGTGCTCAGGTTCTGGAGCTGAACGTGGCCGTCACTTCATCACCCTACTCCCCCAGTTGTCTCTCAAACAACTCCCCCCTCGTCAGAATTATATGGTGACTACGAGGAGACGTGTCTCCTGCAGTATGGGCCTTGGTCGTTTCCAAACAGACTGTTGATGACTCTTCTGAAATCGCTCTGGAATTCATCAACAGACTGATTAAATTGATTTTAGAGATCCTGAAACTGGAAGACAAATTGATTTCATCTGACACCAACAGGGTCAAAACACCACCATACTGATTCCTGATGAAGCCACCTTTACAAACCCTGTGGACAAACCTATGGCTGCAATCTGTAAGTATATATTTGCAAACACTTCCAATGTGTGGTGCTTTGGCCTCTGGAACGCTGTAAGGGTGGTGGCAGCAGCGATGCTCTGCTTACAGATCATTCCTGTTATCACCTGTTTGAAAAGCCTTTTAATCAAGGGAGGAAGATGCTTCCTACATCAACCCTAACAACTGATTTTTGTCTAGTTAATCCACTGACCAAAGTCTTCTCTGATTCCTGGGCAGAGGATGACCTTCCTGGGTCTGGCATTGCCAAGGCCAGAGTCTTCTTTTACCAAAGGTCTATTGTGTGCAGGTCAGACGTGGGCACTCAGCGGCTCTCACGGAGGTGGCACAATTTACCATACCAGGAATCTGCATTAAGCCATTCTCCTTCCCCACCACACATTAGCTCTCTCTTGGTGGATCAAACCAAACTCTTACTAGGATGCTCATTTCTGGCTCCTCAGTGCATCTGGTGTCTACAGACACAGGTGTGTTAGATTGGAGACGTAATTTAGAAAACTTCACCGTTCAGGGCCACTGGTCACATGACCAATGTCTTCTCATAAATGTTATGGACTGACGGTGGTACTCACCATACAGCAACGCAAGATGGCCATCCAGTCCAAGTACAGTACGACCACAGTGGTAGATATCACCAGGGAGCCATTCTTTATCTGCCCCTGGTGCCTCCACTTGTTACTCTAAACACTTCACCCCAGTTCTCAGGACAACATTCGGGGCTGCCCTAATAATGGTCTCTGCTTGTGATCTCCTACATTATAAACACGGTATCACTGTACAACCAACAGCTTCTTCAGTGTGAACTGTATCATATTAATCCCTTCACGGCTGAGGCTGAGTGGGCCGAGGAATACTTGGGGTAATTCCACCCCCGCTACATCCTACCCTAGGACACCCTCTTCAGCCAGCTACGCCCCACCGCCACCTGACATTTACCGATAATTTTCATCTCCTTTAATGCGTTTTGCCAACACCCACAGCACCCGGATGAAAAAGCCCCAAACTAGGAGCTGTTTATCTTTATATTAAGACCCCAAAGCATAGCGAGGACTGGGCGACCCTTCTGCCAGCTCTGTCTGGTCCTACACAGGGTATATACCCGCTGTCATGCGCCGAACACACTGTGCATTTATTTCAGTAAATAGTTTGGGGTAGATGAATGCACCCAGCGTATGAAGGGAGAATATTCTGCTAGTTCCTATAGATCAGACTCCTTCTAATACAACCAATGTTTGCCTGCAAGTCCCAAATTTGGGAATAAATCTTTATCCATTGCTGTGTATGACCTGAGAGAGAATTCATAGTCTCATGATGTTACAATCTGCTTTAATAAAGTTGTATTTTTTAAAATTTGCATAATTTCTATAAAAGAAAAAAACCTCACTTATCAAACTTTGGTTAGATACACTCTCAGTAGCTCCTGATTTACATATTGTTTCCATAGGAACGGCTCTCTCCCCCCCACCTGTACCTTTCTCCTGACCGAGTGGGAGGTACGGTGGCTTGTTGTGGACATATGTCCGCTTTATGTTTATATATTTCACCCTCAAAAAACGTTTAAAAAAAAGAAAACCTGCCGCAGAAACTGTTGGCGCTGGGTGATCCGTAATGCGGCAGCGGCAGGCGCGGGCACCGCTTCCTATGGATTCACTAAGACAGATGAAAATCTATCAGGTAATCAATGGTTTCTTTACCCACAGCAAATAAGTATTAATTGTGTGACACATGAATGTGCGTGAAGGATACATGGCGAGAATGACGGCCTCCAGGCATTTGATCGGCAGAGCTTCTTTGGTCATCTCTTTGGCCAGGTCCATCAGTCTGTGTAAGGAGACGAGGTCAGTATACATTATATAGCCGCCATAGTTAACCCCACAATGGCCGTACACCCATTAGCGTTTCACATGCTCATTTACTGGCGTTATTATGCTGTCTACTCGGAGTACACTGTAACTCAACCCAGGTAAACCCACACGTGGGTATGTGACCACTAGAAACAAAGTGTCCAGTCTGGTAACCTGTGCTTCACAAACATTGAGTACGTATGTAAAACGCATTAAAAAGGCCTAATCCAGGAGCCCAAGTAATAAAGGGACCGCAAAAAGAGGCTAAGAATTAACACCCCATCTCTGTCCCATCTGCATCTAATAATCTACTGCATTAAACACCCAACCATTCATCACCTGATCCCACCGGAGCTCCCCGTGTATGCTATGTCACTAAATATCTCCTGTAACCCAACCATTCATCACCTGACCCCACCGGAGCTCCCCGTGTATGCTATGTCACCAAATATCTCCTGTAACCCAACCATTCATCACCTGACCCCACCGGAGCTCCCCGTGTATGCTATGTCACCAAATATCTCCTGTACCCCAACCATTCATCACCTGACCCCACCGGAGCTCCCCGTGTATGCTATGTCACCAAATATCTCCTGTACCCCAACCATTCATCACCTGACCCCACCGGAGCTCCCCGTGTATGCTATGTCACCAAATATCTCCTGTACCCCAACCATTCATCACCTGACCCCACCGGAGCTCCCCGTGTATGCTATGTCACCAAATATCTCCTGTACCCCAACCATTCATCACCTGACCCCACCGGAGCTCCCCGTGTATGCTATGTCACCAAATATCTCCTGTACCCCAACCATTCATCACCTGACCCCACCGGAGCTCCCCGTGTATGCTATGTCACCAAATATCTCCTGTACCCCAACCGTTCATCACCTGACCCCACCGGAGCTCCCCGTGTATGCTATGTCACCAAATATCTCCTGTACCCCAACCATTCATCACCTGACCCCACCGGAGCTCCCCGTGTATGCTATGTCACCAAATATCTCCTGTACCCCAACCATTCATCACCTGACCCCACCGGAGCTCCCCGTGTATGCTATGTCACCAAATATCTCCTGTACCCCAACCATTCATCACCTGACCCCACCGGAGCTCCCCGTGTATGCTATGTCACTAAATATCTCCTGTAACCCAACCATTCATCACCTGACCCCACCGGAGCTCCCCGTGTATGCTATGTCACCAAATATCTTCTGTAATCCTGACCATTCATCACCTGACCCCACTGGAGCTCCCCGTGTATGCTATGTCACCAAATATCTTCTGTAATCCTGACCATTCATCACCTGACCCCACTGGAGCTCCCCGTGTATGCTATGTCCCCAAATATCTCCTGTAACCCAACCATTCATCACCTGACCCCACCGGAGCTCCCCGTGTATGCTATGTCATCAAATATCTCCTGTAAATGTCATCCACCAGTGAGCGTGCACACTGGCAGTTTGTCATTGGTGGGATTTTCTGGAAACCCCAATCAGCATCTGATTTATCAGATATTGTTTGGATCTCCTGTCTCTTTGGGCCCCAAAAACCGCAACATAAGGCCAGATATGTATAGAACTATCCAAATTGGCCATCCGAATCGGGGTGTGTGGGTAGTTTTGCTGTATGCACTATTAAGGAGTTTACGGCTAAATTTCTTAGCTACGGGTAAATCACTAGTCTTACCTAATAAGTGATAATACAGATTTGTTTTTAAATATAAAGCAAAGTGACAAGGTGTGTTTTTTATTTTAACTTGTATATTTGTATTAATTAGTAAGTCTGACAGTATGTGTGTGCTCAATGAAAAAGCAAGAAAGTGTTTTTTTGTTTTTAATGGCATATTTTAAATATCCCTCTTTGACCATTTCAATCTCAACTCTGTTTTAAAGCCTTCGCTCTTTAGAATCACGACTACCAGTTGATGGCCTGTCAGATGCCTGAGAAAAGATATTTTCAAGTTTTAAAAAGTATTAGTTATACTAAATTTTATATATTGGTGATTACAAATGCAGGGATCTCGGGTATTGTTGTTTTCTGCTGTAATAGGATATGTATGAAAGTCTAAAATGAT
This sequence comes from Mixophyes australis, assembly GCA_036250195.1. Taxonomy (NCBI): domain Eukaryota; kingdom Metazoa; phylum Chordata; class Amphibia; order Anura; family Limnodynastidae; genus Mixophyes; species Mixophyes australis. The sequence goes on along the minus strand of JAVHZZ010000012.1, from coordinate 225,516 downwards.
GTTTTTATCCCCATCTAACCATTGTTGTAAGATATAAGAGGTTATTTTGTTTAAATGCATCCATTCATTATCTAGATTAATTGTCTGTACTGGTGGGGTTCTGTCTGAGGCCAAAGTGATAACACAGTGTGTATTCAAATGAACCCGTTATTCAATTCATCTCCTTTGAGATGCTGATTTGAAGTCATGTGTATATATAGATACCTTTCATCTGCCTCTACTTTCAATGAATTAACAAATATTCTGTGAAACCGTTTTGAAATAGGTTAATCATATAGGGGTAACTTTAAAACCTTATATAAAATGATTGCATTCTGAGGTGTTTGTAGGAACTTTAAGGCTAAACTCAACTATTGAATTGCCCAAAAAAGTGTTGTTTTTTTTTTAAATGTTTTTAAGAATGTTGGAGGAAAGTTACCTGAAATCTTAAGGCATTTTTTAGTGTCTATGTATTACCTATGTTTGTAAGAATGCAAATTAATAGGTGCCTTTTTTTGGTGTTTTTGGGAAGGGTTAACTTGACCAGTATATAAGACAGTTGTAGTCAATTTGTGCCTCTCCATCTGTTTTACTACACTGTGTGTGTGTTGTATGCTGGGAGTTGCAGTTCACCAACATTTGTAGGCTGTTGCAGGTTGATATAACATGCAAGAGGCAGTGTCCATATTGTAGTCCCCAACTATCCATCACCTGACCCCACCGGAGCTCCCCGTGTATGCTATGTCCCCAAATATCTCTTGTACCCCAACCATTCATCACCTGACCCCACAGAAGCTTCCCGTGTATGCTATGTCCCCAAATATCTCCTGTACCCCAACCATTCATCACCTGACCCCACCGGAGCTCCCCGTGTATGCTATGTCACCAAATAACTCTTGTACCCCAACCAGTCATCACCTGACCCCACCGCATATGTCATGCCTCCAATTACGTTCCATACTCTCCCAACATCTTTTTGTGGTATTCAACTCACCCAGTGAAGGGTCGCGTCTTCTTAATCTCAAAGAACTGAGTCCCTGTGTGATTGTATCTGAGGGATGTGTGAAGGAGGCAGATAGAGAGGGGGAATATTCCTAATTTCTGTCCTCACCTATGCAGAGCAGATACCCACAAATCACATAAAATAATGGCTATTGTACAGTGGAGAGTAAAAGATCATTTTACATCTGTTAGTCTTGGACAGAATTGCCTATTATTGCAGCGTGAATGGCCCAAAACTACCATGATGTCCTATAATAATCCCCCAAATTAGATCATTACCAGGTAAGTTGTAAAATGTGTCAGGAAGAGGATATCTATTGGCCAGGGTGCGTTGCGTGGCCCTCACCTGTGTGCGTGGCCCTCACCTGTGAGCGTGGCCCTCACCTGTGAGCGTGGCCCTCACCTGTGAGCGTGGCCCTCACCTGTGAGCGTGGCCCTCACCTGTGTGCGTGGCCCTCACCTGTGTGCGTGGCCCTCACCTGTGTGCGGCCAACTAGACTGTGATCCTGTAGCTCACACCGCACTACTCTATAGATCATAGTCCAGGATTATTGTGTCGGCGTGGCCACTTTATCACTACCTAATAATAAAGGGTTTGAGTCATTAAGGAGAGAAAAGCAAAATAAAGAAGTAATTTTGCACCTTCGCAAAACCATGTTGCATTGGAGGGGGAGGTAAATTTAAAATGTGGGGACAGATTAGATGCTAGTTCAACTTTAAATTTCAATGTAAAAATAAAGTTATCAAGTACTTGTGCTACATGACAAAAAAGCCAATATTTTATTTATGTGCAAAATAATACATTAATTTGCACCCCTTGCATTGTAATATGGTTTGTCCAGGATCAAATGTGCTCCTTTTTTTGCCTTACTCTCCTTAATGACTCAAGCCCAAAATCTCTACATCTTTGTAGTCCAACCCCCCACCGGTGGCTAAATGTCCCACTCCACGTGGCCCTTTAATGTCACCCAGCAATCTCTGCTCAAGCAGTATTATGGATCTATGTTACTGTGTAACCCTGCGCACATCGACTTCCATGACATAAAGGATACTGCAGCTCTCGGATGTACTTCTGTACAGCTTCCACTCGCTCTGGGACAGTGGCCCCCGTGCTGGGCACTGCCAGTGAAGGGATTGGAACCTATGGAGCAAACACGACAAGTTTAAGTGAAAAGCAGAAGACGTTTTTGGATGACCGGTCATGGTGCCAGCTTAGTGTTTTACGTTTACAATAAAACAAGAACATTATTCAGGCAATAAGGATAATAGGTGAGCATGCGGGAGGCAAATAGTGTATAATTTATAAGGCCATTCATCTTCCGCAGGTGATGATTTTGGTTGCAAGGTGGGGGTGCATCTTGAGTGCTCAGAACTGAAGTGAATCTGTAGATGGGTGTTGGCATGTTGCTAACTGCCCCATCTGATGCTGGATATTGCATGCAGATTGGTGAACATAAAACTGAGTGTATATAACCTGCAGACAATGCAGGATATGTGTACTTTATACTTGTTTAAAGTAAAGATCCTGTCCCCAAATGACATTACGCACATCCCATCTACATGTGGGATGAGGCACTTACTGCACCCATCTTGTCCAAAGTTTTACCCACAATTGGTAACTTACCCGTGGCAGCTCATCAGCCATCCGTATCGAGTTGACAAGTTTCTTGCCATCAGGATGAGTGCGCACAATGTATCCCCACATTCGTTCCCAAGTGGGTTCATCTATAGGTAGTCCCCCCCTATTCACATAAAAGGGGGCTCCTCCATCATCATTGGCCCCACCATTATGAAGCTCCTCAGACATTCCTGTCACAAGCTGGTACACATACCTCTCCAGTACTCCCTGCTCCAGCGATGCTATACTCTGCACTGTGACCCCCAAACATCACCCCCTATATCCTGCTCTCTGGCCCCCACACAGTGCAAGTAATGCTCACAGCTTCCCCCATTTACTGCCTATTAGTTTCTTGCACAAACCACTCATCCATGGACTAAAGCCTCCAGTCCCGACACACACAGCCTGGGACCCCCGCACACAGCCCCCTATTCCTGGGACCCCCGCACACAGCCCCCTATTCCTAGGACCCCCACACCCTGCACACAGACCCCTATTCCTAGGACCCCCGCACCCTGCACACAGCCCCCTATTCCTGGGACCCCCGCCCTGCACACAGCCCCCTATTCCTGGGACCCCCGCACACAGCGCCCTATTCCTGGGACCCCTGCACACAGCGCCCTATTCCTGGGACCCCCGCCCCCTGCACACAGCCCCCTATTCCTGGGACCCCCGCACCCTGCACACAGCCCCCTATTCCTGGGACCCCCGCACACAGCCCCCTATTCCTGGGACCCCCGCACACAGCCCCCTATTCCTGGGACCCCCGCACACAGCCCCCTATTCCTGGGACCCCCGCACCCTGCACACAGCCCCCTATTCCTGGGACCCCCGCACCCTGCACACAGCCCCCTATTCCTGGGACCCCTGCACACAGCGCCCTATTCCTGGGACCCCCGCACACAGACCCCTATTCCTGGGACCCCCGCACCCTGCACACAGCGCCCTATTCCTGGGACCCCCGCCCCCTGCACACAGCGCCCTATTCCTGGGACCCCCGCACCCTGCACACAGACCCCTATTCCTGGGACCCCCGCACACAGACCCCTATTCCTGGGACCCCCGCACACAGCCTCCTATTCCTGGGACCCCCGCACCCTGCACACAGCCCCCTATTCCTGGGACCCCCGCACCCTGCACACAGACCCCTATTCCTGGGACCCCCGCACACAGCCCCCTATTCCTGGGACCCCCGCACACAGCCCCCTATTCCTGGGACCCCCGCACCCTGCACACAGCCCCCTATTCCTGGGACCCCCGCACCCTGCACACAGCCCCCTATTCCTGGGACCCCCGCACCCTGCACACAGACCCCTATTCCTGGGACCCCCGCACACAGACCCCTATTCCTGGGACCCCCGCACCCTGCACACAGACCCCTATTCCTGGGACCCCCGCACACAGACCCCTATTCCTGGGACCCCCGCACACAGCCCCCTATTCCTGGGACCCCCACACCCTGCACACAGACCCCTATTCCTGGGACCCCGCACACAGCCTTCTATTCCTGGGACCCCCGCACCCTGCACACAGCCTCCTATTCCTGGGACCCCCGCACCCTGCACACAGACCCCTATTCCTGGGACCCCCGCACACAAAGACCCCGATCCCGGCGAGGAGCCGCCCAGTCACAGCTGGATCATCATTAACTCCTCACATGCCGGGGAGTGGGCGGGACCCGCTGTAGACAATCATCTCCGGACTGATACTTACCACACACGGGGTTAAACCCGTTATCCAATCACACTGAGGATTTCCGACGTAATACAGAGGCGGCCAATCAGAAGCTCCCAGAGAGATAGACACCAGATAGGGTGTGGCCAAACCTGAGGCCCCTCCCCCTTCAGTCATTGTTATATCCCCATGCTGCACCCAGATCAATACCCCCATCATCCTCACACACAGCACTGATCATACCCCCATCATCCTCACACACAGCACTGATCATACCCCCATCATCCTCACACACAGCACTGATCATACCCCCATCATCCTCACACACAGCACTGATCATACCCCCATCATCCTCACACACAGCACTGATCATACCCCCATCATCCTCACACACAGCACTGATCATACCCCCATCATCCTCACACACAGCACCGATCATACCCCATCATCCTCACACACGGCACCGAGCATACCCCCCATCATCCTCACACACAGCACTGATCATACCCCATCATCCTCACACACAGCACTGATCATACCCCATCATCCTCACACACGGCACTGAGCATACCCCCATCATCCTCACACACGGCACTGAGCATACCCCCCATCATCCTCACACACAGCACTGATCATACCCCATCATCCTCACACACAGCACTGATCATACCCCATCATCCTCACACACGGCACTGAGCATACCCCCATCATCCTCACACACGGCACTGATCATACCCCCATCATCCTCACACACGGCACTGATCATACCCCCATCATCCTCACACACGGCACTGATCATACCCCCATCATCCTCACACACGGCACTGATCATACCCCCATCATCCTCACACACGGCACTGAGCATACCCCCAGCATCCTCACACACGGCACTGATCATACCCCCATCATCCTCACACACGGCACTGATCATACCCCCATCATCCTCACACACGGCACTGATCACACCCCCATCATCCTCACACACGGCACTGATCATACCCCCATCATCCTCACACACATCACTGATCATACCCCCATCATCCTCACACACATCACTGATCATACCCCCATCATCCTCACACACGGCACTGATCATACCCCCATCATCCTCACACACGGCACTGATCATACCCCCATCATCCTCACACACGGCACTGATCATACCCCCATCATCCTCACACACGGCACTGATCATACCCCCATCATCCTCACACACGGCACTGAGCATACCCCCATCATCCTCACACACGGCACTGAGCATACCCCCATCATCCTCACACACGGCACTGAGCATACCCCCATCATCCTCACACACGGCACTGAGCATACCCCCATCATCCTCACACACGGCACTGAGCATACCCCCATCATCCTCACACACGGCACTGAGCATACCCCCATCATCCTCACACATGGCACTGAGCATACCCCCATCATCCTCACACACGGCACTGAGCATACCCCCCATCATCCTCACACACGGCACTGAGCATACCCCCCATCATCCTCACACACGGCACTGAGCATACCCCCCATCATCCTCACACACGGCACGGAGCATACCCCCCATCATCCTCACACACGGCACGGAGCATACCCCCCATCATCCTCACACACGGCACGGAGCATACCCCCCATCATCCTCACACACGGCACGGAGCATACCCCCCATCATCCTCACACACGGCACGGAGCATACCCCCCATCATCCTCACACACGGCACGGAGCATACCCCCCATCATCCTCACACACGGCACGGAGCATACCCCCCATCATCCTCACACACGGCACGGAGCATACCCCCCATCATCCTCACACACGGCACGGAGCATACCCCCCATCATCCTCACACACGGCACGGAGCATACCCCCCATCATCCTCACACACGGCACGGAGCATACCCCCCATCATCCTCACACACGGCACGGAGCATACCCCCCATCATCCTCACACACGGCACGGAGCATACCCCCCATCATCCTCGCACACGGCACGGAGCATACCCCCCATCATCCTCGCACACGGCACGGAGCATACCCCCCATCATCCTCACACACGGCACGGAGCATACCCCCCATCATCCTCACACACGGCACGGAGCATACCCCCCATCATCCTCACACACGGCACGGAGCATACCCCCCATCATCCTCACACACGGCACGGAGCATACCCCCCATCATCCTCACACACGGCACCGAGCATACCCCCCCATCATCCTCACACACGGCACCGAGCATACCCCCCATCATCCTCACACACGGCACCGAGCATACCCCCCCATCATCCTCACACACGGCACCGAGCATACCCCCCATCATCCTCACACACGGCACCGAGCATACCCCCCATCATCCTCACACACGGCACCGAGCATACCCCCCATCATCCTCACACACGGCACCGAGCATACCCCCCATCATCCTCACACACGGCACCGAGCATACCCCCCATCATCCTCACACACGGCACCGAGCATACCCCCCATCATCCTCACACACGGCACCGAGCATACCCCCCATCATCCTCACACACGGCACCGAGCATACCCCCCATCATCCTCACACACGGCACCGAGCATACCCCCCATCATCCTCACACACGGCACCGAGCATACCCCCCATCATCCTCACACACGGCACCGAGCATACCCCCCATCATCCTCACACACGGCACCGAGCATACCCCCCATCATCCTCACACACGGCACTGAGCATACCCCCATCATCCTCACACACGGCACTGAGCATACCCCCCATCATCCTCACACACGGCACTGAGCATACCCCCCATCATCCTCACACACGGCACTGAGCATACCCCCCATCATCCTCACACACGGCACTGAGCATACCCCCATCATCCTCACACACGGCACTGATCATACCCCCATCATCCTCACAGCACTGATCATATCCCCATCATGATCACACACGGCACTGATCATACCCCCATCATCCTCACAGCACTGATCATATCCCCATCATGATCACACACAGCACTGATCATATCCTTACTGTGGAACTACAAGCACCAGCATACTTATAGGTGCCAGTGGCTTTTGTTAAAGATTAGTATGAATAAAAAAACCAATAAAGATGCACAAACAGGGTTTATAAAAATGTCATTTAAAAAACACAGCTGGAAACCACTGTGTCACTATTTTATTAAAGAGAAAAATCTTTATCCATACCGTAGATAAAGGGAATCTTTAGTCTCGATCTAGTCCAACTGGAAATAAAATGAATAATTGAACCATGAATCTGTTGAATATTATTATTACCATTTATTTATATAGCGCCACTAATTCCGCAGCGCTGTACAGAGAACTCATCCACATCAGTCCCTGCCCCATTGGGGCTTACAGTCTAAATTCCCTAATATACACACACACAGACTAGGGTCAATTTGTTAGCAGCCAATAAACCTACTAGTATGTTTTTGGAGTGTGGGAGGGAACCGAAGCACCCGGAGAAAACCCACGCAAACACAGGGAGAACATACAAACTCCTCACAGATAAGGCCATGGTCGGGAATTGAACTCATGACCCCAGTGCTGTAAGGCAGAAGTGCTAACCACTTAGCCACCATACACATAGCTCCCAATATTTAAAGGTGCAAAGTCAGGACAAATTATTATGATTATCATTATTTATTTATAAGGCGCCACAGATTCCGTAGCGCCGGATACAGAAGCTAGTATCAAATAGATGAAGTAATGCGCGTAAGCACCACACATTAGTGTGAATAAGGCTATGGGAACTCACACAGAGTGCAGTGAAATACATGACCGGACGTATGAGGGAGTCAGACAGTAGACAGATGTGGAACAATAGGTAGAGAGGACCCTGCACCCAAGAGCTTACATTCTAGAGGGAGGGGTGGTGAGAGACAGTAGGACCAACTGGGAGACAATGGAGATGGCAGGCGAGGCAGAGGAGGTCATAGAATGGTCAGGAGGTGGTAGAATAGGCGAGCTTGAAAAGGTGAGATTTGTGTGAGCGCTTGAAGGACTGAAGGTTGGGGAGAGTCGAGTGAGGCAGGTTAGGGAGTTCCAAAGAATGGGGGCCGCATGGCCGAAATCTTGGAGGCAAGCATAGGAGGATATTATGAGAGGTGAGTTGGAGCGGAGCGGGGTGGCTGGGTAGAAGAGAGAAGAGCTTAAACTGAATTCTGGAATGGATAGGGAGCCAATGAAGGTATATACACAGCAGCGACAGGAGAGGAAGATGAGCTGAGCCGCAGCATTCTGTATGGATTGAAGGTCAAAAATGTGAGCGACAGGAAGACCAGTGAGGAGGTTGCAGTAGTCAAGACGAGAAATAATGAGTGAAGGGACCAGGATTTTGGTTGCTTCCTGAGAGAGGAAGGGACAGATTTTCGTAATGTTACAGAGGAGGAAGTCGCAGGATTTGGTGAGGGACTGGATTTGATAGGTGAAGCTGAGGGCTGAGTCAAGAGTGACTCCAAGGCAGCGGGCTTGGGTGACAGGAGAGAAAGTTATGTTGTCAACCAAGAGGGAGATATTGGGAGGGATAGTAACATTGGCTGGAGGAAAGATGATGAGTTTCAGGAGCGCTGTGACATCCAGGTAGTTACAGCAGAGACAGCTGGATACTTGGGTTAGGACAGCGGGAGAGAGGTCAGGGGAGGAAAGATAGATAGAGGTGATACTGGAGGTCAGATGATTGAAGGAGTTCACCGAGAGAGGTGGTGTAGAGAGAGAAGTGCCGAGAGCCAAGGACAGAGCCTTGTGGGACACCAATAGAAAGGGTAAGAGGGTGGGAGGTAGAGTCAGAAGCAGATGCACTAAAAGAGCGGCCATAGAGGTAGGAGGCAAACCAGGAGAGCGCTGTTTCACGAAGACCTATGGAGTGAAGGGTGGTGAGGAGAAGAGAATGATCTATGGTGTCAAAAGCAGCAGAGCGGTCGAGGAGTACGAGAAGGGAGAAGTGACCTTTGGACTAACAACTGAGAGTAAGTTGTTTGTTACTTTAGTGAGGGTAGTTTCAGTTGTTTGAAGGGGATGGAAGCCAGACTGGAGAGGGTCAAAATGAGAATGGGAAGAGAGAAAGTGGGTCAGATGATTGAAGACAAGTCTTTCGAGAATTTTAGAAGCAAAGGGAAGCAGAGATATGGGGCGATAGTTGGAGAGAGAGGATGGGTCAAGGGAAGGTTTCTTGAGAATAGGGGAGATAAGAGCATGCTTGAAGGCTGAGGGGAAGATACCAGTGGAGAGAGGTCAAAGAGGTGAGCAAGGTGACAACAGGTATTGGAAGAGAAGGAGCGAAGGAACTTGGAGGGAACAGGATTGAGAGGACAGGTTGTAGAAGAAGAAGAGTGGATCTCAGACACCGTTACAGGAGGGTAAGAGCCAAGGGTGGGAGAGTAAGTGATCGAGAGGACAGGTGTGTGTGATTGATAGATGTCACTTCCACTATGTAACAAGCCACACCTCCTTCTGTGGCCTGCCAATCGTAAGCTTTAACAGGTACGGATATATAAACGCTGTTTCCCGTCACACCAAACTGCCAGTCTGAGCAGCGCTTTCCTCCATGATTGGGTCAGTACATTTGTACCAAGACTGGAAATATAATTACCACATTGTGGGTCCCAGATTGATAAGACAACAGAACTACATTTTGTGGGTACAAATATTTTATTTGATAAATAAGAGATGTGATTGATGTACTGCTGAAAGCCGCTGTTATATTCTTACAATGTAAACACCCTGATTTGTTACAGAACATCTTCCTTTTCACGTGTCATAAGACTGCTTATTACATGTGTTGGTTAAAAATGAAGGTACTTTTAGAAATTGTTCTTTCTTCAAAACAAATAAATATCATTACTATGTCTCTGATGCCATTTCTATCCCAGGTCCATCTTCCAGATTGTCCTTAGGAGCCCGGACTGTGCGTTATGTATCAATCACTTTCCCACCCCCCCAACAAAACATTCTGGGACTCGCATCGTCAGCCCTGATGTATAAGCTTATTAGGGACAAACTAATTAACAGGAGACGTAATCTAGGATTGGATTCATTTATCCTTTATAAGATTCTCCAGAAATCGAGATTTAGTCATTATAACAACTGTCACTCAAAACTGGAAGGTCACAGAGAAGAAGCGAACATACGGATGGAAGTAATAGAAAATCTCCAGGAGAAATAGATGCTGGAGGCAGGGAACAACTAACCAACCTCAGCGGCAGCCAGGTCAGTAGGCCCGAAGTTATATATACACTGTCACTTTAAGACTTGGAGCGGACTATGAGAAGCCCAGAATCTGGTGTGAGAGAGGGGCACTGTCGTGTAAGGACAGGTGTGAGGGGCACTGTCGTGTCAGAACAGGTGTGGGGGGGCACTGTCGTGTAAGGACAGGTGTGAGGGAGGGGCACTGTCGTGTCAGGACAGGTGTTTGGAGGGGCACTGCCGTGTAAGGACAGGTGTGAGGGAGGGGCACTGTCGTGTAAGGACAGGTGTGAGGGGCACTGTCGTGTAAGGACAGGTGTGAGGGAGGGGCACTGTCGTGTAAGGACAGGTGTGAGGGAGGGGCACTGTCGTGTCAGGACAGGTGTGTGGGGGGGGGGCACTGCCATGTCAGGACAGGTGTGAGGGAGGGGCACTGCCGTGACAGGACAGGTGAGGGGGGGGTGGAGGGGGGGGCACTGCTGTGTCAGGACAGGTGTGAGGGAGGGGCACTGCTGTGTCAGGACAGGTGTGAGGGAGGGGCACTGCTGTGTCAGGACAGGTGTGAGGGAGGGGCACTGCCGTGTCAGGACAGGTGTGAGGGAGGGGCACTGTCGTGTAAGGACAGGTGTGAGGGAGGGGCACTGCCGTGACAGGACAGGTGTGTGAGGGAGGGGCACTGTCGTGTAAGGACAGGTGTGAGGGAGGGGCACTGCCGTGACAGGACAGGTGTGTGGGGGGGGCACTGCCGTGTCAGGACAGGTGTGAGGGAGGGGCACTGCCGTGACAGGACAGGTGTGGGGGGGGGCACTGCCGTGTGAGGACAGGTGTGAGGGAGGGGCACCGCTGTGTCAGGACAGGTGTTTGGGGGGGAGGGGCACTGCCGTGTCAGGACAGGTGTTTGGGGGGGCACTGTCGTGTAAGGACAGGTGTGAGAGAGGGGCACTGTCGTGTCAGGATAGGTGTGTGTGGGGGCACTGTCTTGTAAGGACAGGTGTGAGGGAGGGGCACTGTCGTGTCAGGATAGGTGTGTGGGGGGGAACTGTCGTGTCAGGACGGGTGTGTGTGGGAGCACTGTCGTGTAAGGACAGGTGTGAGGGAGGGGCACTGCCGTGACAGGACAGGTGTGGGGGGGGGGGGCACTGCCGTGTCAGGACAGGTGTGAAGGAGGGGCACTGCCGTGACAGGACAGGTGTGTGGGGGGTGGGCACTGCCGTGTCAGGACAGGTGTGTGGGGGGTGGGCACTGCCGTGTCAGGACAGTTGATTGGCTCAATTATCACTGAACACGGGAAATAATCATTAAAGTAGGCATCTACTGACTCATGTGTAGGCACTAACAGGGTGGTCTCTGCCAGCGTCAGATTCATATCAGCAAAAGGGGCGACTGTTATATCTGCTCAGAGAGGGGGGACATGTACACACTGCGCTTGTTTCCTATAACTGTCCCTCATATGAGTAATCGTTTAATCTGTGATTATATAATGTACAGTCTGTGCTTGTCTGTAACATGGAACAAGCTAAATAGTGTCCTATGTGTATATTCTGAGGAGCATTCAACAGGCCTGACCTAAGTACAGTCACCAGCTAAGGGCCACACTTAGGGCCCACTTTCCTACTACATTCTTTATGAATGGTCAAGAATCTTTCAGAAGTGCCAGTCTGTGTGCCCATAACACCGCCCTCCATTCGTACAGGTGCCAGGTTGGTTGAGGGGGGGGGGGGGGGGGGGGTGTGGGCACTTCGTACTGTTGTGTCTGGTATGAATGAGAGTTGTCCTGTGTGGTGATTATCTCTGATCCGCCATGACACAAGAGAGGCCTCTGTCACACTTTTGCCTCCAGCATTTCCAGGAAGAGTTTGTGCATCGGCACCCGGCCCTGTGCCCGGACTCCGTGGAAGTGCTGGACCACTTTGCTGGCAGTTTGGCGCAGCAGAGGGAGGGTGAGTAGAAGCTGACCAGATCTTCTCGGCTCATCACGGTAATGGCTGCTCTCATACTCATGCAGAGCCTCCTGGAGCAGATCCTGCAGATTCTGTACACTCTGCACATCCTCAATGTTCACAGAGTCTACAAGGGAAGAGGGAAAGTGATCAGTACTGGAATAGAGCCCCTGTATGAGGATCAGGACTGGAATAGCAGAGCCCCTGTGTAAGGATCAGTACTGGAATAGCAGAGCCCCTGTGTGAGGATCAGTACTGGAATAGCAGAGCCCCTGTGTGAGGATCAGTACTGGAATAGCAGAGCCCCTGTGTGAGGATCAGTACTGGAATAGAAGAGCCCCTGTATGAGGATCAGGACTGGAATAGAAGAGCCCCTGTGTGAGGTTCAGTACTGGAATAGCAGAGCCCCTGTGTAAGGATCAGTACTGGAATAGCAGAGCCCCTGTGTAAGGATCAGTACTGGAATAGCAGAGCCCCTGTATGAGGATCAGGACTGGAATATAAGAGCCCCTGTGTGAGGTTCAGTACTGGAATAGCAGAGCCCCTGTGTAAGGATCAGTACTGGAATAGCAGAGCCCCTGTATGAGGATCAGGACTGGAATAGCAGAGCCCCTGTGTAAGGATCAGTACTGGAATAGTAGAGCCCCTGTGTGAGGATCAGTACTGGAATAGAGCCCCTGTATGAGGATCAGGACTGGAATAGAAGAGCCCCTGTGTGAGGTTCAGTACTGGAATAGCAGAGCCCCTGTGTGAAGATCAGTACTGGAATAGTAGAGCCCCTGTGTGAGGATCAGTACTGGAATAGCAGAGCCCCTGTATGAGGATCAGGACTGGAATAGAAGAGCCCCTGTATGAGGATCAGTACTGGAATAGCAGAGCCCCTGTGTGAGGATCAGTACTGAAATAGCAGAGCCCCTGTGTGAGGATCAGTACTGGAATAGCAGAGCCCCTGTATGAGGATCAGGACTGGAATAGAAGAGCCCCTGTATGAGGATTAGGACTGGAATAGCAGAGCCCCTGTATGAGGATCAGGACTGGAATAGCACAACCCCTGTGTGAGGATCAGTACTGGAATAGCAGAGCCCCTGTGTGAGGATCAGTACTGGAATAGCAGAGCCAGTATGAGAATCAGTACTTGAATACAGAACTACTAGTTCCTTACCAGAATTAGTGAGTACTAGCGCTTTTAATGTGACATACTCCTCCTTGTCAACACGGAGTTTGCGGTATCTGTGGACCAGCTGCAGGGTGCACAGGTAGAGATCACGCAGCCCGCTGATTCGGGACCTCATCTCATCCATGACATAATCCTCAGCGTACACCAGCTCATCCTTGTATGGCAGTGAGCGGAACACAACTCCAAGCAGTAAGATCTCCATCCAGGCCCCTTGTAGTAAACTCATCTGATCCCCCAGGGACAGGGTGGAGAAGCCTACAGGACAGTCAGTCCATCAATTAATATATAGATACTAGATGGTCACTACACTCTATCTTGGCCAGTAAGTGGCGCTGTTGTACATGTTTCCTGGGTAATATTTGTAGGAGATGCCAGACAGTTTATAGACATCACAGTGAGTTACTAAACATTTATCGGATGTGTCCTACAAAAGGGAAATCTCTGATCTTATCCTGTCCCCCAAGTCCTCCTGATTCCTTCCCACTACCTGCTGCCCATAATGCACTGCCCCTCTGTCCCACTTACCCCCAGCTCTTACCCCCGGCTCTATCTCTTCATCCACGTCTCCCCTGCTATTAACTATTTCATTACCCTTCTCCTCCTTCTCTTTGCTACAACATCAACCCTAAACTCAGCCCACACCCTATCCCCACTATTACCTCTCGCACATCCATTCATGACCCTCCTTTCACATAGGGTGATAGGAGGGTCATGAATGACCCTCATATGACCCTACCCTCCTATAGGGTGTAAGGAGGGTCACTGACTGGGGTTGGTCTAGTGCATGCTCCCTTATAGGGTGTAAGGAGGGTCACTGACTGGGGCCGGCTAGTGCACGCTGCCTTATAGGGTGTAAGGAGGGTCACTGACTGGAGCTGGTCTAGTGCACGCTGCCTTATAGGGTGTAAGGAGGGTCACTGACTGGAGCTGGTCTAGTGCACGCTGCCTTATAGGGTGTAAGGAGGGTCACTGACTGGGGCCGGGCTAGTGCATGCTCCCTTATAGGGTGTAAGGAGGGTCACTGACTGGAGCTGGTCTAGTGCACGCTGCCTTATAGGGTGTAAGGAGGGTCACTGACTGGGGCCGGGCTAGTGCACGCTCCCTTATAGGGTGTAAGGAGGGTCACTGACTGGAGCCGGTCTAGTGCACGCTCCCTTATAGGGTGTAAGGAGGGTCACTGACTGGGGCCGGGCTAGTGCACGCTCCCTTATAGGGTGTAAGGAGGGTCACTGACTGGGGCCGGGCTAGTGCACGCTGCCTTATAGGGTGTAAGGAGGGTCACTGACTGGAGCTGGTCTAGTGCACGCTGCCTTATAGGGTGTAAGGAGGGTCACTGACTGGAGCTGGTCTAGTGCACGCTCCCTTATAGGGTGTAAGGAGGGTCACTGACTGGGGCCGGGCTAGTGCACGCTGCCTTATAGGGTGTAAGGAGGGTCACTGACTGGAGCTGGTCTAGTGCACGCTCCCTTATAGGGTGTAAGGAGGGTCACTGACTGGGGCCGGGCTAGTGCACGCTCCCTTATAGGGTGTAAGGAGGGTCACTGACTGGAGCTGGTCTAGTGCACGCTGCCTTATAGGGTGTAAGGAGGGTCACTGACTGGGGCCGGGCTAGTGCACGCTCCCTTATAGGGTGTAAGGAGGGTCACTGACTGGAGCTGGTCTAGTGCACGCTGCCTTATAGGGTGTAAGGAGGGTCACTGACTGGAGCTGGTCTAGTGCACGCTGCCTTATAGGGTGTAAGGAGGGTCACTGACTGGAGCTGGTCTAGTGCACGCTCCCTTATAGGGTGTAAGGAGGGTCACTGACTGGGGCCGGGCTAGTGCACGCTCCCTTATAGGGTGTAAGGAGGGTCACTGACTGGGGCCGGGCTAGTGCACGCTCCCTTATAGGGTGTAAGGAGGGTCACTGACTGGAGCTGGTCTAGTGCACGCTCCCTTATAGGGTGTAAGGAGGGTCACTGACTGGGGCCGGGCTAGTGCACGCTGCCTTATAGGGTGTAAGGAGGGTCACTGACTGGAGCTGGTCTAGTGCACGCTCCCTTATAGGGTGTAAGGAGGGTCACTGACTGGAGCTGGTCTAGTGCACGTCCCTTATAGGGTGTAAGGAGGGTCACTGACTGGGACCGGTCTAGTGCACGCTCCCTTATAGGGTGTAAGGAGGGTCACTGACTGGGGCCGGGCTAGTGCACGCTCCCTTATAGGGTGTAAGGAGGGTCACTGACTGGGGCCGGGCTAGTGCACGCTCCCTTATAGGGTGTAAGGAGGGTCACTGACTGGGGCCGGTCTAGTGCACGCTCCCTTATAGGGTGTAAGGAGGGTCACTGACTGGAGCCGGTCTAGTGCACGCTCCCTTTTAGGGTGTAAGGAGGGTCACTGACTGGAGCCGGTCTAGTGCACGCTCCCTTATAGGGTGTAAGGAGGGTCACTGACTGGGGCCGGGCTAGTGCACGCTCCCTTATAGGGTGTAAGGAGGGTCACTGACTGGGGCCGGTCTAGTGCACGCTCCCTTATAGGGTGTAAGGAGGGTCACTGACTGGAGCCGGTCTAGTGCACGCTCCCTTATAGGGTGTAAGGAGGGTCACTGACTGGAGCCGGTCTAGTGCACGCTCCCTTATAGGGTGTAAGGAGGGTCACTGACTGGGGCCGGTCTAGTGCACGCTCCCTTATAGGGTGTAAGGAGGGTCACTGACTGGGGCCAGGCTAGTGCACGCTGCCTTATAGGGTGTAAGGAGGGTCACTGACTGGGGCCGGTCTAGTGCACGCTGCCTTATAGGGTGTAAGGAGGGTCACTGACTGGGGCCGGTCTAGTGCACGCTCCCTTATAGGGTGTAAGGAGGGTCACTGACTGGGGCCGGTCTAGTGCACGCTCCCTTATAGGGTGTAAGGAGGGTCACTGACTGGAGCTGGTCTAGTGCACGCTGCCTTATAGGGTGTAAGGAGGGTCACTGACTGGAGCTGGTCTAGTGCACGCTCCCTTATAGGGTGTAAGGAGGGTCACTGACTGGGACCGGTCTAGTGCACGCTCCCTTATAGGGTGTAAGGAGGGTCACTGACTGGGGCCGGGCTAGTGCACGCTCCCTTATAGGGTGTAAGGAGGGTCACTGACTGGGGCCGGGCTAGTGCACGCTCCCTTATAGGGTGTAAGGAGGGTCACTGACTGGGGCCGGTCTAGTGCACGCTCCCTTATAGGGTGTAAGGAGGGTCACTGACTGGGGCCGGCTAGTGCACGCTCCCTTATAGGGTGTAAGGAGGGTCACTGACTGGGGCTGGTCTAGTGCACGCTCCCTTATAGGGTGTAAGGAGGGTCACTGACTGGGGCCGGGCTAGTGCACGCTCCCTTATAGGGTGTAAGGAGGGTCACTGACTGGAGGTGGTCTAGTGCACGCTCCCTTATAGGGTGTAAGGAGGGTCACTGACTGGGGCCGGCTAGTGCTCGCTCCCTTATAGGGTGTAAGGAGGGTCACTGACCTGGGATATGTTTCGCCCATCCGATAGTCACCACCAGCTCTCGATCTGCGAGGTCACATAGCGTGGTCAGGGCTTTGATGTCGCTATCGGGCACTGTAGGGTCCGGCATGGCATATATCTTCTCCGGCTCCGCCACCAGAAGATGTGACACAATCCTCGTCCTCGTGTCTAGAATAAGACAATGGGTGAAACGTTCACCATCATTTTCAGCACATTGAGGGATATTTACTAACAGTATCCAATCAGACAAAACAAGTAGAAGAAAGAGTTGTGTTTCTAGGGCACTCTTTTGGGTTATACTGTGTATATTAGGGCAGCACAGTGGCTCAGTGATTAGCACTTCTGCCTCACAGCCCTGGGGTCATGAGTTCAATTCCCAACCATGGCCTTATCTGTGTGAACATCTGTATGTTCTCTCCCTGTGTTTACGTGGGTTTCCTCCGGGTGCTCCGGTTTCCTCCCACACTCCAAAAACATACTGGTAGGTTAATTGGCTGCATTAAAAAAAAATTGACCCTAGTCTGTGTGTCTGTCTGTGTGTGTGTGTATGTGTGTTAGGGAATTTAGACTGTAAGCTCCTATGGGGCAGGGACTGATGTGAGTGAGTTCTCTGTACAGCGCTGCGGCATTAGTAGCGCTATATAAATAACTGATGATGATGATAATAAACAAATATTAAAAAATATATATTTTATTGGTATACTATACATTAAAAACAGTTATAGCGAAATATTAAATGAAAGGATATGGTGGTAATGACAGTTGAAGATATTGTTAATACTGTTAAAAAGGTAGAAAAACTACCCTGCTGTCCTAGTAATGATATGTTGTAATAAAGTAGCTAAATCTTAAATTATTTTCCAGGGGGTCTCAAACCTTAATTAGAAAATATTTACAAACTGATATCCAAATGGCACTATTATCGAAGCATTAAAGGTATCACCAATTAATAGACCTTGGTGCAGAGTTGCATACTTCCAGCTGCCCACTATAACTCCAACGACCCACACCGACCTTAAGCTACCCACATACCCCCCCGCCATATCCACAATGAGTCAGCCTCATTAGCCCCCCCCCCCACTTCCACGCTGAGTCAGCCTCATTACCCCCCCCCCCCACATCCACTCTGAGTCAGCCTCATTACCCCCCCCCCCCCCCCCACATCCACTCTGAGTCAGCCTCATTAGCCCCACCACATCCACACTCCACACTGAGTCAGCCTCATTACCCCCCTCCCCACATCCACGCTGAGTCAGCCTCATTACCCCCCTCCCCACATCCACGCTGAGTCAGTCTCATTACCCCCCTCCCCACATCCACGCTGAGTAAGTCTCATTACCCCCCTCCCCACATCCACGCTGAGTCAGTCTCATTACCCCCCTCCCCACATCCACACTGAGTCAGCCTCATTACCCCCCTCCCCACATCCACGCTGAGTCAGTCTCATTAGCCCCCCCCCCCCCCACATCCACTCTGAGCTCCCTTTCTCCTTTGCCCACAATGTCAGCCTCCTTTCACCTTCCGCTCGTCCAGCCTTGTTACACCTCAGTGATATTAGGGCACTCACAAGGCTTCTTCTGGCCTGCTGGTATCTGTAGTCCATAGATGCCACTGTCTGATTCCTGGCGCCGTTTGTATTTCTGCCTCCCACCTCGGACGCGGTCCAGTCGCACTCCTATGAATAGAGAGAGCGGGTTAGTGACTGTCGTATGGAAAAGCTAAATTGTGTCACTGAATCTCTGTGAACAGATGGTAACAACCTCTGCAGATTATAATTCTGCACATTTTAATGCAAAATTACTGTTTGTCGAATTGAATATATAAGAAACATAAGTGACGCAATGTATACGTTTGGGGTCTCTGTCAGCCAATATTTAGTAACTTCTCGGCTGGAGGAAATCACAGCTTCAAATAGTTTTTTTTGGCAACTAAGAGGTCTATTCGCCCTTAGATTTGATGACTGTGAGCGCTCTCATCCTCGGCTCGCCCGTACTGTACATGGTCGCCCCTTCCCTCCCCCGTTCTGCCCTTTAAATCGGCTTTTGGATGTTTCCTTGCGTCCGAAGAAGAATTAATACTCTTGTGTTCACTGACTTGTAGACCATTTCTATGCGCACAGCAATTTTACGCAACGTACGGCACATAACGGGATTTACATTCCTTAATGAATTGGGCCCAAACTTGCCAAACTCAGTTTTATTTATTTTCAATCTGATAAATTCAGCAAGAAAATAGTAATTGTGCATTAAAATGTCATCTTTATGTATGTTCCCTGCAGAGGTTGTG
Source organism: Mixophyes australis (assembly GCA_036250195.1). Classification (NCBI taxonomy): domain Eukaryota; kingdom Metazoa; phylum Chordata; class Amphibia; order Anura; family Limnodynastidae; genus Mixophyes; species Mixophyes australis. The sequence goes on along the minus strand of JAVHZZ010000012.1, from coordinate 206,178 downwards.
TTACCGTCTTATCACCAAGATATTCAGTGACACATACATGACCCGGATACGCACACACATACATGACCCGGGTACGCACACACATACATGATCCGGGTACTCACACACATACATGACCCAGTTACTCACACACAACATGACCCGGGTACTCACACACATACATGACCCGGGTACTCACACACATACATGACCCGGGTACTCACACACATACATGACCCGGGTACTCACACACATACATGACCCAGTTACTCACACACAACATGACCCAGGTACTCACACACATACATGACCCAGTTACTCACACACATACATGACCCGGGTACTCACACACATACATGACCCGGGTACTCACACACATACATGACCCGGGTACTCACACACATACATGACCCGGGTACTCACACACATACATGACCCGGGTACTCACACACATACATGACCCGGGTACTCACACACATACATGACCCGGGTACTCACACACATACATGACCCGGGTACTCACACACAACCTGACCCAGGTACTCACACACATACATGACCCGGGTACTCACACACATACATGACCCAGTTACTCACACACAACATGACCCAGGTACTCACACACATACATGACCCAGTTACTCACACACATACATGACCCAGTTACTCACACACATACATGACCCAGTTACTCACACACATACATGACCCGGGTACTCACACACAACATGACCCAGTTACTCACACACATACATGACCCAGTTACTCACACACATACATGACCCAGTTAATCACACACAACATGACCCGGGTACTCACACACATACATGACCCGGGTACTCACACATACATGACCCAGTTACTCACACACATACATGACCCGGGTACTCACACACATACATGACCCGGGTACTCACACACATACATGACCCGGGTACTCACACACTACATGACCCAGGTACTCACACACATACATGACCCGGGTACTCACACACATACATGACCCAGTTACTCACACACATACATGACCCAGGTACTCACACACATACATGACCCAGTTACTCACACACATACATGACCCAGTTACTCACACACATACATGACCCAGTTACTCACACACAACATGACCCGGGTACTCACACACATACATGACCCGGGTACTCACACACATACATGACCCAGTTACTCACACACATACATGACCCAGTTACTCACACACATACATGACCCGGGTACTCACACACATACATGACCCAGTTACTCACACACAACATGACCCAGGTACTCACACACATACATGACCCAGTTACTCACACACAACATGACCCAGGTACTCACACACATACATGACCCAGTTACTCACACACATACATGACCCAGTTACTCACACACATACATGACCCAGTTACTCACACACAACATGACCCGGGTACTCACACACATACATGACCCGGGTACTCACACACATACATGACCCGGGTACTCACACACATACATGACCCGGGTACTCACACACAACATGACCCGGGTACTCACACACATACATGACCCAGTTACTCACACACAACATGACCCAGGTACTCACACACAACATGACCCGGGTACTCACACACATACATGACCCGGGTATGCACACACAACCTGAACCGGGTACGCACACACATACATGACCCGGGTACTCACACACAACATGACCCGGGTACTCACACACAACATGACCCGGGCACTCACACACAACATGACCCGGGTACGCACACACATACATGACCCGGTTACTCACACACAAACATGACCCGGGTACTCACACACATACATGACCCGGTTACGCACACACATACATGACCCGGTTACTCACACACATACATGACCCAGGTACGCACACACATACATGACCCGGGTACGCACACACATACATGACCCGGGTACGCACACACATACATGACCCGGGTACGCACACACATACATGACCCGGGTACTCACACACAACATGACCCAGGTACACACAACTACACACATTTCTCACCTTCCTTCAGCATCCCCACCTTCAGACACTTGGCGAACCGACAGGCCTGACAGGATTTCCTCCGCCGCTTGGTGATCTCGCACTGCTTGGAGGCAGGGCAGCTGTACTCAATGTTACCTGGGGAGTGATATACATGGACATGTATGAAGGTACAGTGCTTTACATGCATGTGTGGTTCTGAATAAACTAGTAACATACATTGAAAATTGGTGGAAAGGAAGCATACTGTGACCCACAGCAACTAACCAGGTGATAACTGTCGCTGTTCTAGTACAGTTTCGAAAATAGAAAACAAAAATCTGGTTACTATTGGTTACACCACATTGTTCTTCCATACAAGTCATGTCCTGGGCAGTCAGCTCCATGGTAACCTCTTACCTAACATTTAAAGAGACGGATGAGCTGAGGAAGCCCCACCCCCTTGCAGTTTGTATTCCCACCTCCTAGGTCGCTACCTTGGATGGTACGTTTGAAGAACGCCTTGCATGCCTCACAGGAGGCTACGCCGTAGTGATAACCAGATGCCACGTCTCCGCACACCAGACACAACCGCTTGGGGATTGCAGTGAGTGTGTACTCACACTTAGCAGGGGATCCCGTTCTCCCACAGACCTCAAAATGCCTGTGGCTGCTACAGATGGGAGGGGAGTCCAGTCCACCCAGGTTAGGGTTAGTGTCAGATGACTCACTAGGGCTGTGAAGTGTCACAGACCCCACCGTGGAGCATGGACTGCATGTCTCCCTCTTAAGAAAGCAACCAGAGGTTAGAGGTCGATCATCAGAGGTCATCCTGAAGAGGAACCTGCAGGGAGGAGACCAGAGGTCATGATTTAATATTGAGGAGACTCTATATCACATTTCTATTATTTCCTGATATTCCTGTTATAGACAAACCACTAATCATGGCTGCAATGCTAATAGCTAGATCGGGGAGACAAATATTATCTTACCAAGAGCTACCCACACTGACCTACAGCTATCTACACCAACCTGAACCTATAGCTACCTACCTCCAGTGACCCCACACACCTCCAGCTACCCACTATACCTCTAGTGACCCCACACACCTCCAGCTACCCACTATACCTCCAGTGACCCCACACACCTCCAGCTACCCACTATACCTCTAGTGACCCCACACACCTCCAGCTACCCACTATACCTCCAGTGACCCCACACACCTCCAACTACCCACTATACCTCTTGTGACCCACTATACCTCCAGCTACCCACTATACCTCTAGTGACCCCACACACCTCCAGCTACCCACTATACCTCTAGTGACCACACATACCTCCAGTGACCCACTATACCTCCAGTGACCCCACACACCTCCAGCTATCCACTATACCTCTAGTGACCACACATACCTCCAGTGACCCACTATACCTCCAGTGACCCACACCAACCTTCAGCTACCCACATACCTCCAGCTACCCCACACACCTCCAGCTACCCACTATACCTCTAGTGAACCCACACACCTCCAGCTACCCACTATACCTCCAGTGACCCCACACCAACCTTCAGCTACCCACATACCTCCAGCTACCCCACACACCTCCAGCTACCCACTATACCTCTAGTGACCACACATACCTCCAGTGACCCACTATACCTCCAGTGACCCACACCAACCTTCAGCTACCCACATACCTCCAGCCACCCCACACACCTCCAGCTACCCACTATACCTCTAGTGAACCCACTATACCTCCAGCTACCCACTATACCTCTAGTGACCCCACACACCTCCAGCTACCCACTATACCTCTAGTGAACCCACACACCTCCAGCTACCCACTATACCTCTAGTGACCCCACACACCTCCAGCTACCCACTATACCTCTAGTGACCCACTATACCTCCAGTGACCAACCTACACTTAACTAAAGCATTCAACATCTACCCATACAAAGTGACTTCTCCCCTCCATACACAGACATCTGCATTGAACTTGTATCTTGTCTAGTGCAGGTTGGAGCATAGAAGCAGGTATCTTCTTTGTTGGTGCAGTTTTGCCACCAGTACCTTAGATATTAGCACATAGTAACACTTACTGGCTGTGGATCTTTGCAGAGTCTGAAACACACGATTCTGACAAATCCATTACTCCCAAAGAAGCAAAGTCTTTTCACCCTAGGTAGATGAAAGCCAAGACATAAACAATGGGTGATAGTAGAGGGGCAGCAGAGTGATGAGGGTAGGGGGCAGCACAGTGATGAGGGTAGGGGACAGCACAGTGATGAGAGTAGGGGACAGCAGAGCAATGAGGGTAGGGAGCAGCAGAGCAATGAGGGTAGGGAGCAGCAGAGCGATGAGGGTAGGGGGCAGCAGAGCGATGAGGGTAGGGGGCAGCAGAGCGATGAGGGTAGGGAGCAACAGAGCGATGAGGGTAGGGAGAGCAGCAGAGTGATGAGGGTAGGGAGAGCAGCAGAGTGATGAGGGCAGGGGGCAGCAGAGCGATGAGGGTAGGGAGCAGCAGAGTGATGAGGGTAGGGGGCAGCACAGTGATGAGGGTAGGGGGCAGCACAGTGATGAGGGTAGGGGGCAGCACAGTGATGAGGGTAGGGGAGCAGCAGAGTAATGATGGTAGGGGGCAGCACAGTGATGATGGTAGGGGAGCAGCAGAGTGATGATGGTAGGGGGCAGCAGAGTGATGAGGGTAGGGAGAGCAGCAGAGTGATGAGGGTAGGGAGAGCAGCAGAGTGATGAGGGTAGGGGGCAGCACAGTGATGAGGGTAGGGGAGCAGCAGAGTGATGAGGGTAGGGAGAGCAGCAGAGTGATGAGGGTAGGGGGAGCAGCAGAGTGATGAGGGTAGGGGGCAGCAGAGTGATGAGGGTAGGGGGAGCAGCAGAGTGATGAGGGTAGGGGGAGCAGCAGAGTGATGAGGGTAGGGGGCAGCAGAGTGATGAGGGTAGGGGGCAGCAGAGTAATGATGGTAGGGGGCAGCACAGTGATGATGGTAGGGGAGCAGCAGAGTGATGATGGTAGGGGGCAGCAGAGTGATGAGGGTAGGGAGAGCAGCAGAGTGATGAGGGTAGGGAGAGCAGCAGAGTGATGAGGGTAGGTGGCAGCAGAGTGATGAGGGTAGGGAGAGCAGCAGAGTGATGAGGGTAGGGGGCAGCACAGTGATGAGGGTAGGGGGCAGCACAGTGATGAGGGTAGGGGGCAGCACAGTGATGAGGGTAGGGGGCAGCACAGTGATGAGGGTAGGGGGCAGCACAGTGATGAGGGTAGGGGGCAGCACAGTGATGAGGGTAGGGGGCAGCACAGTGATGAGGGTAGGGGGCAGCACAGTGATAATGGTAGGGGAGCAGCAGAGTGATGATGGTAGGGGGCAGCAGAGTGATGAGGGTAGGGAAAGCAGCAGAGTGATGAGGGTAGGGAGAGCAGCAGAGTGATGAGGGTAGGTGGCAGCAGAGTGATGAGGGTAGGGAGAGCAGCAGAGTGATGAGGGTAGGGAGAGCAGCAGAGTGATGAGGGTAGGTAGAGCAGCAGAGTGATGAGGGTAGGGGGCAGCACAGTGATGATGGTAGGGAGAGCAGCAGAGTGATGAGGGTAGGGAGCAGCAGAGTGAGATGGTAGGAGGCAGCAGAGTGATGAGGGTAAGGGGCAGCAGAGTGATGATGGTAGGGGAGCAGCAGAGTGATGATGGTAGGGGGCAGCAGAGTGATGAGGGTAGGGAGAGCAGCAGAGTGATGAGGGTAGGGGGCAGCACAGTGATAATGGTAGGGGAGCAGCAGAGTGATGATGGTAGGGGGCAGCACAGTGATAATGGTAGGGGAGCAGCAGAGTGATGAGGGTAGGGAAAGCAGCAGAGTGATGAGGGTAGGGAGAGCAGCAGAGTGATGAGGGTAGGGGGCAGCAGAGTGATGAGGGTAGGGAGAGCAGCAGAGTGATGAGGGTAGGTAGAGCAGCAGAGTGATGAGGGTAGGGGGCAGCAGAGTGATGATGGTAGGGAGAGCAGCAGAGTGATGATGGTAGGGAGAGCAGCACAGTGATGAGGGTAGGGGGCAGCACAGTGATAATGGTAGGGGAGCAGCAGAGTGATGATGGTAGGGGGCAGCAGAGTGATGAGGGTAGGGAGAGCAGCAGAGTGATGAGGGTAGGGGGCAGCAGAGTGATGAGGGTAGGGAAAGCAGCAGAGTGATGAGGGTAGGGAGAGCAGCAGAGTGATGAGGGTAGGTGGCAGCAGAGTGATGAGGGTAGGGAGAGCAGCAGAGTGATGAGGGTAGGGAGAGCAGCAGAGTGATGAGGGTAGGTAGAGCAGCAGAGTGATGAGGGTAGGGGGCAGCACAGTGATGATGGTAGGGAGAGCAGCAGAGTGATGAGGGTAGGGAGCAGCAGAGTGAGATGGTAGGAGGCAGCAGAGTGATGAGGGTAAGGGGCAGCAGAGTGATGAGGGTAGGGGGCAGCACAGTGATAATGGTAGGGGAGCAGCAGAGTGATGATGGTAGGGGGCAGCAGAGTGATGAGGGTAGGGAAAGCAGCAGAGTGATGAGGGTAGGGAGAGCAGCAGAGTGATGAGGGTAGGGAGAGCAGCAGAGTAATGAGGGCAGGGGGCAGCACAGTGATGAGGGTAGGGAGAGCAGCAGAGTGATGAGGGTAGGGTGCAGCAGAGTGAGAGGGTAGGAGGCAGCAGAGTGATGAGGGTAAGGGGCAGCAGAGTGATGAGGGTAGGTAGAGCAGCAGAGTGATGAGGGTAGGGGGCAGCACAGTAATGATGGTAGGGGGCAGCATGTGTTGAGGAGACCGTGAAGATGCAGACTATGGTGCAAGGGGAGGCAGTGTAGGAGCAGGTTTAGGTTGGTGGTCCAGGTGTATTGGTGGTGATAAATGAGACACACTGATTAGAGGGACCAGTCAGGGGTTCGGCGTGTAGACTTACCTTGAAGTAATGAGAAGTCTTGTATCAGGGACATTGGAGGTGTACAGACGAGAGAGCTGCAAGAGTTATAGCTGAACAGTGAAAGAATTTGGACAGTAGAGAAGAGGTGCGGAGTACGATGAAGAACCTGAGAAGTAGGAGCAGGTGAGAAGGTCCAGCACAACGTGTTGAGTGCCAAGTGAGGAGACCTCGGAGAGACGTGCACAGGATCCCAGCTGGAGCTGTGTAGGAATGGAGAGCTGGATTGGCTCAGTAAGTAAGAGAGGGGGGCTGGACACAGACTGACAGGAGAGGGGAGGGCATGACGGTGTCTCTCTCCTGGGATGCTGCACCAGCAGGTGAGACACAGGGGGTATTGGTAGAGTAACTAATAATAGTGACATTTATAAGCAGATTATACTACCTCCTAGTCACTCACACGCTGAGAGTGGACAGATCTGCAGGTACCAACGAAGTGGAATCATATTAGTACAAATCATACATGCAGGAATGTAGAGATTGGGAGGAGTGACATGAACCAGAAGTGACTGAGGAGGGAGCACTAGAGCCAAGGAGAGGGGAACGTGCTGTATATGATGAAGAGATTTAAAGACAGCTGACAACAATGAGCTTCACACAGGAGTAATCGAGCTAGAAGATGCCATTGTATAACTTGGTAAAACCATGTTGTGCTGGGGGGGGGGCACTTCCTATCCTAACTATGAATCACACATACAGCTGCGCATCATGTGTGTGCTACAAGTAAAATAAATACTATAAGGTCATAGTATTTTGCCCTCTTGAATTGCAACATGGTTTCTCCAGGTGTAATTTTTCCCCCTTTAGCCGGATTTACTCCTAACTGTAAATGTGAAATTATGTATTTTGGAGATGAAGGATGGGGTGTAAATGTGGGTACACACTACACTGTTTTTGTCCAATAATCAGCTCAAACAGCCGACATACGACCGCTCGTTCAAAAGTCGGGTCAGTGTGTGCAGTGACACGATGGTCGAAAGTCTGCCCAAATGGACGATTGTCACCTCATTTGGTTGGTCGTACCGTTTAATATTTTCGTTCCAATCTCGTTTCCGCTGTGTAGTGTGTATAAAGTTCCGACCGATCCACAACTGTGAGTACGAAATTACAGTAATTGCTCACGACAACATGGCTGTAAAAAGTCGCTAAAGGGACGTCCGCTCTTCCCTTTATCGTCCTAAGCAAGACTAGTGTGTATGCAGTCCATGGACCGCGCGATCAGACCATCGGTCGCATGTAAAATCGCTCGGCATAAAAAGTTGGTCGAAATTTCTGTAGTGTGTACTCGGCTTAAGACTTATGTTGCAGCTTGTACCAGGTAATTGTCCGAAACATTATACACGATGCACAAAAATTATTGTATTGATATCAATTGGTTCATTGTTAGTTATCTTCGTAAATGTGCCATAAACACTAACTGGACCCAGTGACACTAGAGGCCATAAGGGTTGTATGGTCATATGTATGTAGCTAAATTGCGTATTAGTTTTGTCACCCAAAGTTTGTGCAAAGGGACTTAAATACCCTGCATCTGAAGGTAAAATCCGAGGCGGCTCCAGGTTCGCTGACCACCAGCGTCGCACACCACGACCGGACCAACCACAGACAGGCAGTCAGCGGTCATCTGCCAACCTGATTCTGGAAAGAGGTGATCAGACAATTCTCGGCCATGGTGCTGATGTTGGTACCTGTCTGCCAGGGGAGGGCTGGCAAGTTTTAGCCCACGGGGCAAGACCAGGCTCAGCAGTCCATTATGAACATTTTAAAGGGAAAAAAAATGCAAGTGCACAGTGACCCCGCCAAGGTAGACCACTATGGGACCGGCCCAGGGGTAGATGCCCCCCAGACCCCAAGTCCTGCCAACCCATTTATTATGCTGATCTCCAGGACATAGATTTGAGTCGCCTCCTCCTGAAAGGTAAATTCAGTTTCAGTTTCCAGCAGGGTGAAGAAATGTCCCTTATTTACTTATGATTAACTCCACATTCCCTTTCAAGTCCTGTAAAATCCTCTTCGCTGTGAGCTTTGACTTGTGGGAGTAAGCATTAGTTTCCGGAAACGTTGTAAAGGTGTTAGCAGATTAGCACAGTACAGAGAGGCAGTATGAAGAGGCACGGTGTTAGCAGAGTAGTTCGTAGTGGGGCACAGTATGAAGAGTCACAGTGTTAGCAGAGTAGTTCGTAGTGGGACACAGTATGAAGAGTCACAGTGTTAGCAGAGTAGTGCGTAGTGGGGCACAGTATGAAGAGGCACGGTGTTAGTAGAGTAGTGCGTAGTGGGGCACAGTATGAAGAGGCACGGTGTTAGCAGAGTAGTGCGTAGTGGGGCACAGTATGTAGAGGCACGGTATTAGCAGAGTAGTGCGTAGTGGGGCACAGTATGTAGAGGCACGGTATTAGCAGAGTAGTGCGTAGTGGGGCACAGTATGTAGAGGCACGGTATTAGCAGAGTAGTGCGTAGTGGGGCACAGTATGTAGAGGCACGGTATTAGCAGAGTAGTGAATAGTGGGGCACAGTATGAAGAGGCACGGTGTTAGTAGAGTAGTGCGTAGTGGGGCACAGTATGAAGAGTCACAGTGTTAGCAGAGTAGTGCGTAGTGGGGCACAGTATGAAGAGGCACGGTGTTAGTAGAGTAGTGCGTAGTGGGGCACAGTATGAAGAGGCACGGTGTTAGCAGAGTAGTGCGTAGTGGGGCACAGTATGAAGAGTCACAGTGTTAGCAGAGTAGTGCGTAGTGGGGCACAGTATGAAGAGGCACGGTGTTAGTAGAGTAGTGCGTAGTGGGGCACAGTATGAAGAGGCACGGTGTTAGCAGAGTAGTGCGTAGTGGAGCACAGTATGAAGAGGCACAGTGTTAGCAGAGTAGTGCGTAGTAGGGCACAGTACGGAGAGGCACAGTGTTAGCAGAGTAGAGCATAGTGGAGCGCGGTATTAAGAGGGACGGTGTTAGCAGAGTAGTGCATAGTAGGGCATAGTATGAAGAGGGACGGTGTTAGCAGTGCAGTGTATAGAAAGTAGTATTATGAAACTTTAGAAAATCTCAACTTGTTGGAACTTGTCTGATTTCCACCAGTAACAGCGGAATGAGGGCAGAGCAATCACTGTATCACGGTGTAAGGGTCCTGTCAAGCAAACATCATCTCCTTAATGGTCAAGTTATGTTAGGGCAGTGAGAGGGGCCGCAGGGAGCCAGGTCAGGAACGGTAAATTGGCCCCATGGGTAGCAAATGCATTTGCTGCTGGGAGTGGTGATGGCACTGAGCTGTGGTAAAAGAACAGCTTTTAGCTGAAACACAAGGGATTCTGGGAGCTGTGGGACAAGCAGCACTTTCAAGTCCAGTTTCCAGCACATGTTAATGGACATTACTGAGAAGCGCTCAGCCGTGTAACATGTTCCATAGAATGTCTAATTCTCTCTGGAGTGTAACCTTCCAGTTTCTGTCTGTCATACGGGAACTTGACCCACACTTAATCCTACCTCTAATATGGTCTCTATCAAGAGGACTCAGACACTGTGACCCAAATCCCAGTTATTCAATGATGGTAACTAACAACGATGATGCTGAGATACCCACAAACAAATAACAGGAGATCTACTGCATATATCATGTGTGATCCATTCATTGATACCCCACACATAGACCAGGGGATCTACTGCATATATCATCTGTGATCCATTCATAAATACCCCCCACATAGACCAGGGGATCTACTGCATATATCATGTGTGATCCATTCATAAATACCCCCCCCACATCGACCAGGGGATCTACTGCATATGTGTGTGATGCATTTATAGATATCCCTCACATAGACTAGGGGATCTACTGCAAATATCATGTGTGATCCATGCATAGATACCCCACACATAGACCAGGGGATCTACTGCATATATCATTTGTGATCCATTCATAAATACCCCACACATCGACCAGGGAATCTACTGCATATATTATGTGTGATCCATGCATAGATACCCCCCACATAGCCTAGGGGATCTACTGCAAATATCATGTGTGATCCATGCATAGATACCCCCCACATAGACTAGGGGATCTACTGCATATATCATGTGTGATCCATTCATAAATACCCCACACATCGACCAGGGGATCTACTGCATATGTGTGTGATGCATTTATAGATATCCCTCACATAGACTAGGGGATCTACTGCAAATATCATGTTTGATACATGCATAGATACCCCACACATAGACCAGGGGATCTACTGCATATATCATGTGTGATCCATTCATAAATACCCCACACATAGACCAGGGGATCTACTGCATATATCATGTGTGATCCATTCATAAATACCCCACACATCGACCAGGGGATCTACTGCATATATTATGTGTGGTCCATTCATAAATACCCCACACATCGACCAGGGGATCTACTGCATATATTATGTGTGATCCATGCATAGATACCCCCCCACATAGCCTAGGGGATCTACTGCAAATATCATGTGTGATCCATGCATAGATACCCCCCACATAGATTAGGGGATCTACTGCATATATCATGTGTGATCCATCGATAGATACGTCCCACATAGACTAGTGGATCTACTGCATATAACATGTGTGATCCATTCAGATAACCCCCACACACACACCAGGGGATCTACTACATGTATCATGTGATCCATCCATAGATTCCCCCCACATAGACTAGGGGGTCTACTGCATATATCATGTGTGATCCATTCAGATAACCCCCCCACACACCAGGGGATCTACTACATGTATCATGTGATCCATTCATAGATACACCCCCCCCCCCCCCCCCCCATAGACCAGGGGATCTACTGCATATGTGTGTGATGCATTTATAGATATCCCTCACATAGACTAGGGGATCTACTGCAAATATCATGTGTGATCCATGCATAGATAACCACCACATAGACTAGGGGATCTACTGCATATGTGTGTGATCCATCCATAGATACCCCCCACATAGACCAGGGGATCTACTGCATATTTTATGTGTGATCTATCCATAGATACCCCACACATAGACTAGGGGATCTACTGCATATATGTGTGATCCATGCATAGATACCCACCACATAGACTAGGGGATCTACTGCATATGTGTGTGATCCATTCATAGATACCCCCCACATAGACCAGGGGATCTACTGCATATATCATGTGTGATACATGCATAGATACCCCCACATAGACCAGGGGATCTACTGCATATATTATGTGTAATCCATCCATAGATACCCCTTCCCCCCACATAGACCAGGGGATCTACTGCATATATTATGTGTGATCCATCCATAGATACCCCTTTCCCCCCCCACATAGACCAGGGGATCTACTGCATATATCATGTGTGATCCATTCATAGATACCCCCCACATAGACCAGGGGATCTACTGCATATATCATGTGTTCCATGCATAGATACCTCCAACACACCAGGGAACCTACTACATATATTATGTGATCCATCCATAGATACCCCCCACGTAGACCAGGGGATCTACTGCATATATCATGTGTGATCCATCCACACACACACTATTTCTGCTGCAGTGTATGTACCTCCCCTATACATTCAGTTATCCGTCCTCAGCATTAGTGCTCCATGGTTTGGATGTTGTCTAGGATGAGATAACAGTGGTCAATTAATAATAAGTGTAAAACACCCGTCCACCCACATTGCTTTTATCATCCACTGAAACACTTGGATTTCTGTAATACCCATTCCAGACAGCAGCTCCCTCCATGTGTAGTCCTATACTGTATTGTACAATACACATTAGTATGTATGAAGCCGTGACTCTCGGCTGTAAGAAGAGTAAAACATCCGAGGTGCAGAGAAAGGCTCCTCATTGGGGGCGGCTCGATTTGTGCAAGTGCACCTAGTCTTCCGTCAAACACATAGGTTTGGTGGTGGCATTTGTGTTGGGGGCAGCAACAGAGTAGGTGCACCTAGTTTTGCAGATCTATTGAAAAAAAAAGAGACTTCATTTTGGGAAGTGAGATTACTGAAATGAAGTCAAGAGGTGAAGGGAAGAGAAATGCATTTCTACGTTTGGTGTGAGTAACGTGTAGGAGACTGGATCTTGCTGTGACGATCACACTATTGTCCATCACTTTCAATTAAAACGTCTCTCAGCAAAGCTGGGGGCATCTCCTGAAAGCTGGAGAGTAGGCATTCGACATTATGTGTATGAGTAGGATGATTTAGGAAACCAAGTAGTGCTGCGTGCTTATGGGCGCTATTCATAAATGACTTCTTGTGAGTGGGGAAGTTTAGGAGTTATAGCCGTGGGCAACCACAAAAAATATCCTCCAATGTACCAAGTGGTCATCCTAATCTCTGAACTATGGCCGGATTCGGTACCAGATCCTTATGATGTAGGACAATGACAGTCTGGGGTCCAGTGATCTCACCATCAAGTGACTACACCAAGCGCTCGACGTGTGATGTTCTGCGTTTCTCATTCAGTGCTTGAACCCTGTAATGTCCTATCATGATTTCCCTGCTGTAAGAAATCTCGGGTGGCTCTAATAATACAGGACTTGCACTTATTAACCTTACAGTTTACACTACATAGATTAGTACTGGAACTAGGAGAGACGGGAGTCTATGGGGTATATTTACTAGATGTTGCCTATGGCAACCAATCAGATTCTAGCTGTCATTTATTTATTGCATTCTACAAAATGACAGCTAGAATATGATTGGTTGCTATAGGCAACATCTCCACTTTTTCAAGCCCGCAGTTTAGTAAATATACCCCTATGTGACACTTCAGAATTTCCTACAGTATAAAAAGATTCCACAATTGATCTTTTTATTTCAGACACTTAGGGGCATATTCAATTACGATTCCGGTCCGCGGGATCGTGCTGGAACGGGCCGTGAACTTAATCCACGGTACTGCAATAACGTGGATTATTGCGGTACCGTATTACCGGCAATAGTGCGCACTTTCCACGGTAACGCGCGTTACCGCAGACCGGAATCCTACTTGAATATGCCCCTTAAAGTATGTAAAACCTGGGGTCTTATTCATGGAAGCACGCATACTGAGCGCAACATACCTCTGGTATTAAATGCACGTATTTCGGCTTTGAATGCGGCCGAATTCATCAAGACATGGATCTGAAGATACGTGCGCTGATGAGTTCTGGTGTAGGTCTGACGCACTACAGAGCACACTGCACGCTACATCCAATACCTATGTGGATTATAAATTTGCCAAAGAACGCCACCTCTTAGTAATAAAGTCATTAATGATCAAACAGTAAAAAACAAAAGTAAAGAAATGTTTTTCATTATTGTTTCTCCCCATGAAATACATTTATTAGGATGTTCTTAATGTCTACTGAGCATAAAATACATTGTTACACTTGCTCGTGATTGCAAATACATTATAGCAATGCATCACAGCCGTCATCAGTAGCCCTTTAGCTGGAGCGAGCGATACGGCAGAAAAACAAGTAACTTGTACTGTACAGTGACTACGGTAAAGCGCCCGTCCACGCCCCATTCACTCCCGATATCATAGGCTGCAGTAAGTGTCCTCTGTATATGAAGACGGAGCGGACAGGACTGAGTTCATGAACGTATCTCCCAGTTCTGGGCACTCACAAAGCGCCAGATACATACCCTGATAAATCAGCCCCCTGCTGTACAGCAGGCAGCGGCCTCTGTCATTTCAGGATGTTGCTGGACTGAGTAACATAGATAGATCTTAATCAAATGTATTTAACTGTGTTTAAACATTTGTAATGTAAAATCACTTTTTTCAATATGGCGGCAAAAAAAAAAAAGATTGAGAAAATAAAATCATTACAAATAAGACAATATCATACTATATATAGTGCTTATTACAGGGTCCGGCCTATAATGATGCTTACTGTAATTTCAGCTGCAGGTTTTGAGGGCAGAAAAATGTAGTTTAGAGGTTTAGAAAACAAATTGTTGCTGGAAGATGGTAAATGTAAAATGCTCAGAATGATCTGGGCCCCCGAGACGGAGCGTTACCACCACCAGCCCATAAATCCTGTCTTATTCCAGGTACTTCTGTGGCCAGGGATGAGCAGGTTTTAATCAGGAAGATAATTGTGATCCACAAGGAGTAAATATTGTGTCACTTCTATTAATCTGAGGAGGATGCTTGTTACATCTGTCACTCATACATCAACACAAATGAACATTAACAGAAGAGAGAGGGGAATTGAGAGAGGGGCCAGGATGGAGGGAGGTAAGAGACAGAACAGCGATTGTCCTGGAGGAAAGGTAACATTCAGGGTGTCACATTGTCATATCACTGTAGTCAGCTGGTTCTCCCCCATACACCTGCAGACAGGTGATAATGACACCCGGTAACTGAAGCCGCTGGTTCCTGCTGGTGGAGAGTGAGGCGCATCCTGCACTGTCAGCATCAGCCAGGGGAGGGAGGCCCTGTCCTGGGGGGATGGAGAGTCACATCTAAATACTGAGACATACAGGATGTGCCAAGGCGATGCCCACACTGGGGCTTCTCTTATAGTGATGTGCTATGAGGGGTGAGATCCTGCAGCCTGGCACAGACTGGGTCCTTCTATAGAGATCTATATTATACACTTGTGTCTGGTGATAAGGGGACAATAATATTATACTTCTCCTGACCTATAGTGAGGCCCAACTTCTCAATTGCCTTTTTTCTTATCCTATAGTAACTGATATAACTCTACAATTACCCTTCCCCATACCCTGTAGGAAGAGGTCTGAGTGCCCAATTACCTTTCTACATACCATATGGCAAGAGGGCTACCTGCTTAATTCTTCTTAGCCTGAATACATAGCAGGAGGTAGTTATCCTGTGTAATAGAGAAATAGGGGAACTATTTGAATAATATAACGGCAAGTAATTTGGGAAATCACAGATTGATGCAAATGTTAAGTTTATATTGCTTGAATATATTGCATCCTGATATTAAACATTAAGGGCCTGATTCATTAAGGAGAGCAAAGCAAAGTAAGTGTTCTCCTGGACAAATGTTAAAATGCAAGTGGTAAAGTTAGTTCATTATTTTGCACATAAGTTAAATACTGGCTGTTTTCTCATGTAACACAAATACTTGATAGTTTTATGTTTACACTGAAATTTAGAGTTGGGCTAGGACATGTCCTATCCAAAATATAAATGTGCCATCACATTTTGCATTTACCTCCCCCTCCAACGCAACATGGTTTTGCCAGGGTGCAAAGTTACTTAATTTTTTACTTTACTTTTCTAAATGTAATATGGCAGACTTTGTGGGGACAGGTAGTGCAGGGGGTGGCTTATCCTCTGCCATGTGTGTTAGAAATAGTATAAAAGAGCTGTATTTTATACTTCAACTGTTATATATCATCTGTACTCCTGGAATATCACTAGTACCTCAATCTAGTGTGTAATAAACATCTCTGCTGGAACATTCTGCCTGACGCCTATTGCCTGCTGTATCCTGTGACCAACAGACAAGAGCTTACGCTCTAATCTGTTCCCCGGCTGTCCTGTGTTGAACCCAGAGTCTCTGTGTCAATGCTCTGTCCCTACCCAGCAGCCCTGATCCACAGTAAGCGGTCAGGAGGTACCAACCAGCCCACAGCAAAGAGGTGCTGCAGCAGTTACACCAGTTACCCAGAAGTATGCCGTTCCAGGTGCCGGTGAAGGAGCCTGGTGGTGGCAGTTGAAACCTCCTATAATTACTGCACAGTCTGCAAGTATCTGGTGACACCACTAGGAGTGGTCCCTAATAGTCGGTTATTGACTGTGAGAAAGCAAAACCGTTAAGGTGTGTAACATCCCTTTCCCCGACATCATGGGGCCGAACTCGCCCCACAATAAAATCATGGGGCCCAAACTCCCCCCACAGTAAAATCATGGGGCGACCTCTCCCTATAATAACATGGATTACACCCTGTAACAAGCTTTGGCGTAATCCACCACATCCTATGGTAAAGGATGGTGTTACTGTGTAATGGTTAGCGCTCGTTTTACTTCATAACAAAAGAAATGTAAATAAATATGTCAATACAAAGGATGCCCTCTTCCCGCACCTACCCTGTTTTTCAGGAGATCAAGTTTCTGCCCAAGAAAGAGTTAACCCATGGAGCCAGCCACAGAATGAATAACCGCACTGTAAATTTATTCCCTATGACCTTGACAAAGAAACCAACGATATAGCAGCTCCCAGTTACACTAATAAATGCTGTTGCAGAGACCTGCTGTTACCCTGGATGTTCCTCCATGTAATAAAGCTGAAAGTAATGCTAATGAAATCACTAGACTGCATTTAAACTGTGGATACATGAAATGGTCCTAGAGGTAAGGAATAGTCTATGCTTGGCTGGGAAAGCTCAGGCTGCTGTCTAACCCCAGGGCCCGGGATCAGGCTGCTGTGTAACCCCAGGGCCCGGGATCAGGCTGCTGTGTAACCCCAGGGCCCGGGATCAGGCTGCTGTGTAACCCCAGGGCCCGGGATCAGGCTGCTGTGTAACACGAGGGCCCGGGATCAGGCTGCTGTGTAACACTAGGGCCCGGGATCAGGCTGCTGTGTAACACGAGGGCCCGGGATCAGGCTGCTGTGTAACCCCAGGGCCGGGGATCAGGCTGCTGTGTAACACTAGGGCCCGGGATCAGGCTGCTGTGTAACACAAGGGCCCGGGATCAGGCTGCTGTGTAACCCCAGGGCCGGGGATCAGGCTGCTGTGTAACCCCAGGGCCCAGGATCAGGCTGCTGTATAACACGAGGGCCCGGAATCAGGCTGCTGTGTAACACTAGGGCCCGGGATCAGGCTGCTGTGTAACCCCAGGGCCCGGGATCAGGCTGCTGTGTAACCCCAGGGCCCGGGATCAGGCTGCTGTGTAACCCCAGGGCCCGGGATCAGGCTGCTGTGTAACCCCAGGGCCCGGGATCAGGCTGCTGTGTAACACGAGGGCCCGGGATCAGGCTGCTGTGTAACCCCAGGGCCCGGGATCAGGCTGCTGTGTAACCCCAGGGCCCGGGATCAGGCTGCTGTATAACCCCAGGGCCTGGGATCAGGCTGCTGTGTAACCCCAGGGCCCGGGATCAGGCTGCTGTGTAACCCCAGGGCCCGGGATCAGGCTGCTGTGTAACCCCAGGGCCCGGGATCAGGCTGCTGTATAACACGAGGGCCCAGGATCAGGCTGCTGTGTAACCCCAGGGCCCGGGATCAGGCTGCTGTATAACACGAGGGCCCGGGATCAGGCTGCTGTGTAACCCCAGGGCCCGGGATCAGGCTGCTGTGTAACCCCAGGGCCCGGGATCAGGCTGCTGTGTAACCCCAGGGCCCGGGATCAGGCTGCTGTGTAACACGAGGGCCCGGGATCAGGCTGCTGTGTAACCCCAGGGCCCGGGATCAGGCTGCTGTATAACACGAGGGCCCGGGATCAGGCTGCTGTGTAACCCCAGGGCCCGGGATCAGGCTGCTGTGTAACCCCAGGGCCCGGGATCAGGCTGCTGTGTAACCCCAGGGCCCGGGATCAGGCTGCTGTATAACACGAGGGCCCGGGATCAGGCTGCTGTGTAACCCCAGGGCCCGGGATCAGGCTGCTGTATAACACGAGGGCCCGGGATCAGGCTGCTGTGTAACACGAGGGCCCGGGATCAGGCTGCTGTGTAACCCCAGGGCCTGGGATCAGGCTGCTGTGTAACACGAGGGCCCGGGATCAGGCTGCTGTGTAACACGAGGGCCCGGGATCAGGCTGCTGTGTAACACGAGGGCCCGGGATCAGGCTGCTGTGTAACACTAGGGCCCGGGATCAGGCTGCTGTGTAACACTAGGGCCCGGGATCAGGCTGCTGTATAACACGAGGGCCCAGGATCAGGCTGCTGTGTAACCCCAGGGCCCGGGATCAGGCTGCTGTGTAACACGAGGGCCCGGGATCAGGCTGCTGTGTAACACGAGGGCCCAGGATCAGGCTGCTGTGTAACCCCAGGGCCCGGGATCAGGCTGCTGTGTAACCCCAGGGCCCGGGATCAGGCTGCTGTGTAACCCCAGGGCCCGGGATCAGGCTGCTGTGTAACCCCAGGGCCCGGGATCAGGCTGCTGTGTAACCCCAGGGCCCGGGATCAGGCTGCTGTGTAACCCCAGGGCCCGGGATCAGGCTGCTGTGTAACCCCAGGGCCCGGGATCAGGCTGCTGTGTAACCCCAGGGCCCGGGATCAGGCTGCTGTGTAACACGAGGGCCCGGGATCAGGCTGCTGTGTAACCCCAGGGCCCGGGATCAGGCTGCTGTATAACACGAGGGCCAGGGATCAGGCTGCTGTATAACACGAGGGCCCGGGATCAGGCTGCTGTGTAACCCCAGGGCCCGGGATCAGGCTGCTGTGTAACCCCAGGGCCCGGGATCAGGCTGCTGTGTAACCCCAGGGCCCGGGATCAGGCTGCTGTGTAACCCCAGGGCCCGGGATCAGGCTGCTGTGTAACCCCAGGGCCCGGGATCAGGCTGCTGTGTAACACGAGGGCCCGGGATCAGGCTGCTGTGTAACCCCAGGGCCCGGGATCAGGCTGCTGTATAACACGAGGGCCCGGAATCAGGCTGCTGTGTAACACTAGGGCCCAGGATCAGGCTGCTGTGTAACACGAGGGCCCGGGATCAGGCTGCTGTGTAACACTAGGGCCCGGGATCAGGCTGCTGTGTAACCCCAGGGCCCGGGATCAGGCTGCTGTGTAACCCCAGGGCCCGGGATCAGGCTGCTGTGTAACCCCAGGGCCCGGAATCAGGCTGCTGTGTAACACGAGGGCCCGGGATCAGGCTGCTGTGTAACCCCAGGGCCCGGGATCAGGCTGCTGTATAACACGAGGGCCCGGAATCAGGCTGCTGTGTAACACTAGGGCCCGGGATCAGGCTGCTGTGTAACCCCAGGGCCCGGGATCAGGCTGCTGTGTAACCCCAGGGCCCGGGATCAGGCTGCTGTGTAACCCCAGGGCCCGGGATCAGGCTGCTGTGTAACCCCAGGGCCCGGGATCAGGCTGCTGTGTAACCCCAGGGCCCGGGATCAGGCTGCTGTGTAACCCCAGGGCCCGGGATCAGGCTGCTGTATAACACGAGGGCCCGGAATCAGGCTGCTGTGTAGCACTAGGGCCCGGGATCAGGCTGCTGTGTAACACGAGGGCCCGGGATCAGGCTGCTGTGTAACCCCAGGGCCCGGGATCAGGCTGCTGTGTAACCCCAGGGCCCGGGATCAGGCTGCTGTGTAACCCCAGGGCCCGGGATCAGGCTGCTGTATAACACGAGGGCCCGGAATCAGGCTGCTGTGTAACACGAGGGCCCAGGATCAGGCTGCTGTGCAACACGAGGGCCCGGGATCAGGCTGCTGTGTAACCCGAGGGCCCGGGATCAGGCTGCTGTGTAACCCCAGGGCCCGGGATCAGGCTGCTGTGTAACCCCAGGGCCCGGGATCAGGCTGCTGTGTAACACGAGGGCCCGGAATCAGGCTGCTGTGTAACACGAGGGCCCAGGATCAGGCTGCTGTGTAACCCCAGGGCCCGGGATCAGGCTGCTGTGTAACCCCAGGGCCCGGGATCAGGCTGCTGTGTAACCCCAGGGCCCGGGATCAGGCTGCTGTGTAACCCCAGGGCCCGGGATCAGGCTGCTGTGTAACCCCAGGGCCCAGGATCAGGCTGCTGTGTAACCCCAGGGCCCGGGATCAGGCTGCTGTATAACACGAGGGCCCGGAATCAGGCTGCTGTGTAACACGAGGGCCCAGGATCAGGCTGCTGTGTAACACGAGGGCCCGGGATCAGACTGCTGTGTAACACGAGGGCCCAGGATCAGGCTGCTGTGTAACACGAGGGCCCGGGATCAGGCTGCTGTGTAACCCCAGGGCCCGTGATCAGGCTGCTGTGTAACACGAGGGCCCGGGATCAGGCTGCTGTGTAACACGAGGGCCCGGGATCAGGCTGCTGTGTAACACGAGGGCCCGTGATCAGGCTGCTGTGTAACACGAGGGCCCAGGATCAGGCTGCTGTGTAACACGAGGGCCCAGGATCAGGCTGCTGTGTAACACGAGGGCCCGGGATCAGGCTGCTGTGTAACACGAGGGCCCGGGATCAGGCTGCTGTGTAACACGAGGGCCCGTGATCAGGCTGCTGTGTAACACGAGGGCCCAGGATCAGGCTGCTGTGTAACACGAGGGCCCAGGATCAGGCTGCTGTGTAACACGAGGGCCCGGGATCAGGCTGCTGTGTAACGTGTGTGTGTGTAGCACTGCGGAATTAGTGGCGCTATATAAATTGATGATGAACAGAGCGTAACCAAAACCTATAGACCAGCACACAACCATGTTTACCACAATACACAGCTAAAAAATTGGGTCTTTCCCCCTAGAGTACAGTCAGGATTATCTCTGCCGAGCAGTAAAAACCCAGTCTATTCAGAACGCACTCTGTCCCTGTTGAGGGTGTACAGAGTAGAGACTGACCGAACGTGCTGCCTACATTCCACAGGATCATTAGCTGCATTTAATGTTTTCATCACATACTAATTATCATTTGCTAATAACAACACAAGACCCCACTTTATCCCAGATAAGATCGTAGGATATAATCTCATCGGAAAATCTCCCTCTACAACCTCATATCATGAGACCACTCCCAGACGAAGAGGCCAGGGTGATGTTCTATGCTGCAGTATTACAGCCGGGAGCGTGCAGAGTGTTTTGGGTAAATCTGGACTCCGCAGACATGTTTGGGAACACAGCACTTTCGTCTAATGCACTCACATCCACTCTCATAGTAATAGACTGCACTTAGTATTAACCCCGTCAACCTGACCAGTCCCCTCCGCAGGTCTCTCCTCCTCCCACCGTCTGTACTCAGTTTCCAGCCTCGTACTGTGTGTTCAGCTGGCTGTGCAGGGAATCTCTCCAACAGATGCTACCGGTCTCTTCTGTCCTGAGGTCCTTCCCCAGAACACAGGACAACTGCACCTCCTTCTGCCCAAGACCTGCAGCACGGAGCTCAGCACAGAGGGGCAGATGGATGAGAGCACAGAACAAACATTCTCATAAAGAACGGTGACTCCATTCCTATCAATGCTGAGCAAACTAACCCTCATACTGCTCACAACACAGAAGATGTGAGCGGGGGGAGTAAGAAAGAGCACAAGAGTAACGCAGGGGATGTGAGGGGGGGGGATATGTGGGGGGAGTAAGAAAGAGCACGAGAGTGGGAGAGTAACGCAGGGGATATGTGGGGGGAGTAAGAAAGAGCACAAGAGTGGGAGAGTAACGTAGGGGATGTGAGTGGGGGGGGATACGTGGGGGGGGAGTAAGAAAGAGCACGAGAGTGTGAGAGTAACGCAGGGGATGTGAGGGGGGGTTACGTGGGGGGAGTAAGAAAGAGCACGAGAGTGGGAGAGTAACGCAGGGGATGTGAGGGGGGGATACACAGGGGATGTGAGGGGGGGGGATACGCGGGGGGAGTAAGAAAGAGCACGAGAGTGGGAGAGTAACGCAGGGGATGTGAGGGGGGGGTTACGTGGGGGGAGTAAGAAAGAGCACGAGAGTGGGAGAGTAACGCAGGGGATGTGAGGGGGGGGGGGATACGCGGGGGGAGTAAGAAAGAGCACGAGAGTGGGAGAGTAACGCAGGGGATGTGAGGGGGGGATACGTGGGGGGAGTAAGAAAGAGCACGAGAGTGGGAGAGTAACGCAGGGGATGTGAGGGGGGGGGATACGCGGGGGGAGTAAGAAAGAGCACGAGAGTGGGAGAGTAACGCAGGGGATGTGAGGGGGGGGGATACGTGGGGGGAGTAAGAAAGAGCACGAGAGTGGGAGAGTAACGCAGGGGATGTGAGGGGGGGGGATACGTGGGGGGAGTAAGAAAGAGCACGAGAGTGGGAGAGTAACGCAGGGGATGTGAGGGGGGGGGGATACGCGGGGGGAGTAAGAAAGAGCACGAGAGTGGGAGAGTAACGCAGGGGATGTGAGGGGGGGGGATACGCGGGGGGAGTAAGAAAGAGCACGAGAGTGGGAGAGTAACGCAGGGGATGTGAGGGGGGGGGGATACGTGGGGGGAGTAAGAAAGAGCACGAGAGTGGGAGAGTAACGCAGGGGATGTGAGGGGGGGGGATACGTGGGGGGAGTAAGAAAGAGCACGAGAGTGGGAGAGTAACGCAGGGGATGTGAGTGGGGGGGGATACACGGGGGGAGTAAGAAAGAGCACGAGAGTGGGAGAGTAACGCAGGGGATGTGAGGGGGGGGGGGGATACGCGGGGGGAGTAAGAAAGAGCACGAGAGTGGGAGAGTAACGCAGGGGATGTGAGTGGGGGGGGATACACGGGGGGAGTAAGAAAGAGCACGAGAGTGGGAGAGTAACGCAGGGGATGTGAGGGGGGGGGGATACGTGGGGGGAGTAAGAAAGAGCACGAGAGTGGGAGAGTAACGCAGGGGATGTGAGTGGGGGGGGATACACGGGGGGAGTAAGAAAGAGCACGAGAGTGGGAGAGTAACGCAGGGGATGTGAGGGGGGGGGGATACGCGGGGGGAGTAAGAAAGAGCACGAGAGTGGGAGAGTAACGCAGGGGATGTGAGTGGGGGGGGGATACACGGGGGGAGTAAGAAAGAGCACGAGAGTGGGAGAGTAACGCAGGGGATGTGAGGGGGGGGGATACGTGGGGGGAGTAAGAAAGAGCACGAGAGTGGGAGAGTAACGCAGGGGATGTGAGTGGGGGGGGATACACGGGGGGAGTAAGAAAGAGCACGAGAGTGGGAGAGTAACGCAGGGGATGTGAGGGGGGGGGGATACGTGGGGGGAGTAAGAAAGAGCACGAGAGTGGGAGAGTAACGCAGGGGATGTTAGTGGGGGGGGGGATACACGGGGGTAGTAAGAAAGAGCACGAGAGTGGGAGAGTAACGCAGGGGATGTTAGTGGGGGGGGGGGGATACACGGGGGTAGTAAGAAAGAGCACGAGAGTGGGAGAGTAACGCATGGGATGTGAGTGGGGGGGGATACGCGGGGGGAGTAAGAAAGAGCACGAGAGTGGGAGAGTAACGCATGGGATGTGAGTGGGGGGGGATACGCGGGGGGAGTAAGAAAGAGCACGAGAGTGGGAGAGTAACGCAGGGGATGTGAGTGGGGGGGGATACGCGGGGGGAGTAAGAAAGAGCACGAGAGTGGGAGAGTAACGCATGGGATGTGAGTGGGGGGGGGATACGTGGGGGGAGTAAGACAGAGCACGAAAGTGGGAGAGTAACGCAGGGGATGTTAGTGGGGGGGGGGGATACGTGGCGGGAGTAAGAAAGAGCACGAGAGTGGGAGAGTAACGCAGGGGATGTGAGTGGGGGGGGATACGCAGGGGGAGTAAGAAAGAGCACGAGAGTGGGAGAGTAACGCAGGGGATGTGAGTGGGGGGGATACGTGGGGGAGTAAGAAAGAGCACGAGAGTGGGAGAGTAACGCAGGGGATGTGAGGGGGGGATACGCAGGGGATGTGAGGGGGGGGGATACGTGGGGGAGTAAGAAAGAGCACGAGAGTGGGAGAGTAACGCAGGGGATGTGAGGGGGGGATACGCAGGGGATGTGAGGGGGGGGGGATACGTGGGGGGAGTAAGAAAGAGTACGAGAGTAACGCAGGGGATGTGAGGAGGGGGGATATGTGGGGGGAGTAAGAAAGAGCACGAGAGTGGGAGAGTAACGCAGGGGATGTGAGTGGGGGAGGATACATGGGGGAGTAAGAAAGAGCACGAGAGTGGGAGAGTAACGCAGGGGATGTGAGGGGGGGATACGCAGGGGATGTGAGGGGGGGGGGATATGTGGGGGAGTAAGAAAGAGCACGAGAGTGGGAGAGTAACGCAGGGGATGTGAGGGGGGGATACGCAGGGGATGTGAGGGGGGGGGATACGTGGGGGGAGTAAGAAAGAGTACGAGAGTAACGCAGGGGATGTGAGGAGGGGGGATATGTGGGGGGAGTAAGAAAGAGCACGAGAGTGGGAGAGTAACGCAGGGGATGTGAGGAGGGGGGATACGTGGGGGGAGTAAGAAAGAGCACGAGAGTGGGAGAGTAACGCAGGGGATGTGAGGGGGGGATACGTGGGGGGAGTAAGAAAGAGTACGAGAGTAACGCAGGGGATGTGAGGAGGGGGGATATGTGGGGGGAGTAAGAAAGAGCACGAGAGTGGGAGAGTAACGCAGGTGATGTGAGGGGGGGGGATACGTGGGGGGAGTAAGAAAGAGTACGAGAGTAACGCAGGGGATGTGAGGAGGGGGGATATGTGGGGGGAGTAAGAAAGAGCACGAGAGTGGGAGAGTAACGCAGGGGATGTGAGGAGGGGGGATACGTGGGGGGAGTAAGAAAGAGCACGAGAGTGGGAGAGTAACGCAGGGGATGTGAGGAGGGGGGATATGTGGGGGGAGTAAGAAAGAGCACGAGAGTGGAAGAGTAACGCAGGGGATGTGAGGGGGGGGGGGATATGTGGGGGGAGTAAGAAAGAGTACGAGAGTAACGCAGGGGATGTGAGGAGGGGGGATATGTGGGGGGAGTAAGAAAGAGTACGAGAGTAACGCAGGGGATGTGAGGAGGGGGGATATGTGGGGGGAGTAAGAAAGAGCACGAGAGTGGGAGAGTAACGTAGGGGATGTGAGTGGGGGGTGATACGCGGGGGGAGTAAGAAAGAGCACGAGAGTGGGAGAGTAACGCAGGGGATGTGAGTGGGGGGGGGGATACGCGGGGGGAGTAAGAAAGAGTACCAGAGTAACGCAGAGGCCTATTTATAGGATGAAGCCACTTTGTGCCTCCGTGTTGCATCAGTTTCAATGTCCCCTCAATCTGATTCTTATTTAAGACAGAATTTTAAAAGAAGTGGAGGTTGGACTTGATGGACGGTTTACACAGTGTGACCTTCGCCGCTCTCATAGGCGGATTCTTGAGAGAGCGGAGAGAAGGCGCGCACCTCGTTTTTTCGGTGAACGTGGAGTACGCTTTGCACATGACCGATCATTGCCCCTTATCTGGACACCAGACAAAGGAGAGGATGGAGTAGACGTTGTCTATATGCACCAGTTTTGTTTTATTGGCTATTTACATGTTTGAAAAACATTTTTTTTTAAGACTCCTTCATTTCAGGCCACCTCTATAGGGAAACATTACTGAAATTATCCATGAGCTGCTTTTCCTTTTCTGTGAATATTCAGCAACAAATGGGCAGATGTTATCCACCCAACTGGTATTTATTGGTAACAGTATGAGACACTATACATCCTCCAGCGAACACTGCCCCCTGTGGAGGCATGCTTGGCATGGCACCAGAATGACTGTACACCATATACTATTACAACATATTATATGACAGATCCATATAGTAAGAGGTGGAGGTCAGCTGACCAGGCCGTCGTCCTCAATCTTCCCCACGTTCCATTCTGTCAGCAGCTCGGAGGAGACGTCAGTGTACAGCAAGTCCCAATCCCAGTGTGTGTCTTCCTGCAGAGAGGAAGCGGGTTACCCCACCACACAATCACCAGCCCTCCCTCCCCCAATCACCAGCTCCCCACCCCCTGGGCACAGTCACCTCCATCACTCACCTCTCGAACCTCTGGCTCCGGGGACAAAACTTTGGTCAGAAGCTTTAGATCAATATCGCCATCCTAAAGAAGGGAGACAGTTGGCACTATAACCTCACAAACACCAATGTACCCGCTGAGGGAGAACACGTCTGCAGGTCTGTATACCTCTACTCCTGGACAATACAAGACGCATATATGGGTTTATAGAAGGACTGTAGCACAGGGGATATCCATCCATTCTGGCTATGAGCAAACTGACCAGTTGCGTCTGTCACATTACTGCCATCATTGTGGTTCTGTCTGGATGTGGCAATGCCCCCAACCATGTAATACATTCCCTTTACACTGCCCGAGGATTATCACACTAAGAGAGGGATTATGTGGAAGGGAAGACAGGGGGCAAAATGTATTAACCTCCGATTCTAGCAAATCGCCCATAATCAGTGACTTTGCAGACAAAATTTAAAATGGCAAAAACTTGTCTTTAACTAAATTGACATTTTAATTTTGGCCCAGTAATGTCGCAGACTATCGGTGATTTGCTAGAATCAGAGGTTAATACATTTACCCCAGGATGTATTCAGCATTGTATGTTCTATGTCATTCAGCAATTTGTCCAGTACAGGAAATGTAATTGTAGTTCAGATCTGGCCAAGCTCCTAGTCCAGTCATTCTCTTACAGCCTGGGGGGCAGCACACCGCCTACGGGGAAGCGCAGGGGGCAGCACACCGCCTACGGGGAAGCGCAGGGGGCAGCACACCGCCTACGGGGAAGCGCAGGGGGCAGCACACCGCCTACGGGGAAGCGCAGGGGGCAGCACACCGCCTACGGGGAAGCGCAGGGGGCAGCACACCGCCTACGGGGAAGCGCAGGGGGCAGTACAGAGGCAGTATAGGGGACGCAGGGGGCAGTACAGAGGCAGTATAGGGGACGCAGGGGGCAGTACAGAGGCAGTATAGGGGACGCAGGGGGCAGTACAGAGGACGCAGGGGGCAGTACACAGGCAGCATAGGGGACGCAGGGGCCAGTACAGAGGCAGTATAGGGGACGCAGGGGGCAGTACAGAGGCAGTATAGGGGACGCAGGGGGCAGTACAGAGGCAGTATAGGGGACGCAGGGGGCAGTACACGGGACGCAGGGGGCAGTACACAGGCAGTATAGGGGACGCAGGGGGCAGTATAGGGGACACAGGGGGCAGTACAGAGGCAGTATAGGGGACGCAGGGGGCAGTACACGGGACGCAGGGGGCAGTACACGGGACGCAGGGGGCAGTACACAGGCAGTATAGGGGACGCAGGGGGCAGTACAGAGGCAGTATAGGGGACGCAGGGGGCAGTACAGAGGCAGTATAGGGGACGCAGGGGGCAGTACAGAGGACGCAGGGGGCAGTACACAGGCAGCATAGGGGACGCAGGGGGCAGTACACAGGCAGCATAGGGGACGCAGGGGCCAGTACAGAGGCAGTATAGGGGACGCAGGGGGCAGTACAGAGGCAGTATAGGGGACGCAGGGGGCAGTACACGGGACGCAGGGGGGCAGTACACAGGCAGTATAGGGGACGCAGGGGGCAGTATAGGGGACACAGGGGGCAGTACAGAGGCAGTATAGGGGACGCAGGGGGCAGTACACGGGACGCAGGGGGCAGTACACGGGACGCAGGGGGCAGTACACAGGCAGTATAGGGGACGCAGGGGGCAGTACAGAGGCAGTATAGGGGATGCAGGGGGCAGTACAGAGGCAGTATAGGGGACGCAGGGGGCAGTACAGAGGACGCAGGGGGCAGTACACAGGCAGCATAGGGGACGCAGGGGCCAGTACAGAGGCAGTATAGGGGACGCAGGGGGCAGTACAGAGGCAGTATAGGGGACGCAGGGGGCAGTACACGGGACGCAGGGGGCAGTACACAGGCAGTATAGGGGACGCAGGGGGCAGTACAGAGGCAGTATAGGGGACGCAGGGGGCAGTACAGAGGCAGTATAGGGGACGCAGGGGGCAGTACAGAGGACGCAGGGGGCAGTACACAGGCAGCATAGGGGACGCAGGGGCCAGTACAGAGGCAGTATAGGGGACGCAGGGGGCAGTACAGAGGCAGTATAGGGGACGCAGGGGGCAGTACACGGGACGCAGGGGGCAGTACCCAGGCAGTATAGGGGACGCAGGGGGCAGTACAGAGGCAGTATAGGGGACGCAGGGGGCAGTACAGAGGCAGTATAGGGGACGCAGGGGGCAGTACAGAGGACGCAGGGGGCAGTACACAGGCAGCATAGGGGACGCAGGGGCCAGTACAGAGGCAGTATAGGGGACGCAGGGGGCAGTACAGAGGCAATATAGGGGACGCAGGGGGCAGTACACAGGACGCAGGGGGCAGTACACAGGCAGTATAGGGGACGCAGGGGCCAGTACAGAGGCAGTATAGGGGACGCAGGGGGCAGTACACAGGCAGTATAGGGGACGCAGGGGGCAGTACACAGGACGCAGGGGCCAGTACACAGGCAGTATAGGGGACGCAGGGGGCAGTACACAGGCAGTATAGGGGACGCAGGGGGCAGTACACAGGCAGTATAGGGGACGCAGGGGGCAGTACACAGGACGCAGGGGCCAGTACACAGGCAGTATAGGGGACGCAGGGGGCAGTACAGAGGCAGTATAGGGGACGCAGGGGGCAGTACACAGGCAGTATAGGGGACGCAGGGGGCAGTACACAGGCAGTATAGGGGACGCAGGGGGCAGTACACAGGCAGTATAGGGGACGCAGGGGGCAGTACACAGGCAGTATAGGGGACGCAGGGGGCAGTACAGAGGCAGTATAGGGGACGCAGGGGGCAGTAAAGAGGCAGTATAGGGGACGCAGGGGGCAGTAAAGAGGCAGTATAGGGGACGCAGGGGGCAGTACAGAGGCAGTATAGGGGACGCAGGGGGCAGTACAGAGGCAGTATAGGGGACGCAGGGGGCAGTACAGAGGCAGTATAGGGGACGCAGGGGGCAGTACAGAGGCAGTATAGGGGACGCAGGGGGCAGTAAAGAGGCAGTATAGGGGACGCAGGGGGCAGTAAAGAGGCAGTATAGGGGACGCAGGGGGCAGTACAGAGGCAGTATAGGGGACGCAGGGGGCAGTACAGAGGCAGTATAGGGGACGCAGGGGGCAGTACAGAGGCAGTATAGGGGACGCAGGGGGCAGTACAGAGGCAGTATAGGGGACGCAGGGGGCAGTACACAGGACGCAGGGGCCAGTACACAGGCAGTATAGGGGACGCAGGGGGCAGTACAGAGGCAGTATAGGGGACGCAGGGGGCAGTACACAGGCAGTATAGGGGACGCAGGGGGCAGTACAGAGGCGGTATAGGGGACGCAGGGGGCAGTACACAGGACGCAGGGGCCAGTACACAGGCAGTATAGGGGACGCAGGGGGCAGTACAGAGGCAGTATAGGGGACGCAGGGGGCAGTACAGAGGCAGTATAGGGGACGCAGGGGGCAGTACACAGGCAGTATAGGGGACGCAGGGGGCAGTACAGAGGCAGTATAGGCGACGCAGGGGGCAGTAAAGAGGCAGTATAGGGGACGCAGGGGGCAGTACAGAGGCAGTATAGGGGACGCAGGGGGCAGTACAGAGGCAGTATAGGGGACGCAGGGGGCAGTACAGAGGCAGTATAGGGGACGCAGGGGGCAGTACACAGGACGCAGGGGCCAGTACACAGGCAGTATAGGGGACGCAGTCTTCTCACCAGGGTCTGGAAGGCCGCATGTCTCATGAGGTCATGGTCCAGCTCACTGTAGGTCAATACTCTGTTCACCTGGACACTGGAGAACACAAAATGGACTTATAGCTGGTAGTTCTTTGGCATTTACATCAGATTTGTAAAAGCAGATGACGGAATGAAAGGATCTAGGAAGGAGATGACCTCTTGGGGATCAGGGAAGAGTACACAGCAGCATGCGGGAGAGGAGAAAGAGGGACAAGCAGAGATATAATGGTCTCTCACCTGGGGGGAGCAGCAACCTGTAAAGCTAAATCTTCCTCCTGCACCTCGTCCAGGTCTGGAATCACTGGGATGTCTAGTAGCAAAAGCTTAAATGTCAGTTAGATAGGGGCACAGTGTAAAAAGCGATTAACATGTACACGGCCGGATGCCGATTCAGCTTGAAGATGTACCCGGTATTTCCATTACACTAATAAACACAGGTAAGTCTGCAACCAAATTCTACATGGCTATGCACCCCCAAACCTCTGTCTGTCTGGTGTTCCCATGAATCTACAACTTATATATCATATCCAACGCCATGCCAATGGGAGAACATAAATGGACATACCACATACAATCTAACGGACCCTTGTGTACAGCACGTGCCAGCTCCCCCCTCCTCACAGCTGAATGTCTGCCAGGCTCAGCAGGAACCACTTTAATTAGCTGTCCAAACCGGTGTCCAGAGATAAAGTTCCGAAAATGGTGGGGCCAAGGGTCAGAGGCACAATCTGTCTTACAAATATATAATTCCCATGTACAAAACTCTCCGTATCCCAGGACTGGGCTCACGTCTCTCTGCTATTCCTGAACTGTCCCCACGTCTCTCTGCTAGTCCTGAACTGTCCCCACGTCTCTCTGCTATTGCTGGACTGTCCCCACGTCTCTCTGCTAGTCCTGGACTGTCCCCACGTCTCTCTGCTAGTCCTGGACTGTCCCCACGTCTCTCTGCTAGTCCTGGACTGTCCCCACGTCTCTCTGCTAGTCCTGGACTGTCCCCACGTCTCTCTGCTAGTCCTGGACTGTCCCCATGTCTCTCTGCTAGTCCTGGACTGTCCCCACGTCTCTCTGCTAGTCCTGGACTGTCCCCACGTCTCTCTGCTAGTCCTGGACTGTCCCCACGTCTCTCTGCTAGTCCTGGACTGTCCCCACGTCTCTCTGCTAGTCCTGGACTGTCCCCACGTCTCTCTGCTAGTCCTGGACTGTCCCCACGTCTCTCTGCTAGTCCTGGACTGTACTGACACTTCACCTTTCTGCGTGTGCCTCGGCTGTGTGAACAAGTTCTCACCTCCTCCCTCATCGGACTCCTCCAGACTCTGCTGTCTCAAACGGCTGCTGCAGAGAGAGAGGGGGAGAAAGTGTATGTTCACGTCATCCACAACAGGTTAACATGTATGTGGTCAAACATGTGTGTGCAGGTTTCCATGTAATTTTATGAGCCCACTTACTCTTCCATATCCTGACTGCCACGTTTACCAGATCTGTGAGAAATAAAGATAACACATTTATCCAGCACAGTAATCAGTACACACATGTAACATCAGCCACATATTATGCACACCAGTCCTAAAACAATTAGAGGCACATGACATGCAGTATACATTGCACATGACATGCAGTATACATTGCACATGACATGCAGTATACATTGCACATGACATGCAGTATACATTGCACATGGGGGATACAAACAAAGACTCAGCTCTTCCACTGGGAATATAATCTCATCAATTACTGAGGAAAAAGACCAATTGTACATAAGCTCTCCAGCATTTTTGTGAAGGACCAGAAATGCTGCAAAGGTGGGAGAATATTCCCAGTGAGAGAGGAGCGAATTTCGGGGTTGTGGAACCTAAGTATGATATGATGTGGATAATACTCCTACGCGTGATACGACGGATCCCCGGGAGCGGATAATACTCCTACGCGTGATACGACGGATCCCCGGGAGCGGATAATACTCCTTCGCGTGATACGACAGATCCTCGGGAGTGTATAATACTCCTACGCGTGATACGACAGATCCCCGGGAGCGGATAATACTCCTACGTGTGATACGACAGATCCTCGGGAGTGTATAATACTCCTACGCGTGATACGACAGATCCCTAGCTCTCCTCTGCTGACACTGCTTCCGCCGCCGCTCTCTCCTATGGTGGTCTCTCCTTCACCCACTCCACCAGACCGGACGACCGTCCAGGTGGGGGAGTGGGACTCCTCCTATCCCCCAACTGCTCTTTTCGGGTCATTCCCTCTGAACCTTCCCTCTCCTTCGAAGTCCATTCCATCCACCTCTACTCCCCCATTCACCTCCGTGTCTCAGTCATATACCGCCCCCCCCCCCCCCCCCCCCCCCCCCGGCCCCACATCCCTCTTTCTTGACAACTTCGAATCCTGGCTTCCCCACTACCTGTCCTCCTCTGACCTCCCCTCTATCATACTTGGTGACTTTAACATCCCTATTGATCTCCCTTCTGATCCTGCCTCCATCAAACTTCTCGCCCTTTCCTCCTCCCTTGGCCTCACTCAGTGGACCTCCTCCCCCACCCACTGCCTTGGTCACTCCCTTGATCTTGTCTTCTCTCATCGATGTGATCTCTCTGACTTCTCCAACTCTTCATTCCCACTCTCTGACCACTACCTACTCTCCTTCAATCTGTCCTCTTCCCCTGCCCCACCCCTCCCTAAATCTATCCTTACTAGGCACAATCTTGACGCTGTTGACTCCTCTCTTGAAACCCTACTCTCCCCTCTTCCTTCCCTGGTCTGCCCTGACCAAGCCACCTCTCTCTATAACCACTCTCTCACCACTGCCTTGGATGCCGTTGCCCCTGCCACCTCTGTCTGCCGACGCCCCTTAACTCCGCAACCCTTGCACTCCAAGTTCACCCGCTTCCTCCAGAAGTGCACTCGTGCTGCTGAACGCCTCTGGAAGAAATATCGCTCCCTGGCTGACTTCCTTCACTTCAAGTTTATTCTCTCTTCCTACTGCTCCGCCCTCTCCCTCGCCAAACAATCCTTCTTTAAGTCCCTCATTTCTTCTCAGTCCTCTAATCCCCGCCGCCTCTTTGCCACATTCACCTCTCTCCTCACTCCTCCACCTCCTCCTATCCCACTCTCCCTCTCTGCTACTGATCTTGCATCCTTATTCTCCTCCAAAATCGAGGCCATCAGACTTGGTATCTCCTCCTCCCCTTCCTCTCCTGCTTCTCTCCTCGCTCCCCCCTCTTCCCACATCCCACCCTGGTGCTCCTTCCGCCCTACTACGGGCGATGAAGTCAACTCCCTCATTCATTCCTCTCCCCCGTCCACCTGCCACCTGGATCCCATCCCCTCTCACCTTCTCCGATCCCTCTCCCCCACTATCTGTGCCTATTTAGCTCACCTCTTCAACCTGTCTCTCTCCTCTGGCACTGTCCCCTCCTCCGGCACTGTCCCCTCCTCCTTCAAACATGCCCTTATCACTCCTATTCTAAAAAAACCCAATCTTGATCCCACCTCACTCGCCAACTACCGCCCCATTTCACTTCTCCCCTATGCCTCTAAACTTCTCGAGCGAATTGTCTGCAACCGCCTCACCTGTCACCTTCCAGACAATTCCCTCCTTGACCCTCTCCAATCTGGTTTCCGCCCCCTCCACTCCACCGAAACCGCACTCACCAATGTAACTAAAGATCTCCTCTCTGCTAAATCCAGGGGTCAGTTCTCCCTCCTCATCCTCCTGGACCTATCTGCAGCCTTTGACACCGTAGACCACCCCCTCCTCTTGCAGACCCTTCACTCTCTCGGTCTCTCTGGCTCCGTCCTCACTTGGTTCACCTCCTACCTCGTCAACCGCTCGTTCTCGGTTTCCATCTCCAGATTTCCCCCCCCCCCCTCCGCCCTCCCTGTAGGAGTCCCTCAGGGCTCCGTTCTTGGCCCTCTACTCTTCTCACTCTATACTACCTCCCTCGGTGCTCTCATCATTTCATTCGGTCTTCAGTATCACCTATACGCTGATGATATTCAACTTTACATTCTCCTCTCCCGATCTTTCCCCCCCCCCCTCCTTTTTTGTGTATCTGACTGCCTCTCTGCCATCTCCTCTTGGATGTCCTCACGCTTTCTCAAAATTGACATTGCTAAAACCGAACTCATTGTTTTCCCTCCGTCTCAGTCCCCATCCCACATGGATCTCTCCATCACTGTCAACAACTCCACTATCTCATCTGTCCCCCAACTCCGCTGCCTGGGAGTCACCCTCGACTCCTCTCTCTCTTTTACCCCCCACATTCAATCCCTTGCCCAATCCTGTCGCTTCCAACTTCGCAACATTGCCCGCATCTGGCCCTTCCGATCTCATGAAGCATCCAAAACTATTATCCACGCGCTTATCATTTCCCGGCTGGACTACTGTAACCTTCTCCTCGCCGGCCTCCCCCGCTCTCGCCTTGCCCCCCTTCGTTCTATACTCAATGCGGCTGCGAGGCTTATCTTCCTTTCTCGTCGCTCCTCTTCTGCCTCCCCTCTCTGCCTTGCCCTACACTGGCTCCCCTTTCCTTACAGAATTCTTTTTAAACTTCTTACCCTCACATACAAGGCTCTCTCCCACTCCACTGCCCCTTACATCTCCAATCTCCTCTCCATTCCACACTCCCGCCCGGTCCCTGCGTTCAGCCAATCACCGTCGCCTCTCCTCCCCTCTGATCACCTCATCTCACTCCAGAATTCAAGACTTCTCCCGAGCTGCCCCTGCACTGGAATGACCTCCCTCGCTCCATCCGTTTGTCCCCTAACCTGTGCTCCTTCAAACGGGCACTCAAAACTCATCTCTTCCGCATTGCCTACCAGCCTTCCACCTAACCCTCTCTCCATGCTCACTCTCCTCACTTCACTCCTCCTCAGTAGAGGGGAGCGCTTGCTCCCCTCCTCCGACATCCTCTGTGCCTGTCGTCTGTCTACCCTCCCTATAGGATGTAAGCTCGTATGAGCAGGGACCTCCTCCCTCCTGTCTCGCTACCTTCTCTTCTGCTCCAACCTCCATACATTTGCCTTGCCTGGAGCCTCTGAAGTCTTGGTACTACTCGTTTATTGTTTTGTACTGTTATTCCCTGTACTGTCCATTGTTTGTATTGTGTACGGCGCTGCGGAAACCTTGTGGCGCCTTATAAATAAACGATAATAATAATAAATAATAATAATCCCTAGACACAGATAATACTCCTATGCGTGATACGACGAATACCCGGGCACAGATAATACTCCTACACGTGATACGACAGATCCCCGGGAGCGGATAATACTCCTATGTGTGATACGACGGATAACTGGACACAGATAATACTCCTACGCGTGATACGACGGATCCCCGGGAGCGGATAATACTCCTACGCGTGATACGACGGATCCCCGGGCACGGATAATACTCCTACGCGTGATACGACGGATCCCCGGGAGCGGATAATACTCCTACGCGTGATACGACGGATAACTGGACACAGATAATACTCCTACGTGTGATACGACGGATAACTGGACACAGATAATACTCCTACGCGTGATATGACGGATAATACCCTATGCAACTGCAAATTAACTTTAATTTGTTTTTTTAACTCACATGATTCTTACGTTTTTATTACAATGTAAGCAGTGAATTGGGACCAGACGTTAGGGTTAGCATAGTCGCCCTTGGACTGTTACCCTGAGGGAGAGCTCCTAGAGGTACAGGGCTCTCATTATTCCAGTTACAGGACAGTGATCCTCAATGCTCTCTGTACTCCTCAGTCTCCAGTAATACAGAACCACGTCACTAACAAACACTCACTTTGAAGTTCCAGAAGAGTCATCGGCCCATCCACCTTGTCGCAGAGGTTTCGGTGGGCCCTAAAGCAGAAATATTACATCTGCGATCAGAGGGGGAGAACTTCTTTGTCTCTGCGTACGAGACCCGAAAGTTTCAGATAGGAATAAATATGGTAACATATTTAGAGAGAAGCACATTGCAAGAACAGAGTATTATATTATATATCATATGGCATGAGAAGGGTTAGTGCAAGTTACTTGCAGTGCAGTATATAGTAATAATATTACATCTATTTCTATATTTCTAAAGCATTAAACAATCATAATTTCCATGTTTCATCTTCTATACACTGGGTGAAATAAGAGCGATCATGCTCAGGTGCAGACTGTACTAGGTTATATTCTTATAGTACAGAGTCCGTATTTTCCAATCATCTCTATAATTCTCGGTGTGTACAAGGCCTGGCTCACCTCTCTTACAGACATGTTGCGGGATGTTTCGCTCTCGTCCTGCTGGGTGTCTTGAGAAGCCCGGGCACGACGCCCCATCTTCACTCCCTGGGGATTATATATTCATTATAAATAATAGCAAAGAGGAAGTCGCAGAAAATGTCAAACAGTTACAGTTCCGAACGCAGCCATTGTCCTCTACAACTAGGACCAAGGCCCATCACAGAAGCATAATGGAGGGAAACATTTTTATATCACCAGATCTTAGCGAATCAACGGGTTATATTCAATGCTATCTGTGTTAGGCAAAAAAGAGTAGGGGGCCCTGGGGAAGACACCCCACAATCCAACTAGCTGGGGCTGTAATGAGACTGAAGTTCTCTTTAATAAAGTAAAAGCCTAAGAATAGGCCACGGCAATGAGATGATTAGACACATGCAGAACTGAGCCGACCACAACTCATAGCAAGGATACAACATACTGGAACTGCTGTAGGAAGCATTGAAAAGTCACATTACAATCTACAAATTTGCATGTCTCTACCCACAATTCCTATGGGCATGATGCTTCTTGCATTTTTGTTTTCTAATGACAAGTTGAGATTTGTAAGTTGAGAACTTGTGAACACTTCCCTTTCCATTTTATTAGTCCTTCTATGTAAAGCAGGCCTGTCCAACCTGCGGCCCTCCAGGTGTTGTGAAACTACAAGCCCCAGCATGCTTTGCCAGTAGACAACCTGTTGATAGCTGGAAGAGCATGCTGGGACTTGTAGTTTCACAACATCTGGAGGGCCGCAGGTTGGACAGGCCTGATGTAAAGCATTACTGGACTGCATATTGTGTTGGTTCTGTGTAGAAAGTCAATAGCCAGTAAGACAGTGACACCTAGTGGCTGAGTGAAGTAGTGCTAACACTGGGACAGCATGTATACCATACTTGCCAACTCTCCCGGTATGTCCGGGAGACTCCCGCATTTTGAGAGAGTCTCCCGGACTCCCGGGCGAGTGTGGCAAAATCCCGGATCTGCCCACTTCCTAGTGAAGTGGGCAGAATTAGGTCACAAACGCCGCGATTCCTGGTGAATCGCGGCGTTTGGCCCCGCCCCCCGCTGTCAAATGACGCGTTTTGCGTCATGACGTCATGGGGGCGGGTCCAAAATGACACAGATTTTGGAGGCCCGCCCCTCATGACGCCCACCTCCCCCGCAGGCTCCCGGATACCAACATTGTAAAGTTGGTAAGTATGATGTATACTTCTCACCAACATCAAGGTTATAGATCCCTGTGAGCATGTTACACATGACTAAACACTGAGCGATGGCGCTCTATAGGTCCCAGTATATATAGACACTGAGCTATAGGTCCCAGTATATATATATATATATATATATATATAGACATCGAGCTAATGAGCCCCATAGGTCCCAGTATATATAGACACCGAGCAGGGCCATCTTAACAACATTATGAGCCCCCGGACAAAGCAGTGCACCGGGGCCCCTACATATATATATATATAGAGAGAGAGAGAGAGAGATGTATAGAGATAGATATATAGAGATAGAGATAGATGTACTTGCTCAGTGACCCTTGAAGGGTTTTTTTGCAGGTTTTTTCTTTTGCAGGATTATTTATTCTAATTAAGAGCCCTATCTATGGGGCCCCCTTGTCCGTGGGGCCCCCGGGCACCTGCCCATCGTGCCCAATGGAAAAGATGGCCCTGACACCGAGCTATGGAGCTCTATAGGTCCCAGTATATAAAGACACTGAGCTAAGGAGATCTATAGGTCCCAGTATATATAGACACTGAGCTATAGGTCCCAATATATATAGACACTGATCTATTATTATTATCATCCTTTATTTGTTAGGCGCCACAAGATTTCCGCGGCGCCGTACACCATACAAACAGTACACTGTACAGGGTGAGACAGTAGAAAACAATAAACAGAGATACCAGTACTTCAGGAACTCCAGGCAGGTTAAAGCAATAAATACGGAGCAGAAGAACAGGTAAGGAGACAGGAGGGAAGAGGACCCTGCTCAAGTGAGCTTACATCCTAAGGGAGGGAAAACAGAACAGGCACAAGGGGAGCCAGATGAGGCAAGGGAGAGAGCGAGTGGAGGAGGTGAGGGGGTTATGTGGATGGTTGGTGTGCTTTAAGGAAGAGGTGGGTGGAACGAGGGAGGTCATTCCAGAGAAGGGGGGCAGCACGGGAAAAGTCTTGGATTCTGGAGTGGGAAGAGGTGAAGGTGGAGGAGAGGCGGCGGTCGTTGGCCGAGCGCAGGGAGCGGGCAGGGGTGTGAATGGAGAGGAGGTTAGAGATATAAGGGGCAGTAGAGTTGGAGAGAGCCTTGTAAGTGGTGGTGAGGAGTTTGAAAAGGATTCTGTAGGGGAAGGGGAGCCAGTGTAAGGAGAGGCAGAGAGGGGAAGCAGAGGAGGAGCGGCGTGAGAGGAAGAGGAGTCTCGCGGCCGCATTGGGTATAGAGCGAAGGGGGGAGAGATGTGAGTGGGGGAGGAGGTTACAGTAATCCAGGCGGGAGATGATGAGTGCATGTATGATGGTCTTGGCAGCATCCTGAGAGAGAAAGGGACGGATGCGGGCGATGTTGCGTAGTTGGAAGCGACAGGCTTGGGCAAGGGAGTGAATATGGGGGGCAAAAGAGAGAGAGAGGAGTCGAGGGTGACACCCAGACAGCGGAGTTGGGTGACAGAGGAGATGGTGGTGTTATGGTGGGATGGGAGTCTGGATGGAGGAAAGACAAGGAGTTCTGTTTTAGAGATATTGATAAGTAAGCTAATGCAAGTAAGCTAAGGAGATCTATAGGCCCCAGTATATATAGACAGTGATCTATAGAACCCAGTGTGTGTGTGTGTGTGTGTGTGTGTGTGTGTGTGTGTGTGTGTGTGTGTGTGTGTGTGTGTGTGTGTGTGTGTGTGTGTGTATATATATATAGACACTGAGCTATGGAGATCTATAGGTCCCAGTATATATCATACTTACCTACTTTCTTCAGCTCTCTTCCGGGAGCCAGCCAGTGGAGGGGGGGCGTGAGGGGGCGGGGCGGCCAAAATCGCGTCATTTCGGCCCCGCCCCCTGTGACGTCATGACGCAAATTGCGTCATTTGACAGCGGGGGGCGGGGCTAAACGCCGCGATTCATCGGGAATCGCGGCGTTTGGGATCTAATTCTGCCCACTTCACTAGGAAGTGGGCAGAATTCGGGAGATTGCCACACTCGCCCGGGAGTCCGGGAGACTCTCGCAAAATGCGGGAGTCTCCCGGACATTCCGGGAGAGTTGGCAAGTATGGTATATATAGACAGTGATCTATAGGCCCCAGTATATATAGACAGTGATCTATAGGCCCCAGTATATATAGACAGTGATCTATAGGCCCCAGTATATATAGACAGTGATCTATAGGCCCCAGTATATATAGACAGTGATCTATAGGCCCCAGTATATATATATATATATATATATATATATATATAGACACTGAGCTATGGAGATCTATAGGCCCCAGTATATATAGACAGTGATCTATAGGCCCCAGTATATATATATATATAGACACTGAGCTATGGAGATCTATAGGTCCCAGTATCTCAGACGCAGAGCAGTATACACATATACATCTCACCGAGGGCCTTCGGCTCTCTCCCAGCTCCAGAACATCCTCCATGTCTATGCTTCAGATAACTCAACCTGTCTTGGTAACCATAGCAACAGGGCCACTCTCACCGGAAATCCCGCGGAGCCATGGCAACCGATCGAACGAGCTATGGAAGAAACTGACACTGTTATGTATGAACAGGCGCCACCTAGTGTACGCTCCGAGCAGCGCCCGGTATTATGTGACCTGTCTGATCCTGCGACTGTTCCAGTGTATGAACAGGCGCCACCTAGTGTACGCTCCGAGCAGCGCCCGGTATTATGTGACCTGTCTGATCCTGCGACTGTTCCAGTGTATGAACAGGCGCCACCTAGTGTACGCTCCGAGCAGCGCATGGTATTATGTGACCTGTCTGATCCTGCGACTGTTCCAGTGCCGGCAGTCAGATATGCGCATGCGCAGACATCTCAACTAATGCAAGTAAGGCTATGATAAGTAACGGGCGTGGGTCTGTTCGACCCTTATTAGAGTGTAAGCTCTTTAGATACTAATGTGAATGTTCTACGCATTTGATACAGGAAGATTACTGTGTTTTTCCCAGAGGCTCATCTCTATACTGACTGACGCTATAACAGTCTAGTTACCAAGGAGTGATGGAAGAATTGTACAGGTAACAGCATGTGGGCACCATGGCCTGTGAGGAGTTTGTAAGTTCTCCCCGTGTTTGCGTGGGTTTCCTCCGGGTGCTCCATGTTCCTCTCGCACTCCAAAAACATACTGCTAGGTTCATTGGCTGCTATTAAAGTGGCCCTAATTTGTGTG
This sequence comes from Mixophyes australis, assembly GCA_036250195.1. Lineage (NCBI taxonomy): Eukaryota > Metazoa > Chordata > Amphibia > Anura > Limnodynastidae > Mixophyes > Mixophyes australis. The sequence goes on along the minus strand of JAVHZZ010000012.1, from coordinate 165,312 downwards.
TGTGTTAGATTGTAAGCTCCTATGGAGCAGCCACTGACGTGAGCTCTCTGTACAGTGCTGAGGAAATTAGTGGCGCTATATAAATAGCTGATGATATAGTACATTTACATTACCTCATTATATCACTATATAAGACGCTGATTTATTAATATTATGAGGCTCTAGTAATTATTATTGCATCACTATATGAGATGGCGGTAACCATTGTTACCTAATGGTATTATAATATGAGACACTAGTAACCATTATTACCTCAATATTTCAGTATATGAGATGCCAGTAACTGTTAGTATCAAAATATAAGATGCCGATAACCATTATTACTTCATTATCACATTATATGTGATACCAGTAACCATTGTTACCTCATGATATCATTATATGAGTCACTGGTAACCATTATAACCTCAGGATATCGTTATAGGACACACCGGCAATCATTTTCACCTGAGGATATCATATGAGATGCCAGCAACCATTATTATCACATTATATGAGATACCAGTAACCATTATAACATCATTATATCTGTATATGATCCAAGATACCGTGGTCACCGTTTATGAGACAGAGGTAACAACGCCGGTACTCGTCCACGGGGCCGGTGTGTGACATACTTGCTATTTCATTATTCAGATAGTTCCTCTATCTCTCTAACAGGATAAAAGGATAATGACCCCCTGTTGTGCATTCAGGCTAAGTTGTGTTGGTCGCTTTAAGATCAAAAGCTTAATTATCATGGGATTTCCTTTTTTCAAAAATGTTACAAAAACAAGTTGCCTCCAACATGGGATAGTACCTCAGAAATCAATATATTTCCAATACAAAAATGAGTACATTTGCAATGATCTATATCAGCGCACTAAGCCACTGATTGAAATACATTTATACAAGTTATTTCACAGTAAACTGGCCACAGCCGGTAACAGATATTACCTCACAATATTACCATTATTACCTCATATATAACCCATAGACAGCACTAACCATTATTACCTCATTATATGAGACATATATAAGCAGTTAAATATATTTTTGGATATGGAAATGAAAAATGACTTTGCTTATTAAAATTTATACTCACCAAAAACTACTTTGTGTCACTCACCGGAGTGTGAGTGCCTCCACTCTGGTATGTGGTTCTCCATCTTTCCCGTTTACACCTGTGTTGAACCGCGGCCGTCCGCAAACCTGTCGCACTGCGCATGCGCAGGTCCCTTTAACAACTACACCTGACCACTAATGTGATTGATGGATCAATCACCTCACCCTACTTAAGGCACCTGCAGCCTTAGGTAGTTGCCTGATCTTGGAGTCTCATTCCCAGTGATTCTCTATAGGTGTGTGCAGTTTCCAAGCTGCTTCCAGCTCTACTCATCGGCGGTTCCCATACCCGCTACAGCATTACTACTCAGCTGATCGTCTGCAGTTTCCAAGCTGTTCCCTGCTCTACTCACCGGCGGTTCCCATACCCGCTACAGCGTGTCTACTCAGCTGATCGTCTGCAGTTTCCAAGCTGTTCCCTGCTCTACTCAACGGCGGTTCCCATACCCGCTACAGCGTGTCTAATCCGCTGATCGCTTCTTCAGCTTCCCAGCTGATTCCTGCTCTACTTGGTATGCATAACCACTATTGACTATTATTTTTTACTTGCATACCTATTGAACTATACGTGACTACTGCACTAAGGTACAGTTACCTATGATAGACTGTCTATGCTACATTGCCTGTTTACCCGGACAAGCTTCTCACTCAGCTGCGGTATGCTCTCATCATATTGACTTTGTTGTTACTTGCATATCCGCGCTGACCCGCTTCTCCACGCTGCAGAGCCAGCTACTATATTGACAGACTATTCATTGTACTTACCCACTTGTGTTGTACAAAACTCCTTTCTACTCGTGCTGTTTCCACACAGCTACAGTTTGCCGTTTCCACACCACTCTCCTGCACCTGGACAAGTCCTCATTCCTCCTCACAGCAGTGGTACAACTTGCTACACGCAGACCACTGACTCTCCTGCTACCTACCTACACCTGGACATTCCTCATCACAGCGGTGGTACAACTTGCTACACGCAGACCACTGACTCTCCTGCTACCTACCTACACCTGGACATTCCTCATCACAGCGGTGGTACAACTTGCTATACGCAGACCACCGACTACCCCGCTACCTACCTGCACCAGTACAACTCTTCCCATCACAGCGGTGGTACAACTTGCTATACGCAGACCACCGACTACCCTACTACCTACCTGCACCAGGACAACCTCCTCATCACTACAGTGGTACAACTTGCTGTACGCAGACCACTGACTCCTCCACGAGCTACCTTCACCTACTCACGTCCTCTCGTCTCGTCTGAAGCTATATCGCTTCTTCTCTACAGTTCCAAGTCGCTGACCTTCCACCATCAACAGCTGCAAGTCATTGACTTCATAAGACATTCTCTACTTTCCTGCTGTTATCATCATTCCAATCATTCACCTAACTGCCCTGAGGTCCGTGGTCAACACCGCCCCTCTGTCAGTTATAACATCAGGTGAAACTCGGGTATAAACTCCTAGTGCCCGTGACACTTTGTCTTCAATAAATCTTACTACAAACCAGAGGAACAGCCATGGGCAGTACTTGTGTACCCACATATACTAACATACTAAGATAAAGTATGGAGCACTAGCTTTATACTAAAATATATTTATTAAACAATCAAGCAATATAAAACAATATACAGCTCTAATACTGAAACAAATATATCCAATTGACTGCAAAAGCTTTTCTGAAGAAAGGCCTTAGTAACTGAAAATATGCGCAACACAAAGTCCTTAGAAGACAACAGTGTTAATTTAAATGGGTAAAATACAATCAAAGGGGCATATTCAATTGTCGACGGAAACGCAGAAAATCTCGCGCTCGTCACACTATTACCGTTACTACGGTAATAGTGCGCGTAAAAAACGTTATTACGGTAGTTTTCATGAGCCGCGAGCTGAAATCCAGCTAGTTTTACGCGCCGTGGAAACGGCACAATTGAATATGCCCCAAAGAGTCTGTTGTTGATCCAAAACAAAAAAGTCCTGGGGGTAAATGTATGAAGCTGAGAGTTTTCCGGCAGGTTTGAAAAGTGGAGATGTTGTCTATAGCAACCAATCAGATTCTAGCTGTCATTTTGTAGAATGTACTAAATAAATGATATCTAGAATCTGATTGGTTTTTCAAACTCGCCGGAAAACTCTCAGCTTGATACATTTACCCCCCTATCTTTGTTATCCTACCAAAAGTCCAGTTCCCCTTTATGTAGAGCTTCTATATCTGTACTGAATTTTATTTAAAGAGTGTGAATTAATTTATAAATAAGCACGGTCATGACCATGTCCTCAGTCAGTTTTCATTGGTCAGTGCCGGTAAATAAGGCAGGGAGGGGCAATCCTCCCCTGCCGGTTATAGTCCCTGCTACTTGCATACTTCCTGCTGTGTTGCTGTATTTTGATATTCTCTCTCTCTGTTGCTGACCTCTGCCTGGATTTTGACTCTGATTGATTGCCTGTGACCTTGAACCCCTGCCTGTATTAGACGCTACTGATTTTCCTGTGATCCTGACCCCTTAGCCTGGACTTCGACACTGCCGTTCTGTGAACTTTAGACCTCTGGCCTGGACCTAGACGCTGCTGTTTGCCGGCTACCAAATATACCTTGCTGGTATCTTCACTCCACCTCTGTGTTAAACACCTGTGCTACGTTCTCAGGTATCAGCTCCTACTACTAGAGTACAAGACCTGGGGGCATCAGAGTACCTGTGAGCGCATCTAGCTCTACGGGAAAAGCGGTTCCTATAGGCGAAGACCTCTGATGTGGTTCTAGGAGTTGATGCCTGGGGGCGTGAGCCGTAACAAGCACCTGATTATAATATTTTCTCTTTAATTTATACTTAGTCTGGTGGAAGCAGGAACACGTTCTCAACTAAAGCAATAATAAATATACCAACCTTATTTGATGTAGATGATATATTACTAATATGGGAGGGTTACAAAAGTCTGTTGTAAGAGTTTATAAAATAAATGAACAACAACAAATTAAATCTTTAATTAACCTCTGAGATAATAAAAATATATATCAATTTTTGACTTATCAGGTGACATCTTACAAGATGGCCACAGACATTTTTCCCAAAAAATCAGCTACACACAGTATATTGCATCGTACTAGCTGACATCTCCCATCTACCCTGAAAGGAGCTCTTAAGGGAGATTTCTTTTTTTAGGACAAAGCAAAATTGTTCTGATGAGGCATTACTTCCCCTCGCCCCCCAAATAAAAGAGCCTCTGAATTTAGTCAAAGATTATTTGATAAGAGATACAGTCATAGAGCTATTAATCATCCAAGTCTTAGTAGATAATCCCTTATACCCCATTCATACTGCACCAAAATCCCGGCTTTTTCCTGGGTCGAGCTCAAACGACCCGGGTCTTGGTGCAGCATGAAACTAACAAGATGTGCTTTAACTTCAGCTTTAATTTGAGGGAATTTACATCACAAATCAGGGGAACGGTGTGGGAATTACAACGGTTCCTATATGTGCCTCACACTTTTTAAGGGACCAAAAGTAATGGGACAAACTAAACAATCCTACATCCAACTTTTAATTTTTAATACTTTGTTGCAAATCCTTTGCAGTCCTTTTACACATTTAAGCAAGGAGCAATGGAACGTGTTAGGAATTTTTAAAGAACGCTGGAGTTTCAATCTAAAGGCCACCGGATTCACTTGTTTGATGATGGATAAAGGACCGATAAATCTAAGAGCCTGATATAACGGGTGGAGAGCCAAACCCTCTGACCCACTTTGAAAGAGCAGCTCCTACGGTGTTGATCCGCAATTTTTTTTGGGAGTGAAATGAGGCCCAGCTGTAAGGCAGAGTGAGCTTATTTCCAGATGTTCTTCAGCACCGCAGCCGTAGGGCATATGCCAGGGAGCCCAGAAGAGTTAAGCACAGCCAAGGAGTTAGATCTAGGGTAAAAATCATGATTGCAGTAGAACAGAGAGGTATCAGTGGAGGAGTGGCAGGAGTTGTAGGTGAACTCCGCCCAGGGTAACAGAGAGGACCAGTTGTTGTGAAACTCAGAGGTGTATAAACTTAACAATTGCTCCAAAGACTGATTGTCCCTCTCATATTGTCCATTGGATTGTGGATGATCTGCTGAGGAGAGACTGATGTTTGTTCCAAGGTGAATACAAAAGGACTTCCAGAACTGAGCAACGAACTGGGAACCGCGGTCAGAAACAATGTCCAATGGTAAACCATGGAGCCGGAAGATGTGTTGGACAAACAGTGCGGCCAAGGTCTGTGCACTAGGGAGTCTGGTGAGAGATATGAAATGGGCCATTTTACTGAAGCGGTCGACCACTACCCAGATAGTATTGTGGCCTGCTGAGGAAGGGAGTTCCACAATAAAATCCATCGACAAGACTAAATGATCACTTATTCCTAAAAAAAGACAATATTAACACAATACGACAGGCTATACTCGACTTTCAAACAGACAATGCCCCAGACGACACCACTCCTACTGTTAGATGGGAAGCCCATAAGGCTACCATTAGAGGCCGTATGATCAGCTTGGCCTCTCATGAGAAGAAGCTACATCTAAAGGAGGTTATTGATCTAGAAGCCCAAATACAAACTTTAACTAAACAACATCAAATATACCCCAAACACAAAACTTATCTAAAACTTCTGGCTTTAGGAGAACAACTTGGTAAGTTACCAGCCTCCAGAGCGACCAAGACTCTTCAATGGTTGCAACAGCGCTACTATGAAAAAGGGGACAAAGCTGACACACTGCTTGCTCGTAGGCTTCAAAACAAACAGACCCATAATCGCATTATGTCCATTAAAGACCAAACACAACAATCATTATATGATCCCCAATCGATAGCTGATAGATTCAGCGCCTACTACACAACTATATAATCTTCCCCATGGGCAGGCTCTCTGGATGCTCTTCATGCTCAAATGTGTGATTATCTTAATACTTGCTCCCTCCCCCGCCTTACTGACGCGCAGCTATTAATTTTAAATGACATCACAATAAATGAGATCAAGATGACCATTAAGACTCTTAGAAATTTAGCAGCACCAGGCCCAGATGGCCTTACGGCTTTGTACTACAAAAAATTTGCCTCCGATCTTGCACCAATGCTTCTTTCACTTTTTGAGGCAATTCTGAGTGGTAAAAAGTTTGAGAGACACCACCAGAGCGGATGTCATTGTCATTGCTAAAGAGGGACGGGACCCTAGTCATTGTGAGAGTTACCGACCGATTTCATTATTGAATGTGGATTTAAAGCCGTTTGCCAAATTGCTTGCAAACAGACTAGCCAGAGTAATCCCAGCCCTGGTCCACCCAGACCAAGTAGGTTTTATCCCTGCTCGGCAGGGAGCTGACAACACTAGGCGAGCCATCTCATAGAGATTGCAAACCGAGCTCAGGTTCCAGCTCTGGTGGTGTCTCTTGATGCAGAAAAAGCGTTCGACAGGGTTTCGTGGCCATTTATGAGAGCCAGTCTTACAGCGATGGGATTCAGAGGCCGTTTTCTAAGCGGACTGGCGTCCCTTTATTATCATCATTTATTTATATAGCGCCACTAATTCCGCAGCGCTGTACAGAGAACTCATTCACATCAGTCCCTGCCCCATTGTAGTTTACAGTCTAAATTTCCTACTATAGACACACACTCACAGACAGAGGGAGAGACTAGGGTCAATTTTTGATTGCAGCTAATTAACCTACCAGTATATTTTTGGAGTGTGGGAGGAAACCGGAGCACCCGGAGGAAACCCACGCAAACACGGGGAGAACATACAAACTCCACACAGATAAGGCCATTATCCTTCAGCTGTGGTCTTAGCCAACGGTACCGCGTCGTCTCCGTTTCTTATTACAAATGGCACCAGACAAGGCTGCCCGCTATCCCCCTTTGCTGTTTGCCCTCACAATGGAGCCGCTAGCGTCGCGTGTTCGTAACAACTTAACGATTTCTGGAATCCAAGCAGGGATGACTGACCACAAGATATCTATGTATGCAGATGATATTCTCCTCACAATTACCAATCCCCTAGCCTCTCTCCCATCACTTCAGAGAGAACTCAATGAATATGGCGCGGTATCTAATTTTAAGATCAATGTGGACAAATCGGAAATTCTCCCTCTTAATCTACACTCCCACATATATATATATATATATATATATATATATATATATATATATATATTAGATACCCTGAAGAGCCAAACAATTTCCGATGGCAACACGATAAACTCAAATATTTGGGGATCTACCTAACAGCTCAATATAGCCAACTGTACGCAGCCAACTTCCCCCGAATACTGGACTCGCTTAAGCGTGACCTTGAGAAATGGGATAGGTTATATATTTCCTGGATCGGCCGTATAACGGCGGTAAAAATGAATCTCTTACCACAAATTCTCTACTTGATTCAGACCCTGCCTGTCCGAGTACCCTCTCTTGCGCTGCAAACCCTTCAGAAGCAAGTTGCCAGATTTATTTGGGCCGGCAGGCGACCGCGGGTGCAAGCTTGTACGCTTTACCGACGAAACTCAGAAGGAGGGTTAGGCCTCCCAAATATCTCCAAATATTATATAGCTGCACATTTGACCCAGTTAGTCCTATTTCATTCCCCACCTTTCACGAGACTCTGGGTAGACATTGAGGCCCACCTTCTACACTTACTGTCGCCCCACACACTACTGTGGATATCAATCAAGCATAGACCGCCACTCTCTCTATTCCCACCTACCACCCGTTTCTCTCTCCAGATATGGGATTACAGTACTCGTAAGTTTGAACTTCTAAGAAACCCCGAAGCCATGTTCCCATTGTGGAACAATCCAGCTTTTCTGCCCGGACAACAACACTCCTCTTTCCAGCACTGGTTCCGTCAAGGCCTAAGGTTCATTACTGACATAGCGCCTATGCGGATATTCCCTGACTTTGCAGACATACAACGAAGATATAAAATCCCCCATGGCCATTTCTACCAATATCTTCAATTAAGACATCTATATTAATCCATGCCAGCACTCAAGCTCATATACCAACTCACGCCCTTAGAAACTTTTTGTAGATGTAAATCCCTCCCCACTGGTTTAATCTCCACCTTCTACAGCATATTGGTGGCATTTCGTCAACCTGTGAAAGATCGCTATGGACTGAAATGGGAAGAGGACCTTAACTTGGATCTGGAGGTAGAGGAGTGGACTAAGATCAGGGAACGAGTTGCCAAGAGCTCTATTTGTGTACGAACCAAAGAAAACTCGTACAAGATGGTATTTGGTTCCAACCCGCCTGAAAGCTATATATCCCGATTCCTCTAGCCTGTGTTGGAGATCATGTGGACAAGAAGGCTCATTTCTACACATTTGGTGGTCCTGTCCTAGGGTCGTGGGATTCTGGCGAAGAATTCATAATTTAATCCATAGTCACCTCTCTACAAATTCCTCCCTGCCCCTCCTACTCCTTACTACATAGACCCATACCGGATACGGATAAATACACAATGGCACTGGTGAGCCATATACTCAACGCTGCCAAATGTGCAATAGCAGCAAGCTGGAAACAACCAGAACCCCCCGCGTTACCTGAAGTTATTAACAAAGTATGGCAGACTTACCGCTGTGAACATATTACAAGCATCATTAATGACCGCCCCAACAAATTTCGAGCAATCTGGAATAATTGGCTCGTCTCTTATGGAGCGGACCAACCAAGACTTGATTAGAGCGAAAACTGATGTCTTCAATATCAGTTGCACACTCTATGAGGAGTATCTATCATATACCTAGATGCCAGGCCAGACACCTGTTTTCCTTCCCCCCCCCCCCCCTACCATACTAACACTCCATTCCCCTGACTCCTTCCTTTCCTCTCTCCTTCTTCGGAGAATTCCCTTCCATCTTCCATTCCTATCCCCTGCTTTTCTCTTCCCTATCCTTACTTTCATTGTTACTACTCACATTAACCTTTTTTTTTGTAATCACTTTATATTTGTCGTTTGCTCAATGTGACTTATGCTATGTACTGTTTAAAATTTGAAAAATACCAATAAAATATGTTTAAAAAAAAAAAAAAAAAAATCCATCGACAAATGTGTCCACGGTCTAGTAGGGACAGATAAAGGCGTAAGCTGGCCAGAAGGACGGTTCCTAGGGGTCTTGTTTTTAGCACAGATTTCACATGACAAAACAAAATCTCGAACATCCGCAGACATGGTGGGCCACCAAACAGCGTGAGAGATTTTCTGTGGTTTTACTGATACCAGGATGTCTGGCGGTTTTGTGGTCGTGGGCCTCAGTGAGGACAGCCTTTTGAAGATGGACCGGTACAAATAAGCGGTTTGCAGGTGTCTCAGCGGGAGCCAATTTTTGGAATCTTTGAAGGGTTACCCCCAAGTCCTGAGCTATCCATGCGATAATTGAAGGTGATATAATAGGCAGTGATTTTGTAACTGGTGCATGATGAGCGGTAAAGCTTCTGGATAAGGCATCAGCCTTAGTGTTCTTAGATCCTGGTCTATAAGTGATGACAAAACGAAACCGAGTAAAGAACAATGACCAACGAGCCTGTCTTGGATTCAGTCGCTTCGCTGATTCAATATATTGGAGATTTTTATGGTCAGTGATGACTGAGATGACATGGATGGCTCCTTCCAAGCAATGCACCATTCTTCAAAGGCCCATTTGATGGCCAAGAGTTCTCAATTACCAACATCATAGTTGGCCTCTGCAGAAGAGAACTTGTGGGAGAAGGCACAAGGAAACAGTTTGGTGATTACTCTGGTCTTTTTGAGAGAGTACCGCGACTGTACCAATGTCAGAGGCATCAACTTCCAGAACAAAAAGTAGCTCAGGATTGGGATGTCTTAAGGATGTCTTAAGGCAGTGAGGACAGAGCCTCACTGCGAGTAGCTAGGCTCCCTGTTCCTGCTCCTTGACTGTTTTTGCTAGACCTGATCTCCCATGTATGACCCCTGGCTTGTTTCTGGACCCTGTTGTATTGCCTGTGACCTCTGACCTCGGCTTGTTATTTGGATTTGTTGTCTGCTGCCGGCCCTCGGCCCTTGCCTGGATTTCACACTGCTGTTTGCTTCTACACTCTATAGCTGAGTTCTCCCCAGTCAGTGCATATCTCACGACCCTCTGTTTGTCTGCGGCCAAGTCTGTCCCCACCACTAGGGGCTCCAGTGAACACCAGACTTCAGAGCAGACTCCGGATTTTGATGTACTGGCTGGAGGGGTTCCTAACATTATAACTGGCCCAAAAAACGATTCTATTTCCCTCTGATGGATCCCAGCCGGGCTCAAGTCCTAGCAGGACAGATCCAGGCCGTTTCACAGGTGGTTCAGGACCTTTTGCTCAGACTTTCTGCTCAGGAAAAAGCCGCCACAAGCAACTCTGGCACCTGCCCCTGAGCCTAAGTTAAATCTTCCGGACCGTTTCTCCGGGGATAGAACCCTGTTCCGGAATTTTAAAGAGAGCTGCAAGCTATATTTCCGCCTCAGGCCCCGTTCCTCGGGTTCGGAGCAACAGAGGGTTGGTATAATCATCGCCTTACTTCAGGGCGATCCCCAATCCTGGGCGTTCAGTCTGAACCCTGTTAATCCTGCTCTGCAGTCCATGGACGCCTTTTTCAACGCCCTTGGTCTCCTATATGATGATCCAGACCGGGTGGCCTCTGCCAAATCACACCTAAGAGAGCTAAGACAAGGGCGGCGTACAGCGGAAGAGTATTGTGCCGAGTTCAGACGTTGGTCAGTCGATAGCCAGTGGAATGACCCCGCACTACGGAGTCAGTTCCGGCTAGGGCTCTCGGAGCAGATAAAGAATTCCTTGGTCCAGTACCCTTCGTCACCTTCCCTGGAGGCCTTAATGCAATTAGTTATTAAGATTGGCCGCAGGATCAAAGAAAGGAGGTCCGAGAAGGAGGCTGCCTCGCCATCCTGGTCCTCTCCAGCCATCTACCTGGTCCCTCAGGACTTGCCGGAGCCCATGAAATTAGGGGCTTATCGCCTGTCCCCCGAGGAAAGATCCAGGCGGCGGTGGCATGGGCTATGTCTATACTGTGGCAATAAGGGCCATCTCTTGCGTAACTGCCCTAACAAGGCGGGAAAAGACCAGGCCTCGGAGTAAAGGAAGAGGTACGCCTAGGTCTCCAAATGGTCTCTTCCAAGAATTCCGTCCTCATCCCTGCTCGGATCATGTATGGAAATAGATCCGTTTTCATCTCTGCTTTCCTAAACAGGGGTGCAGCTGGAAATTTTCTGGATGTGAACTTTGCCAAAGCACTTGGTATTCCTTCAGTAAACTTGGACTCGGAAATCACGGTCTGCGGACTGGACGGTAGACCATTGACTGATAGAAGGATCTCATCTCAAACTCCTCCTTTGCACCTTACAGCGGGAGCTCTCCATTCTGAAGTTCTCCCGTTCTTCCTGATTCCCTGTTCCTCCGTACCATTGATCTTGGGGCATCCTTGGCTCCAACTTCACAATCCTCACATCGATTGGAGCACTGGGGAAATCCTACAATGGAGTAAGGCCTGTTCATCAACCTGTCTTGTCCTACCTCTTCGAGTTGTTCAGCCTTGTCCTGAATCTCTTCCTTTACCTTACCAGGAGTTCCACGACGTGTTCTCTAAGAAGGAAGCAGACTCCCTGCCCCTGCATCGTAGCTACGATTGCTCCGTTGATCTGGTTCCGGGTGCTAAGCTTCCTAAGGGAAGGTTATATGCCCTGTCCATTCCTGAGACTAAGGCTATGGATGACTATGTGGAGGAAAACCTACGTAAAGCATTCATTCGACCGTCTAAATCACCTGTAGGAGTGGGTTTCTTCTTTGTGGCAAAAAAAGATGGGAACTCCGTCCGTGCATAGATTATCGGGGTCTGAATGGGATCACCGTGAAGAATACCTACCCTTTGCCTCTCATCTCCGTGCTCTTTGGTCAGCTCAAACAAGCCACGGTCTTCTCCAAGATTGATCTGAGAGGGACATATAATTTGGTCCGGATCAAAGAGGGGGATGAGTGGAAGACAGCCTTCAACACTCATTCGGGCCATTATGAATATCGGGTCATGCCCTTTGGCCTATGTAATGCTCCTGCGGTGTTCCAAGATTTTATTAATGATGTTTTATGAGAATTTCTGGGAAAGTTCGTTGTGGTCTACCTCGACGACATATTGATCTATTCCAAGTCACTGGAGCAGCACCGTATTCATGTCAAAAAGGTCCTCTTCATACTACGCCAGCACTGCCTCTTTGCCAAACTTGAGAAATGCAAGTTTGAAGTCACCCAGGTCACGTTCCTCAGATATGTCATCTCTCCTTGTGGCTTCTCTATGGATCCCAGTAAGGTCCAGGCAGTTCTTGATAGGATCCGGCCAAGCAATCTAAAAGCCATTCAGAGGTTTTTAGGATTCGCTAATTATTACAGACGATTCATCCGGTCATTTTCAGTGTTAGTGGCTCCCATTACTGCTTTTACCCGAAAAGGGGCCGATACTGTTAATTGGTCTTCCGCTGCTTTGACATCTTTTAAGGCTCTCAAAGATGCCTTCATCTCCGGACGGTGCCATCCTTTCTCAGAAGGATCTCAATGATCACAGTCTGCACCCCTGTGCATTTTTCTACAGGAATTTTTCTCCGCAGAAACCCATTACGATGTTGGTAATCGGGAGTTGCTGGCGATCAAGTGGGCATTTGAAGAGTGGCGTCACTGGCTAGAAGGAGCTAACCATGTAATCACGGTATATACCAACCATAAAAATTTACAAATCTGCCAAAATTGTGAATTCCAGACAAGCCCGGTGGGTCCTCTTCTTCTCCCGCTTCAAATTCACTATTACCTTCTGGCCAGGATCCAAAAACACTAAGGCGGATGCCTTGTCTCGCAACTTTATCGCCTCTCATCCTCCCCTCGCAGAACCTACCTTTATTATTCCGGCGTCCAAAATAGTCCTTGGTCTGACTCAGGATCTCGGCACGACCCTCCCTGGCCTCCAACATTTGGCACCGCCGGCTACCGCCAGGGGTAAACTATTCATACCTGATTATCTGAGGAGGACGGTCCTCGCTGAATGCCATGATAATAAAACCTCGGGCCAGCCTGGAGTATCCAAGACGGTGTAACTTCTGTCTCGTTCCGTCTGGTGACCCTCCTTATCTGTGGATACCAAAGAATTTGTCTTATCCTGTGCCAGGAATAAGTCTTCTCGCAAACTTCCTGCAGGTCCCCTTATGCCTCTGTCTGTTCCAGTGAGACCCTGGACACACACATCTATGGACTTCATCGTGGAACTACCTCGCTCATCCAGCTTTAACTCCAGTAGGTGATAGTAGACAGGTTTAGCAAGATGGCAACAACTCGTGCCATTCTTCTACTCTGGTATCCTCATTTTTCTGCAACCTTGGATTCCATCCTCGGTCTAACTCACTGGAAGTTCCGAATCAATCTAAGTCCCGTTCCTCGATTTCTCATCTGTTCCGGATATGGAGAAAAGTTCACATTGCCCTCAAACAGGCTTCATTCAGATCTAAACATTATGCTGATCAGCACCGTGGACCATGTCCTTTCAAAGTCGGGGACAAGGTGTGGCTGTCTGCACGCAACATTAAACTCAAGCAACCCTGTAGGAAGTTAGGTCCCAGGTTCATTGGACCCTTCTCCATTATTAGACAAATTAACCCTGTGGCTTTTAAGTTAAAACTTCCTCCTTCACTCAAGATCCCTAACACTTTCCATTGTTCCTTGCTGAAAGCGATCACAGGGTCGCATGGGTTCAGGCCACATCAATTGCACAGACCTCGTCCTGTCTCAGTCAAAGGGCACCAAGAGTTCATTGTTGAAAGAATTCTAGACTCCAAAAAGGTGCAAAGCCAAATCCACTTTTTGGTCCACTGGAAGGGCTACGGCCCTTGGGTGCCGCAGAAACATCTCCATGCTAACCAACTCATTAAGGACTTCTTCAAAAAGTATCCTGGGAAACCTGGAAGTCGGGGTGCCTTGACCCCTCCTCAAGGGGGGGGTACTGTTATGAGACACGGCTCCCCGAAGGGCCGCCGCGACTCGCTTCCGGCAGTCCCAGGTGTCCCGGCCGTCTCTATGACCGGGTTGTCACTTCCGCCTCCTACGTCCTGGTGGCCTGGGCAACAACTGGGACGCTCTAACTCTACTGCCGCAGCGCCTGGACAGCGGTCTTACAGCCGGGCGCATGTGCGCAGAAGAAAACGCTAAACATTGGGTTTTCAGCTCACCTGTTTTGTAGAATTACCTGGGAAACAATAGTATCATAAAACATCTTATTGCAGAGAACTGATCATATGAAGATGTCAGTGTTGCACTATGTAGTGAGTACTGTTTATTATTATTGTGGTCACTATTCTTGGTTATTAGTGCAGTAGGGAGGAGTTTCGCTGGCACTCTATTCCTATTGGCTCCCCTCATTACTTAAGGCAGTGAGGACAGAGACTCACTGCCAGTTATAGCTCCCAGTGTAGCTAGGCTCCCTGTTCCTGCTCCTTGACTGTTTTTGCTAGACCTGATCTCCCATGTATGACCCCTGGCTTGTTTCTGGACCCTGTTGTATTGCCTGTGACCTCTGACCTCGGCTTGTTATTTGGATTCGTTGTCTGCTGCCGGCCCTTGACCCTTGCCTGGATTTCACACTGCTGTTTGCTTCTACACTCTATGGCTGGGTTCTCCCCAGTCAGTGTACATCTCACGACCCTCTGTTTGTCTGTGGCCAAGTCTGTCCCCACCACTAGGGGCTCCAGTGAACACCAGACTTCAGAGCAGACTCTGGGTTTTGATGTACTGGCTGGAGGGGTTCCTAACAGGTTCGTCCCGTTTCCTTCCATAAACAATCCTCTCCAGAACTTCACTGGCCGGTTATGATGTTAGGCTGGAGGAGGTCTTCACCTATAGCAGCCGCCTTTCCCGTAGAGCTAGGCGCGCTCACAGGTACTCGGATGCCCCCAGGACTTGGCTCCAAGTAGTGTAGGTTCGTTATACTAAACTGCAGCCGCAGACCAGGAGACGGTAGTCAGGAAACACGCCAAAGGTCAAGGTCACAGGCAGAACAGCAGAATCCAAGATACAGGCCAAAGGGTCAGGGTCACAAGCAAGCAGGCAGGGTCCAAGAAACGCAGGGGTCACAACGAATAATCAGTAAACAAAGTATCCAGAGCAGGTCAGCAACAGTTCCGGGCGTCTCCTTGACCAATACACAGAGAGAGACAACATCCCCTACACCAGGCAAAGCAGCGAGCGAGTTGCGGCGGTTATGGACACCGCCGCAGCTTATAACAAATGTTCTGTGGTTTAAGGCATATAAAATATAAATATGAAAACTTAAGGGCCTTACGTTCTGTAATCTTATCATCCATAAATAATATCAACAGACATTACATGAAGTGATTTATTTTGTCTGTACAAGAGATAAAAAAAAGATATATACATTGTAATAAAAAGTCACAGTGAGCGGTTTTGGTTGAAGAACTGGTAGAGCCGACATCTGGTCTCTGGAGTGAGAACTGTACACAGTTGAAAACAGAAAAGACGTTGTGAATCCCCGTGGAATGAACATTGGCCACATCTTCTATCTACGCAGAACGTTACGTGGGGCAGACCACGCAATCTCGCTTCCTTTGCAGTTTGCTGAATGTCCTGGGAGGGGGCGCGGGGGGCCTGGATCTGGCAAATATAATCTGAGATCCATCTGGGACACCTGGAAGAGACAGTACATGATCAACACAATAATCCCCCAGCAGGAGACCAGTCATGGTTTAGTTCCACTTACTCGGAGGGATGGTTCCTGTGTCATTATGCAGCAGAGAACCCATGCTCTTCTGTCCCTCTGGCACCGACACTCTGGGGAAAACATTCACCTGTCAGATTTCTATATACATAAACAGTTCAGTACAAGCAAGAAAAGTGTGAGCTACGCACCGGACAGTGCGAGCCGCAGACATCTTCCTGGCGACGCACAGCTTGTGACTGGCAGGAGGAGTGGGATGAAGGACTCTGGTCTGGTTACCGGATAGCTAAGAATATATACATTACATTAGAATATATGCTGCATTTCTGCCTCGGTCACTGCACAGAATCCGCATGCGTGTGCACTTAACACACTTGCTGCGCAATCAACGATCATTTACAAACCTGCAGAAATCCTGGCTCACTGCGCAAATAGCGCTGGATAGGAAGCATTACACACACATGGCTAAGTGCAGCTTGTAAGGTGACAGATTGGCATGGTCTTTGCTGAATGCGGGGCATGTCCCATGATGACTCCCATTGTGCCAATATCCAAAAACGAGATTTGGGTAGTGGAATGACAAATGAGGGGTAATGACATTTTGGGTGGCTGATTCCAACACACCCTCAGAGGGGCGGTGAGTACTTTCTGCAGGGCACACTTTGTACTGCAGCGCTTCCATCAATATAACAGACACATGTATGTAACAGAAAATCATTATTCACTAGGGAATAAATCAGACTAAACCCAGCAGAGAAAGGCGCGGGTCGCAGGAGGTTGGTTGTTTACTCCTTGCGAAAGGAATCTGCGCACGCGCTGGTAAAATAGGCACATCTGAATAGAACTAAACACCATTATACAGTTAGAGAAAGATTGTAAGAAGCCGTGGGGGAGGTGACTCACCTGATTGAGGTACAGCTCCAGTGGGGGGTGGGGAGTGCTGCTGGTGGAGGCGCCCGGTGGGAAGGTGCGGGTGTTATTCTCCGGTTCAGAACGTGTGCAGTGTGTAGTGTCCCTGTGGGAGACATTGGGGTGTGATGATGCGATGGTAGAGCCATGATGGAGTGTATGTGACACGTGATCTGTGTATTATACTGGAGGCAGTGTGTGTGACACGTGATCTACATTTTATTCTGGCTACAGTGTGTGTTTGAGACATGTGATCTGCGTGTTACACACACTGAAGCCAGACTGTACAATGCCAGTGACTCGCCAACACATTAGGAGGTGAGGTCTGCATGTTGCACACATGTTAATGAAACATATTCTTAATTTCTCTCCATCTCAAACCTAGTGATACTGAAATAATTGTGGTCATTAAAGAACTAAATGAAAATTTGGGAATAAGACACTGAGGATTGTTCTGAAAGTTTGTTAACCTAATGAGTCAGTCTACTTAGAGTCACAGGAAATAAAGGGTGCCGTCTTTCTGCGTATTGGGGATCTTGTATGTCTGTGTATTTGAGGAGTTTGTCTCTCTGTATCTGGAGTAGTATCTCTGTATAAGGGGTGTTGTCTCCCTGTGTATTGGGGTAGTCTCTCCCTCTCTCTGGGTATCGGGGTAGTCTCTTCCTGTATTGGGGGTGTTGTCTCTGTATATCTGGTAGTCTCTCCCTCTCTGTGTATCTGGTAGTATCTCTCTCTCTGTGTATTGGGGATGTTGTCTCTCTGTGTGTCAGGTCAGTCTCTCTCTCTCTGTATGGATTAGTCTCTCTATGTATCTAGTAGTCTCTCTCTGTATTGGGGGTGTTGTCCCTCTGTGTGTCGGGTCAGTCTCTCTCTCTCCCTCTATGTATCTAGTAGTCTCTCTGTATTGGATCAGT
Source organism: Mixophyes australis (assembly GCA_036250195.1). Classification (NCBI taxonomy): domain Eukaryota; kingdom Metazoa; phylum Chordata; class Amphibia; order Anura; family Limnodynastidae; genus Mixophyes; species Mixophyes australis. Next base: position 147,654 of record JAVHZZ010000012.1, on the reverse strand, counting down.
CTCTCTCTCTGTATCTAGTGGTCTCTCTCTGTATCGGGGATGTTGTCTCTCTGTGTGTCGGGTCAGTCTCTCTCTCTCTATGTATCTAGTAGTCTCTCTCTGTATTGGGGGTGTTGTCTCTCTGTATTGGATAAGTCTATCTCTCCCTCTCTCTCTGTATCGGGGGTGTTGTCCCTCTGTGTGTCGGGTCAGTCTCTCTCTCTCTCTCCCTCTCTCTCTGTATCTAGTAGTCTCTCTCTGTATTGGGGGTGTTGTCCCTCTGTATCGGGGATGTTGTCTCTCTGTGTGTCGGGTCAGTCTCTCTCTCTCTCTCCCTCTCTCTCTGTATCTAGTAGTCTCTCTCTGTATTGGGAGTGTTGTCTCTCTGTGTGCCAGGTCAGTCTCTCTCTCTCTCCCTCTCTCTATGTATCTAGTGGTCTCTCTCTGTATTGGGGGTGTTGTCCCTCTGTGTGTCGGGGTTGTTGTCTCTCTGTGTGTCGGGTCAGTCTCTCTCTCTCCCTCTCTCTCTGTATCTAGTAGTCTCTCTCTGTATCGGGGATGTTGTCTCTCTGTGTGTCGGGTCAGTCTCTCTCTCTCTATGTATCTAGTAGTCTCTCTCTGTATTGGGGGTGTTGTCTCTCTGTATTGGATAAGTCTATCTCTCCCTCTCTCTCTGTATCGGGGGTGTTGTCCCTCTGTGTGTCGGGTCAGTCTCTCTCTCTCTCTCCCTCTCTCTCTGTATCTAGTAGTCTCTCTCTGTATTGGGGGTGTTGTCCCTCTGTATCGGGGATGTTGTCTCTCTGTGTGTCGGGTCAGTCTCTCTCTCTCTCTCCCTCTCTCTCTGTATCTAGTAGTCTCTCTCTGTATTGGGGGTGTTGTCCCTCTGTGTGTCGGGGATGTTGTCTCTCTGTGTGTCGGGTCAGTCTCTCTCTCTCTCTCCCTCTCTCTCTGTATCTAGTAGTCTCTCTCTGTATTGGGAGTGTTGTCTCTCTGTGTGCCAGGTCAGTCTCTCTCTCTCTCCCTCTCTCTATGTATCTAGTGGTCTCTCTCTGTATTGGGGGTGTTGTCCCTCTGTGTGTCGGGGTTGTTGTCTCTCTGTGTGTCGGGTCAGTCTCTCTCTCTCCCTCTCTCTCTGTATCTAGTAGTCTCTCTCTGTATCGGGGATGTTGTCTCTCTGTGTGTCGGGTCAGTCTCTCTCTCTCTATGTATCTAGTAGTCTCTCTCTGTATTGGGGGTGTTGTCCCTCTGTGTGTCGGGGTTGTTGTCTCTCTGTGTGTCGGGTCAGTCTCTCTCTCTCCCTCTCTCTCTGTATCTAGTAGTCTCTCTCTGTATCGGGGATGTTGTCTCTCTGTGTGTCGGGTCAGTCTCTCTCTCTCTATGTATCTAGTAGTCTCTCTCTGTATTGGGAGTGTTGTCTCTCTGTGTGCCAGGTCAGTCTCTCTCTCTCTCCCTCTCTCTATGTATCTAGTGGTCTCTCTCTGTATTGGGGGTGTTGTCTCTCTGTGTGTCGGGTCAGTCTCTCTCTCTCCCTCTCTGTATCTAGTAGTCTCTCTCTGTATTGGGGGTGTTGTCTGTGTGTCGGGTCAGTCTCTCTCTATGTATCTAGTGGTCTCTCTCTGTATCGGGAGTGTTGTCTTTCTGTGTGTCGGGTCAGTCTCTCTCAATTCCTCTATGTATCTAGTAGTCTCTCTCTGTATTGGGGGTGTTGTCCCTCTCTGTATCGGGGGTGTTGTCTGTGTGTCGGGTCAGTCTCTCTCTATGTATCTAGTGGTCTCTCTCTGTATCGGGAGTGTTGTCTGTGTGTCGGGTCAGTCTCTCTCTCTATGTATCTAGTGGTCTCTCTCTGTATCGGGAGTGTTGTCTTTCTGTGTGTCGGGTCAGTCTCTCTCAATTCCTCTATGTATCTAGTAGTCTCTCTCTGTATTGGGGGTGTTGTCCCTCTCTGTATCGGGGGTGTTGTCTGTGTGTCGGGTCAGTCTCTCTCTATGTATCTAGTGGTCTCTCTCTGTATCGGGAGTGTTGTCTTTCTGTGTGTCGGGTCAGTCTCTCTCAATTCCTCTATGTATCTAGTAGTCTCTCTCTGTATTGGGGGTGTTGTCTGTGTGTCGGGTCAGTCTCTCTCTCTATGTATCTAGTAGTCTCTCTCTGTATCGGGAGTGTTGTCTTTCTGTGTGTCGGGTCAGTCTCTCTCAATTCCTCTATGTATCTAGTAGTCTCTCTCTGTATTGGGGGTGTTGTCCCTCTCTGTATCGGGGGTGTTGTCTGTGTGTCGGGTCAGTCTCTCTCTCTATGTATCTAGTAGTCTCTCTCTGTATTGGATCAGTCTCTCTCTCTGTATCGGGATAGTCTCTCTGTGAGGTTTGACAATTACTTACTTGGATTGTGAGTCAGAGTGCTCACTCTCAGCATTAATAAATCTTCTGAGTGAGCAATGAGCGGTGCCCAGGCGAATCCCTGCACTGGTAAACGTGCCGCTGGCGATATTCATGTGAGTCAGCTGAGGGGCAAAGTAAAGAATTAGGGGCACCATTCTGCCAGCTGGTTATTATAGTCATCAAACTATATAAAAAAAAGTAACAAAATATATTGTATATTATTCAGCTGCACATGTTGGGTTTTGGGGAAAGTAATCTTGTCTGCTGAACAGAATGAATAGAATATAAAACAGAAAGATGCTGGTTACACTACAATAATGAAATGAATCAGGTGACTCCTGTACACGTCTGTCTGTCTGAGCACTGTGATCAGCTTAGCAACGGGCAATAAAGGGATAAATGGGGTATCGAGGAGGGTTATCTATTCATTGTATCACTATTAAGTTACAAGATTGACCCACACATGTATAACCTATGTTTTCTGGTGTGTTGGGAATTGCTGTGAGAAGGTCGAATGTAGTTTATTCCTGTGACAAATCTAATGCTATGATTGGCTGCAGGTCAGTCTATTCTCCTGAATGTTCTAATCCGATTGGTCTTAAAATGCGCATGTTCTAAAACTCCGATAACATTACAAAATCAATAATAAATCCTTGCCAGCAGCACAGAAATAGCCCAAATTTACTTAAAACAAAATATTTTTCATAGAATATTGGGGCAGTACGGTGGCTCAGTGGTTAGCACTTCTGCCTCACAGCACTGGGGTCATGAGTTCAATTCCCCACCATGGCCTTATCTGTGAGGAGTTTGTATGTTCTCCCTGTGTTTGCGTGGGTTTCCTCCGGGTGCTCCAGTTTCCTCCCACACTCCAAAAACATACTAGTAGGTTAATTGGCTGCTATCAAAATTGACCCTAGTCTCTCTCTCTGTCTATCTGTGTGTGTGCGTGTGTGTATGTTGGGGAATTTAGACTGTAAGCTCCAATGGGGCAGGGACTGATGTGAATGAGTTCTCTGTACAGCGCTGCGGAATCAGTGGCGCTATATAAATAAATGGTGATGATGAGGAAACCTTTAAATGAACGTGTAAAATGCTACAAACAAAGTATAATGTAAACTACCGTTAAAAATATCAATATATATTCTAACGTTTTTCAGTATAATTGACCAGAATTCACAAACACGATACTATAGATCTGCTGTGCATATATGTGGGACAATTTACACACATGCCATCCGGTCAGCAGTTGTATAAGATGAATGAACTGTCGCATGTTAAACAGCAGCGAGGGCTTATTGTTTGCACAGCAATGTAGGTGGACACAGACAGGATATAGTAAAAACACAGAACGGTGCAGTATATTGTAAGCAGCGGATCAAGGTCACATTGCATCAAGGACAAACTAATGTGAGACTTTCTCAAGAACCACAGTGGTGTATGCAATGGCATCATACAAGGTGCAGGAATATATACAGTACTTATACACCAATCAGCCACAACATAAAAACTACTGTCAAATGAAGTGAATAACATTGGTTATTTGTTAGAATACCTGTCAAGAGGTTGGATATATTAGGCAGCAAGTGAACAGTCAGTTTTTAAAGTTGATGTGCTGGAAGCAGGAAAAATGGGCAAGCGTAAGAATCTGAGCGACTTTGACAAGGGCCAAATTGTGATGGGTAGAGGACTGGGTCAGAGTATCTCCAAAACGGCCGGTCCTGTGGGGTGTTCCTGGTATGCAGTGGTTAGTATCTACCAAAAGTGGTCCAAGGAAGGACAACCGGTGAACCGACGACAGGGTCATGGGATTATTGATGCGAGCGTAGGCTAGCCCGTCTGGTCCAATCCCACAGAGGAGCTACTGTATCACAAATTGCAAGTTAATGCTGGCTGTGATAGAAAGGTGTCAGAATACACAGAGCATCGCAGCTTGCTGCATATTGGGCTGTCTAACCGCAGACCAGTCTAAGTGCCCATGCTGATCCCTGTCCACCGCCGAAAGTGCCTACAACATGACTGGAGCAATGGAAGAATGTGGCCTGGTCTGATGAATCACGTTTTCTTTCACATCATGTGGATGGTCGGGTGCGTGTGCATCATTTACCTGTGGAAGAGATGGCACCAGGATGCACTATGGGAAGAAGGCAAGCGGCTGGAGGCAGTGTGATGCTCTGGGCAATGTTCTGCTGGGAAACCTTGGGTCCTGACATTCATGTGGATGTTACATTGACACGTACCCACCTACCTAAACATTGTTGCAGACCAAGTACACCGCTCCATGGCAATTGTATTCCCTGATGACAGTGGCCTCATATATCCGGATAATGCGCAGTGCCACACTGCAAAAATTGTTCAGGAATAATTTGAGGAACATGACAAGAGTTCAAGTTGTTAACTTGGCCTCCAAATTTCCCAGATCTCAAATCCAATCGAGCATCTGTGGGATGTGCTGAAAAAACAAGTCTGAGCCATGGAGACCCCACCTCACAACTTACAGGACATAAAGGATCTGCTGCTAACGTCTTGGTGCCAGATACCACAGGACACCTTCAGAGGTCTTGTGGAGTCCATGCCTCGACGGGTCAGAGCTGTTTTGGTCGCACAATGGAAACCTACACATTCGGCAGGTGGTTTTAATGTTGTGTCTGATCGTTCTATAAACAATACCAGTAGTCGAATTCAGGGTGTGTACAGTGGTATGTGATACCACTACTTCTCCCACTGCCTTCATTGTAACACTACCACATTCCAATTACTTACATTATAATATATATATATATATATATATACACACACACATACCACCACTTCTCCTACTGCTAATTGTAACACTTTCTCATTCCAGTCACTTACATTTTCCATACAGCCACTTCCACCACTGTATAGTACCTTGTAAAAGAATTCAGACCTTTCACCAATTCTCTCATTTTACAAATCCTGCGAGGAAATTTAGTTCTCTGTGATATTTTTATTTCAAATTTACTTTTATAGTAATGTAACGTTGTCTTACGTTTCAAAAACATCTTAAGAAAAAACATATTTGTTTTGTGCAGAAGTTTCTAGTCCCACACTGTAATATTCTGTAGTCACCCTTGCAGCAATAACAGCATTAAGTCATTTTGGGGTAAATATGTCCCAGCTCTGCATGCTGTACGGACTTATCTTCAGGACAGATCTTAGGTTAGTCAGGTGGTGCTTGTGCTCCCTAATTTCCCAATAGCATCACAGATTCTCTGATGTATTATGATCAGGGTTCTCACAGCCATTGTAGGACATTCACCTATTTGTTACAGCCCAATGTTAGTTTGGCCTTGTGTGTGGGATCATTGTCCTCTTGAAAGATGAACTTTCACCCAAGCCTCGTTTTTTTTAGCAGACTGAGACGGGTTCCCTAGTAGTATTTCCTGTGTTTTGTACCATCCATTCTTCCTTCTATTTTACCAACATGCCCAGTCCCTGCTGATAGAAAGCAGCCCCACAGCATAATGCTGTTACCGCCTCTTGGGTGCTGAGAGGGATGCGGGGGAGGGTACAGATCACTGGGCAGCCAGGTTTTTTTGTTTTTTGAATGATTTTTTTATTTTTGTAGTTTATGTCATTTATTTGTCCAACGGGTGACGCACGCACCCGCAAATACAATGTGTCAGGGGAAGGGAGGTCTGTGATGTGTCTAGGGGGTTGAGATGTGGCTGGGGGCTCATGATATGTCTGGGCTTGGGGGTGGGGGGAGTCTGTGATGTGCCTGGAGGGGTTGTGACCTGGCTGTGTGAGGGGGGGGGGGGGGGGGTAGTGATGTGGCTTGGGGGGTCATGATGTCTCTGGGGGAGTCTGTGATATGTCGGGGGGGGGGGGGTGATTTGTCTGGGGGGTTTGAGATGTGACTGGAGGGTCATAATATGTCTGGGGGGGGTCTGTGATGTGTCAGAGAGGGTTGTGATGTGGCTGGGAGGTCATTTTGTGTCTGGGGGGGTGTTGTGTGACGTAGCTGCGAGGTCATGATGCGTTGGGGGGGTGTTCTGTGACGTAGCTGCGAGGTCATGATGCGTCGGGGCGTTGGGGGTTGTGATGTGTCAGGGGGGTTGGCACACAAGCTGCTAGTCAGACCTGGATTGATCCAATGTAAAAGAGGGTGTGGCTTAAACTGCATTCTGCTACTACAAAAGTTTCTAGAGTTCCAGTCCAAGAAGCAGCTTTGTAGAAAAATATGTATTATTTTATTCTAGCATTTCTGAAAAGCAAATTAACATTTACATGGTTCCATTATAGACTAAGTTCCATTTTTCTGCTTAAAATATAATTAGTGTAATTTTACAATGCAGCACGGTGGCGTAGTGGTTAGCACTTCTGCCTTACAGCACTGGGGTCATGAGTTCAATTCCAGACCATGGCCTTATCTGTGATGAATTTATAATGTTCTCCCCGTGTTTGCATGGGTTTCCTCCGGGTGCTCCGGTTTCCTCCCATACTACCAAAAAAAAACATACTGGTAGGTTAATTGGCTGCTAACAAATCAACCCTAGTCTGTCTGTCTTTGTGTGTGTGTGTGTGTGTGTGTATTAGGGAACTTAGACTGTAAGCCCCAATGGGGCAGGGACTGATGTGAGTAAGTTCTCTGTACAGCGCTGCGGAATTAGTGGCGCTATATAAATAAATGATGATGATGATTATCCCAGAAATGATTGTGGCTTTTCTGTAATTCTAACTTATAAAGAAATCATGATATGAGTTATTTTGTATATTGTTGCTATCAAGTTAGAGGCACGGTGTCATGTTCTTCCATGTTTGTGTACTAAGTCAGATAGCAGTGCTTCAACAAAAGTTATGCTAAATTGCACATTATTCTGAATTATTGGTAAAATGATTGTGATTGCTTCCTCAATGTTTTTAAACACAATATTTTGTGGGATTCAACCCAGGGACTCTGCCGTGACTACCAAAGGAGCTCTTGACTACTAGACCACAAGAAAAGTCTCTCCCCTTCTCAAAGTATGAGCTGGCTGAGCTGCACTGGCAGTGATGATGGAGGCCCGGTATTGATGACCCTGAGAGAGCGTGAGCTGACACACTGGTCTAGTTCTCAGTGAAGTTTGTACACACAAGAAGCGGGTGTAATAGAAACAGATGTAACACGCAGTGGGGTGTATACAGGGGGCTCTGTCAGTGCGTGGTAATTAGTGGTACCTGCCGTGTCAGCTGCCTCAGCTGATTGGAAGTTTGCCGACTTGCTTGTCGCTCCGCCAGACGCTGCAATGACGCTGTAACTGCTCCCACATTATAGTGGTCCTCCAGCTCTTTCACTCCAGATGCTGATCTACATCGACTCCGGAGGGCACTCGGCTGGGCAGTGGCTAAATACGGGATACACAATGCCACAAATCAGCAGGAAAGAAGCATGAAGGGGGATATATAACAGTGATATTATAGATATTGTGAGGTGGGGGTGTATATATATATATATGTAACAGGATGGACCTCCTATTCCACCCTATCCATGCTGCTGGGGACCTGCTTTGCTTGCCTTGCTGCGCCCCCTTTCTTTATCCAAAATTGCGCCGCCCTAAATGCGGTAAGAGGTGCTTGCTGCTGCCACCACTAGGCTCCTTCGTTGGCACCTAGAACAGATTCCTTCTGGGTAACTCTCACTGCTAGTGTACTCTTTTGCTGGGCACCTGGGCAGGTACCCCTGACCTCTTCCTTTTCAGGGTTGCTGTCGATGGTTCCCCCTGGCATATCACACTGGCCAGAGCTGCAGGGTAGTGGGCAAAGCGTTGGTACTGGATACTGGGTCCCACCCTCAGAACAGCCGGATAACTGATTAGCTTGGTCTAATCTGTAGGTCACAGGAATTACAGCAGGTAAGTAGGCATCAAAGCAGGACCGTGAAGCAGTGATGTTTTATTAGATCAAGTGTCCTTATAAGGACAGTTACACGACAGTTTATGGTACTAGCGATCTTTCCAGAAGTTACAGATGGAATACCGCTAACATGGTCAAACAGTGGTCTTTTTATACAGTTTCTGACTCATATGTTGGCAGGGGGGTAAACTAGCCCCCTTGTCTGACCAGGCACTAAAGACCCAATTTATACTTTGACACTAATTTGTGATTTCCTAAATCACGGGTGTTTACATGTTCAGACAGGTTTCAAGACACTGAAAGAAAGGCCACACAGGAAAGAAAGGTAACGGCCCCCTGCTGTGCATTCAGGCTAAACAAGTGTTTGTCACTTCACGTGAAAAGGTCTAATCAACTTAATGAATATTTCCTCTTGAAGTTGCAAAACAGATTTCCTGCAAGAAATGGCTACTGCATCATAAATCAATACATTTCTAGTACCACAATGCAACACAATATAAAAAAAAGGTACATTTGCAATGATATACAGAGGTACACTGCACCCCTAATTAAAATTAATATCTACAATAAGTTATTTCAAAGTGATACAGCCACCCTCCCCCCCCCCCCCCCCCCTTGTCCATGCAGGCCACCATCCCCACGATTTGTCTCCTGGTCCTGCAGTCTTTTGGGGTTACTGGAGGTGACCAGGGGATCCGGCTCTTCCTGCCAAGACAGTAAGTCTGCATTGATGTGAGCCTTTCCTTGCTTGTGAACAATATGAAAGTCATTAACTTAAAGTGCAAGGCTCCATCTCAACAATATGCCATTTTCCTGTGAGGTGTGTTGTAGCCACTTTAAAGGGTTGTGATCAGTCACCACGGTAAAATGTCGTCCAAACGTGAAGTTTTTTCACTGCCCAAACAGTGCCAAGCACTCCTTTTTCTATTGTGACATACCCCACTTCCCGCTTCAGCAGTTTTCTGCTGAAATAGGCCACAGGGTGCTCCTGCCCATCTGGCCCCACCTGGCTTATTACTGCTCCCAGTCCGTACTGTGACGCACCAGCTTGCACAATAAAGTTCTTATCATAATTGGGCGCCAACAGTACTGGAGCACCAACCAGGGCTTTCTTTAATGACTGAAATGCCAGCTCACAAGCGGGTGTCCAGTCAACTACCTTGGGGAGTTTTTTCTTAGTGAGATCGGTCAGGGGCTACGGTACAGTACTAAAGTCTAGGACGAAACATCTTTAGTACCCTGCGGTCCCTAAGAAGACCAATACTTGTCTTTGAGTTGTGTGCCGATGCCAGTCTCTGATTGCCTCTACCTTAGCTGGACCTGGCTTAACCCTACCTCCCCTCACACAATGGCCCAGGTACTGCACCTCTGACATCCCCATTGGACAATTGTCTACTCTAATGGTCAGACCTGCCCACTGAATTATCTCCAACACTTGCCCTACATGTTTCAGATGGTCCTCCCAGAACATATTAGGGTTATACATATATACCCCGCCTCACTGTTATATATACACCCCCGCCTCACTATTATATATAAACCCCCGCCTCACTTTTATATATACATAACCCGCTCAGAGGACAGTGGCAGGTGGGGAGTTAGACTGTGGCGGTACACCTGTCAAACTGTAATGCAGGTGTCCTAAGGCGAGCTGAAGGAGGATAGAAACCTCCCGTAGTCAACCACAAGTCGGAAGGTGGCTGGCGCGTTCTTCATCCCAAATGACATGGACTTAAACTCGGACAAGCCAAATGGGGTGATGAATACTCTGAGCCTCTGGGGTCAGTGGTATCTGCCAATACCCTTTGCTCAAGTCAAATGTCGAAATATACTTTGCTCTAGCTAACTCGTATAACAAAGCGTCAATTCGGGGCATCAGACACGGTCACATCGTTCAACCGGCAGTAATCTACGCAAAACCGCGTTGTCTTGTCCTTCTTGGGAAATCAATACAACGGAGGACACCTATGAACTGTGCGATGGCTGAATTACACCCAGCTTAAGCATCCTGTAAATACACTCTTCGGCCTCTGGTGAGACCCAATAAGCGGGTTTCCTAATTGCCCAGTATTCACTAGTGTCCTCGTGGTGCATCACCATGGAAGTCTGGCCGGGCTTCCTACTAAACTGAGTCGTAAAGGGCCATAGCACTGCCTCAAGCTGCTCCCTCTCGTGGGCACTCAACTGCTCATCCCAGCCCACTTCCTCTACACCAACTTCACCTCTGGCATCTGCGAGGAGGTGAGGTAGTGGGTCACTTCCTGGTTCCTCAGTCGGTAAACGGCAAACCGCTGCTACCGATTCCATACGCTCATGGTATGCCTTCAACATATTCACGTGGTAGGTCCGTTTTGAGACTGTGTACAGTCCAGCCCATTCAGCCTGGAGCTTGTTCTGACGTGTGGGCATAAGGGCAAGTACCTTCTGCCCTACCTCAAATACTCTGGCGCATGCTCCCTGATCATACCAAGTCTTCTGTTAAGTCTGCACTTCCACTAGGTCAGCCTGTGTGAGCTCCATGAGATGCTCTAACCGATGTCTAAGCTTTAACACAATATAAAACAGTGAGGCGGGGGTATATATATATATATATATATATATACCATTCACACTCCTGCCCGGTCCCTGCGGTCTGCTAATGACCGTCGCCTCTCCTCCACTCTAATTACCACTTCCCACTCCAGAATCCAAGACTTCGCCCGAGCTGCCCCCCTGCACTGGAATGACCTCCCTCGTTCCATCCGTCTCGCTCCCAATCTGTGCTCCTTCAAACGAGCACTTAAAACTCACCTGTTCCTCAAAGCTTATCAACCATCCACTTAACCCATCTACTCTGCTCGCTATTCCCTCACTCCCCTGGCATCACCAGCTCCCTCTCGTGTCTGATTTGTCCACCCACCCTTAGGATGTAAGCTCTTATGAGCAGGGCCCCTCTTCCCCCGTGTCTCCACACCTGTTCTTCTCCTCTGTCCTTACTCCATATGGCTGTCCTTATGGCTGGAGTTACTGAAGCATTGGTATTTTGTGTTTATCGTTCTGTACTGTTTAACCCTGTATGGTCTACTGTTTGTACTATGTACGGCGCTGCGGAATCCTTGTGGCACCCAACAAATAAATCTTAATATATATATATATATGTGTGTGTGTGTGTGTATAACAGTGAGGCGAGGGGGTTTATATATAACAGTGAGGCGGGGTATATATATATATATATATATATATAACAGTGAGGCGGGGGGTGTATATAACAGGGACGCGGGAGGTGTATATATAAACAGTGACGTGGGAGGTGTATTTCAGTCGCCGCCCCGCGATCTCTCCAGGACGGCCGTCTGTGCTGAATCCTCGCATGTATGGTTGCTTAGCAACCAGACGCATCACTTCTGGCCCCGCTGTCTACACACGCGTGTCCCGTTGCTAGGCAACGGGACGCTACTCTTTGCTCTAGGCGGCAGCTGATGACAGCGCCGCCGCTCTCCAGCTCCCCATTGGTCACTCACACTATTTAAGGCACTTCTGGCTACCTCCTGTACCATAGTATCAGGTCCACTTACCTGCCTCCAGCGTTCCAGTATTCCTGTAACTTGCTTGTATCTGACTCTTCTGCCTGCCTGTGACCCTTTGACCCGGACCGTTTGACTACCTCTTTGGATCTCCCTGTTGTACTGCACTTCCTGAACGTTACTGACCCGGCTTGTCTCACCATCCCTCCGAATACTCCTTGTGTACCTCCATTGCCAGCACAGTTACCGACCCGGCTTGTCTGACAACTCTTCTCACGTGCCTCGCTACCTGACTCGTGGAAGGACCGCGACCTGCATGTCTCCTGCGGCGGAGTCCATACCTCCTTGCGGGTGTCTCTGAATACCAGGAGCACGTTAGATTCCGCATCTTTCTCCGAGTAGTGCCAACGATAGCAGGTACGCAACGCTTAGTCGTGACAGTGTATATATAACAGTGAGGCGGTGGTGTATAACTGAGGCGGGGGTGTATAACAGTGAGGCGTGGGTGTGTATATATATATATATATATATATATATATATATATATATATATATATAATGTGTGAGGCGGGGGTGTATATATAAGACAGTGGTATGGGCAGCAGTATGTATAGGAGTAAGGGATGTAATGAAGGTCAGGGTAATCTCCGGTGTTTGGTGGCTGATTATACATTATATCCAGCCTTACGCAGAGGATTACGTACCTGCCCTGGTGCTGCTCGGCCGGCTCAGTCTCTGGCTGTAGATTTGAGCAGCACTTTGGAATGAGGAGAAGGTCCCAAAGGTGCAGGACTGAGAGTGGGGATGTGGCTGGTCCCATGTCCCGGTGAAGACAGACTGACCCGGTGTGGAGGAAAGGTGTAACCGGCTTCCTACTGAGGAAGGGCTTGAACTGCGGTCGTGGTGAAGCAATTGTGAATTGGTCACTGGTGATTCTGATAACATGCTGGCCGCAGAATGACTAGAGCTAGAGATAACCGAAGAGACGGAGACTTCAGGGACTGCACATCCTGCGAAGAGATGAGAGAGTGTGAAAGAAATGGTAATACAGCTGTGTCCTAGCCAGGGCCGGATTTCACATTTGACAGAGTAGGCCTGTGTCTATGGGTGGCAGAGGTTGGAGGCAGCTTTTTCCTGCACAGGAATTATGCCAAACTTTTTAATTTTTTTCTATAGCAAATAAAAATGGACTGAAGTAAAGAGAAAACAATCAGTGGATGAAGTGAGATGAGCAGAGACAGATCGTGAAGAGCACAGATGGGGTGGGATTAGGACATAAAAGATATTACCGCATACCCTGAATAGTCCCGGACTGACTGCCTGGTTGGTGCTGACCACACGACACTGGAGGCTGAGTACCTGTAATGAGACACACATAGGAGAAACAGGACTACGAGAAGGACACACTGTGGCTCCAGCCAGAGGAAGAGAGTGGAAGTTGTGGGATATAACATAAGATGAGAGAAACAGCTGGAGAGATTTATAGAACACAGGATAGGAGATCACTCACCTTCCTGTTTACTTCTTGTCTCCGCACTGCTGGAGCGACCCAGAAACACACTGGCAGATTTATTCTTGTGTGTGTAAAATGTAAGGACTTCTTCTAACTCACACTCACTGAAACAAACACAATCCTCAAATAGAGCACTCCTGGGCAGAGCATGCAGGGGGTGTCATGCCAGGGAAAGGTAAGAAGAGGGTGTGCCCCCTGATCAAGGTATGCAGGCGGTGCCACACCTGTGCAGGAGATGCAGAGGGCACCATGCCTGGGTAAGATAGAAGGTGCCACATCTGGGCAGGGGGGTACAGAGGGTGCAACATTTATGGCAGGGAATGCAGAGTACATTATGTCTGGGCAGTGGCTGCAGAGAAAGCAACAGAGGGTGCCACATCTGGGAGGAGAAGAGAGGGCCACATCTGGGAGGAGAAGAGAGGGCCACATCTGGGAGTAGAAGAGAGGGCCACATCTGGGAGTAGAAGAGAGGGCCACATCTGGGAGTAGAAGAGGGCCACCTCTGAACAGGAAATACAGAGGGAGATGCAGTGGACACTATATCAACAAAGTGGCTGCAGAGAGAGCAACATGTGAGCAGGGGATACAGAGAATGTCAAACTGGGCAGAAAAGAGGCGGCCAGGTCTGGCGAGGAGAAACACAGGGCGTCACTTGACCAAATTATAACTACCTGCCATGTACTATGAATGCCTGAAAATCCACAGGATTAACGCCAATTCTGCTTTCCTCCATTTCTTCACAGCTCATCTGCTCTGTCTCCTGTAACAAAAAAAAATGTGAGATCTGTGCCCTGGGAGTACCAGCTGTAATTCACAACACAAAATATGTTTACTGTGTAAAACACATGGCAGCAAAATAGAAGTAAAACAACATGAGCTATGAAGGACGTACAATGAGGTACAGCGATTCTGAAGGACATACAGTGAGGTACAAAGAGTGAGGTACAGAGACTATGGAGGACATAGACAATTAGGGTGCCAGAGTATCAGGTCTCCCTGTTCTCCAGCATTCCTTGTTCCTGTTCTGATATTGGTTTTGACCCTGCTTCCCTTGACTGTTCTCTCCTGGTTCCTGTGTTTATCTGGTTATTGACCTCGGGTTGCTGACTATTCTCTGGATTTCTTGTGACCCTTGACCTCGGCCTATTTGACTTGGATCTCTCTGTTGTACTGCCTGCCTCTGCTGGTTTGACACGGACCGTGTTGACCCCTCTTCACCACACTGGTAACGGTCTAGGTGTACCGAGACCTGCGTACCTCTTTCAGCAAAGCCCATAACTCCTTGCGGGGGTACGTTAGATTCCGCACCTCCTAGTTCAGTGGCGCTAATACGAGTTGGTGTTTCCTACATTCAGCGGCTCTTCCAGCCTGACAGTATACTCTGGCCATGTCAGATGGCAACGGCGAGCCCTCTGCTCATGATCTCCTTCTACACCTGGTTCAACGTGTGGAACAACAGGAGACTAGCCCTTCTTAGCTTCTCCAGTGCATCCAGGGAGTAGTATCTAGACTAGATTCCCTTCAGGGATCTTTGAACCCAGCGCAACCACCACCTACAGCGGCTTCTCCTGTCACCGTTAGCACGGGGGCTACCACCACCAGAAACTTGCGCATTCCTGCCCCTGAGAAGTATGGTGACAACCCCAAGGGTTGTCGAGGGTTATTGAACCAGTGTTCGATCCTGTTCGAACTCGCCCTGGAGAACTTTTCTTCTGAGAGCTAAAGTGGCCTACATCATATCCCTCAATTCTGGACAGGCTTTGGCCTGGGCTTCTCCCCTATGGGAATGGGATGATGTCTCTCTTCACAACTCCTCTGTCTTCATTGATAATTTTCATCGGGTTTTTGAGGAGCCTGGGCGTGTATCTTCTGCCGCTTCTAGCCTTCTGGCTCTACGACAGGCGTCCCTCTCAGCCTGACAGTATGCTGTCCAATTTCGGACTCTAGCATCCAAGCTAAAATGGAATAATGAGGCTTTAGTTGCTACCTTCTGGCAACGACTTTCTGATCAAATCAAGGATGTGTTAGCCTCCCGGGACCTTCCTCCTAATCTGAATGATCTCATTTCACTCAGTATCAAGGTGGACATCCGTGAGCAGGAACGCTCCCTGGAGAGAGATCAAAGTCGTCACCTTTCCTCTCCATCATCATCCTTTATCCTCACTTCTAGTCTCCTGTTTCTTCAGTGGAGGAACCCATGTAGATCGGACACTCTCGTGTTTCCCAGGACGAACGAGAACGCTGCATTAAGAGCCACTTTTTCTTTATTGTGGAGAGGCCGGTCACTTACTATCCGCTTGTAACCTGGAAACGCCACCTCCTAGGTGTAGAGAGGTCGTCCTAGGATCCAGTTCTCACACTCCCTGTACCCACAGGAAAGCCAACTTCTTGATGCCAGTTACCCTGAAAACTTCAGACGAATCTCTTGTATGTGCTATCTTGGTGAATTCTGGATCCGCGGGGAACTTCATTTCTGCCAATCTCGTGTCAAGACTCCATGTTCAATTTCATTCTTTGCTTCCATCTTTTGTTCTGACTGCAGTGGATGGTAACCGCGTCGGCAACGGTTCTATCACCTGTATCTCCAGTCCAGTTCAGTTGCAGGTAGTAGTTCTACACCATGAGTGGATCAAGTTCCTGATTATTCCGCAATCTGTGAATTCCATCATTCTGGGTTTACCCTGGCTGAGGACGCACTCTCCTCAATTTGACTGGCACCGGGCTCAAGTTACTTCTTGAGGTCCTTCCTGTCTCCAGAAATGTCTTTCCAAGATTCCTGTCTTTCACTTTCCTCCCGAGTGATGCTTCCTGAACCTTACTTGGACTTTCTCAATGTCTTCAGTAAATCAGCCTCAGAGAGACTTCCTCCACACCATCCATGGGACTGTCCCATTGAGTTTGTCCCTGGTAAAACTATTCCTAAGGGTAGGATATACACCTTATCATCATCATTATTATTATTATTTATTTGTTAGGCGCCACAAGGTATCCGCAGCGCTGCACACAGTACTAACAGTAGACTGTACAGGGTGAAACCATACAGAACAATGAACAAAAAGTACCAATACTTCAGAAACTCCGGCCAGTCATATGCAGTAAAGACGGAGCGAAAGAACAGGTATGGAGACAGGAGGGGAGGGGGCCCTGCTCATACGAGCTTACATCCTAAGGGAGGGTAAACATACCAGGCACAAGAGGAACCAGTTGAGGCAAGAGGAGAGAAGGGAGGACGAGCAAAATGGAGGAGATGGGGGTTAAGTAGATGGTTGGTAGGCTTTGAGGAAGAGGTGAGTTTTTAGTGCACTTTTGAAGGAGCACAGAGTAGGAGAGAGACGGATGGAACGAGGGAGGTCGTTCCAGAGAAGGGGGGCTGCACGGGAGACTAAAGCCATGTCCAGAGACATGGCCATGTCCAATCATTACCAGAGACTAAAGCCATGTCCCAGTACATTTCCAAGAACCTCCAGCGGGGTTTCATTCGTAAATCTTCTTCCCCAGCAGGGGCTGTTTTTTTCTTCCGTCAAAAAAGAAGAATGGCTCTTTAAGACCTTGTATTGACTGACGTATTGACGCCTGAATGCCATAACAGTCAAAAATCGCTATCCTCTTCCCCTCATTCAAAAATTATTTGACCGTATCCGCAGTGCTCGAGCCTTCACCAAATTAGTCCGTAGAGGGGCCTACAATCTGGTACGCATTCACAAAGGGAATGAGTGGAAGACGGTCTTTAACACCCAGGATGGGCACTATGAGTACCTCGTAATGCCATTCGGGCTCTGCAATGCCCCCACTGTGTTTCAATAGTTCGTCCATGAGATTTTCAGAGACCTTCTCTACCAATCAGTCATTGTCTACCTTGATGACATTTTGTTTTTTTCTCCCGATTTGTCTTTTCACCGCATTCATGTTAAGGTTGTTCTCTCCCACCTCCGGGCTCATTTCCTATATTGCAAGTTGGAGAAATGCCTTTTCGAATGTCCACAAGTCCCTTTCCTCGACTACTTCATTTCTGGAACAGGTCTTCAAATGGATCCGGTGAAGGTGAAATCCATTCTCAACTGGCCACAACCTTGCGGTCTTAAAGCTACTCAGCGGTTCATTGGGTTTTCTAACTATTATTGTTAGTTCATCAAGGGATTCTCCTCCCTCATCGCCCCTATTACTGCGTTGACCCGCAAAGGAGCCTGCTGTAAGACCTGGCCTCAGGACGCTGTATCAGCCTTTAAATCAGTTAAGGAGGCCTTTATTTCTGCGCCAGTACTTAAGCAACCTGAACAGGAGAGACCTTTCTTTCTGGTGGTAGACGCCTCTTCTGTTGGGATCGGAGCTATATTATTTCAAAAGACCCCTTCTGGATTCTTTGAACCTTGTGGGTTTCTCTCGAAGAAATTTTCTTCCTGCGAGCAGTATTATGGGATTGGCGATAAAGAGTTGTTAGCTATCAAGAACGCGTTGGAGGAATGGCGTTATCTCTTTGAGGGCGCTAAACATCCTGTGACGGTAATGACTGACCACTATACTGGACCTAGTACGGTAATGACTGACGCACTATACTGGACCTAGTAATAACAAACAATGTAGACGTAATATCAAATATTCAAGTAAAGGAGCACTTGGGAAACAGTGATCATAATATGGTCTCATTTGAAATTAGTTTCCAGAAACAACAGTATAATGGATCAACTAGGACTTTAAACTTTAAAAAAGCAAATTTTAATATGCTAAAGGAGTCTATAAAGAGCATAGACTGGGACAAAGCCTTTGAAGGAAAAAATACGGAAGAAATGTGGGCTGTCTTTAAAATGTTGTGGGAAACATACACGTATAAGTTCATTCCTATGGGAAATAAATGTAAAAGAATTAAGTCTAAACCAATGTGGCTAAATAAAAAGGTAAGGGAAGAAATGCAAAGGAAGAAGCGTGCATTTAAATTGTTTAAGTCTGAAGGGTCAGAGGAGTCCTTTCATAGGTACAAGGAATGTAATAAAACATGCAAAAAGGAAATTAGATTGGCTAAATTAGAAAATGAAAGGCACGTTGCAAAAGAAAGTAAGACAAACCCCAAAAAGTTTTTTAAGTATATAAATGGCAAAAGGATTAAAAAAGATAATATAGGACCACTAAGAAGTGAGATGGGTGAATTGATAAATGATACTAAGGAAAAAGCAGAGATATTAAACACGTTCTTTTCTTCAGTATTTACCAGAGAGGAACAAATGGCAGGAGTAATACATAAAAATGGAAATGAAACCATGCCATTAATTAATACTTGGTTGTCAGAGGAAGAAGTCCAAAGGCGACTGAAGAATATTAAGATAAATAAAGCTCCAGGTCCAGATGGCATACACCCAAGGGTCTTTATGGAATTAAACTCGGAAATAGCTAGACCGCTATTCTTAATTTTCAGAGATTCAATCTCATCAGGCTCAGTACCAAGGGATTGGCTAATAGCAGATGTGGTGCCGTTGTTTAAAAAGGGGACGAGATCACAACCAGAGAATTATAGACCTGTAAGCCTGACATCAATAGTGGGAAAACTACTGGAAGGTATTTTAAGGGACAGTATTCAGGATTACTTGGTACGCAATAAAATTATTAGTGGGAATCAACATGGATTTGTGAGGGATAGGTCATGTCAAACTAATCTAATTAGTTTCTACGAGGAAGTTAGTGGGAACTTAGACCAGGGCAGGACAGTAGATGTGGTCTACTTAGATTTTGCAAAGGCCTTTGATACAGTGCCACACAAGAGGTTGGTTTACAAAATAAGGGAACTGGGTCTAGAAATCAAAATTTGTACTTGGATCGAAAACTGGTTAGAGAATAGGGAACAGAGAGTTGTGATAAATGGAACATTTTCTAATTGGTCAAAGGTCTTAAGTGGAGTTCCTCAAGGTTCCGTGCTGGGACCACTCCTTTTTAATATATTTATTAATGACCTTGGTGATGGTTTAGAGAGTAAAGTTTCTATTTTTGCAGATGACACTAAACTCTGTAAGGTAATAAAATCAGAGCAAGATGTAGCTTCTCTACAGAGGGACTTAAATAAACTGGAGGATTGGGCGGCTAAATGGAATATGAGGTTTAACACAGATAAATGTAAGGTTATGCATTCAGGGATCAAAAACAAGAACGCAATCTATAAATTAAATGGAATTAATTTGGGAGAATCTATAATGGAAAAGGATTTGGGAGTGCTCGTAGACAGTAGACTTAGCAATAGTGCTCAATGTCAAGCAGCAGCTGCAAGGGCAAACAAAGTATTGGCATGCATAAAAAGGGGCATAGATGCAAGGGAAGACAGTGTAATTTTGCCACTGTATAAATCATTGGTAAGACCTCATCTTGAATATGCAGTACAGTTCTGGGCACCACTCTATAAAAAAGATAATTTGGAACTAGAAAGGGTTCAGAGAAGGGCGACAAAATTGATAAAGGGTATGGAGTCATTAGGTTATGAGGAAAGGTTAGCCAGTTTAGGCATGTTTACTTTAGAAAAGAGGCGCCTAAGGGGAGATATGATTACTATGTACAAATACATTAGGGGTCAATACAGAGAGCTTTCATGGGAACTTTTTACCCCAAGGACCATACACAGGACACGTGGTCATCCCCTAAGGTTAGAGGAGAGGAAATTTCACAACCAGCAAAGGAAGGGGTTCTTTACAGTAAGGGCAGTCAAGATATGGAATTCATTGCCAGGGAAGGTTGTGATGGCAGATTCAATAGATATGTTTAAGAAAGGGTTAGACAAATTTTTAGCGGAAAGGTGTATCCAGGGATACGACCGTTAATTTAAAATAAAGGATAGTAGTGGATATAGGGTAAAAATTGGATTGCAATATTGAGTCTGGGGGGATTTTCAAAATTGAAACAGATGGGCGGTTGCCTACTCTGGATTAATTTCAAATATAAGTGCAGGATCGCAGGAGATCCAAAATAGGTTGAACTTGATGGACTGGTGTCTTTTTTCAACCTCATCAACTATGTTACTATGTTACTATGACCATAAGAACCTTACCTACCTGCAGGAGGCTCAGTGCCGTAATCCCCTTTTCTTTTCTCATTTTCGGTTTTCACCTACCACCCTGATTCCAAGAATGTCAGAGCCGATGCATTATCCAGAGCCTTCGATAGTTCTGAAACCTTGGGTTCTCCTGAAACCAAACCTATCCTCATTCCCCTTCAAGTAGTGGCCTTAACCAACTCTTCAGTGAAGTCTCCTCCTCCTGGTCGCTCTTTCGTGAGTCCTCATCTCTGTTCCAAGCTGTTATGTTGGGCCCACGATTCCAAATTTGCTGGTCATTCGGGCTACAAGAAAATTGTTGCTCTTCTATCCAGATATTATTGGTGGCCCTCTCTTGACTCTGATGTCCGTAAATATGTTCAGGCCTGTAGCATTTGTGTATGTCACACGGTTCGCCAACGTAATCCTCCTGGTCTTCTGCTTTCTCTTCCAATTCCAGAATCTCCCTGGACCAGCGTTACCATAGATTTCATTACGGAGCTTCCTCGAAGTCATGGCTACAATACCATCTGGGTCATCGTGGACAGATTTTCGAAAATGGTTCACTTCACACCATGTAAAGGGCTACCTTCGGCTCCTAAACTTGCACAGCTTTTCCTGAAGAACATCTTCCATCTCCACGACTGTCCACAAGAATTTATCTCTGATCGTGGAGTTCAATATGTGGCTAAGTTTTGGAGAGTTTCTTGTAAAAATCTGGACGTCAATCCCAAATTCTCCTCCAGATATCATCCCCAAACAGTCAGACTGAACGTGTTAATCAGGACTTGGAATGTTTTCTGCGATCATTCGCCTCTGAACATCAATCCTTTGGGAGTGACCTTCTCTGTTGGGCAGAGTTTGCACACAATAATCAAGTGAATACTTCTACTGGGTTTTCTTAGTTTTTCTCTGTCTATGGCAGACATCCGGTACCTCCCTCGTTACAAGAGATTCCTGGTCTCAGACTTGAACTAGACTTTCTGAGTCCTCTCTGCGTTATAAAGATGCTGCTGATCGCCATTGGAGAAATTTTCCTGTATTAAAGGTTGGAGATCGTGTATGACAATCCGCTCGCAACCTCAGACTCCGTGTTCCTTCGATGAAGTTAGCACCACGCTTTAATGGACCCTTTTCTATTTCACAAATCACTAACCCCGTTTCTTACAAACTTTCCTTACCATCCTCCCTCAAAATCCATAACACCTTCCACATTTCGATAATGAAGCCCCTGATCCTCAACAAGTTTTTAAGGAGCCTGTCACACAGTCTCCCATCAAGACTTCCCTTGGAGATGAGTATGCGGTTGATAGAATTTTGGACGTCCGTTCTTTTTGTGGTAAAACTCAGTACCTTGTTCACAGGAGCGGCTATGGCTCAGAGGAGGGATCCTGGGTGGATGAAGCCGACCACCACGCTCCTCGTCTTCTTGCCGAGTTTCTGGACATAGGCAATCCTTCTTTAAGGGGGAGGGAGGGGGTACTGTCAGGCGCTGCCCCCACTGTTCCTCCACGAAGCGGGGATGGTCACCTGATGGATCCGGCAGGGGGGGCGTCCTGTTGCTAGGCAACAGGCGCGCAGCGTCCCCTGCCGGCTTGCTGGTTGGGCGCATGCGCGGCGCCTCGTCCCGTTGCTAGGCAACGGGGTGCTTTCTATAGCGCTTCTGCCCACCCAGCCTTCCCTCCTGTCAGGTGGCTGCAGCCTCTATTTAAATCTCACTCTCACCATTATGGTGCCAGAGTATCAGGTCTCCCTCAGGTCTTCCTGTTCTCCAGCGTTCCTTGTTCCTGTTCTGATATTGGTTTTGACCCGGCTTCCCTTGACTCCTCTCCTGGTTCCTGTGTTTATATGGTTATTGACCCCGGCTTGCTGACTATTCTCTGGATTTCTCGTGATCCTTGACCTTGGCCTATTTGACTTCGCTTTGGATCTCTCCATTGTACTGCCTGCCTCCGCTGGTTTGACCTGGACCGTTTTGACCCTTCTTCACCACACTTGTAACTGTCTAGGCGGACAGCGACCTGCGTACCTCTTGCAGCAAAGCCCATACCTCCTTGCAGGGGTTCCTGGTGAACACCAGGGGTACGTTAGATTCTGCACCTCCTAGTTCAGTGGCGCTAATACCAGTTGGTGTTTCCTGCGTTCAGCGGCTCTTCCAGCCTGACAGAGACTATGGAGGACATACAGTGAGGTATAGAGATTGTGGAGAACATTCAGTGAGGTAGAGAGACTATATAAAGCATAAAATGATATACAGAAATTATGGAGATACAATGAGGTACACAGGGCTATGGAACACGTATGTCAGTTGATAGTGCTACCTATGAATGAATACATGAAGTATTGTGATATACGGAGACACACAGTAATCACCTGATTGTACAGGAAGATGAAGTCTCCCAGCTGTTTTGCTAGCACACGGCGTCTCTCCTGTAACGGCATAGAGTGGCTCGGGAGTGGCAGACACACAGACTTCTGTAAATTACTGGCTGCACGCTGCAAGAACCTCATCACCAGCTCCTGGGAGGCAGCAGAGTACCGTGATCAGTCATACATTACAGCAAGCATTGGGGTACTATTACAGCCCAGTGAGGACTGTCCTCATACATGGGACTGTGAGCAGGATATTTAAGGGACATTCAGCAATTAGGAGCTTTGGATACACACAGTCCATTTATTGCATGTACGATATTCTGAGTAATGCTGCTCACATACTGACCACAATGATAATGAGCTACACCTGGAGACACCAGGAAAAAGCTGTTTAACTTGTAATAGGTTTAATACAATAAGAAGTCTGAGCGGACTATTTACTAATGTCTTCAATTATTTAATTAACACTAATTTGATCACAAGTAATGTCTGCTCCATTGCTATGGTTACTACACACCTTTCCCTGACTCTATCCACAACCCCCCCCCCCCCCGCCCACCCCCCGCTTTTCTCTCACTACTGAGAATGGAGCACTCCAACATACATGTGGCTATATCTTAGCAAATCAAATTAAGTGCAATAAAAAAGGCTGCAAACTGGACCCTTGTCCTGAATTACGATTTAAGTACAAATTTTGTCCAGCTACAGAACCTGAATGCAAGTAAATCATATTGCATTGCTAGGGGTGCAACTGCATTTATTTTTGTATGTAGGGCATGCTGCGCACACATACTGGAGAGCTGTATTGTTACAATGAATTTTACAGATGGGATATGCTACATCCTCCCCATATTTTCCCTCTCGCAGTACAAAATGTTTTTTACTGGTGCAAATTTTCCCCCAGTATCTGCTCCTAACTTTGAATCTGCCCCACTCTTATCAACACAGTGTGTAATTTAAATGCATGTATAGATATAGGTAGTTATAGGATAACCACATGTGACATGGTCATTGTCTAACAGCACTAATGGTGCCCCAACGCACAATAAATGGCCTGACTGAAGACATATGTGTGCACTAGGTTCTTATAGAGAAACTTTAGCTGTAGTTACTAAACAGCCCACTATCTATAGACAACACTGAATAAGGGGCTATATTATTACCAATTATCGGATAGTGGTGTCCATAGTCTACGTAGTCTGAACCAGGATATCAAAGTTATAGCACTCGAGATACTGACTGCTGTACAAGTGTCACGAGCCGCGGCGGTACTCACAGCTGCCGCGGCTCACTTCTGGCTCCCCCTGGCGTCCCGTCGTCAGGGTAAATTTTTACGATGCTACACGTCGGAATTCCATGATAACTGGTCCTCCTTGTTACCCTGGGCGGAATTTGCTTGTAATAATTCATGTCACTCATCTACCAAAACCTCTCTGTTTTTCTGTCATTATGGTTTTCACCCCAGATCCAACTCCTTGTACTCACTCAAGTCCGCTGGTATCCAGGAGATCCGCTCCACTGCCAGGGATCTCAGAATTATCTGGAGAAAAGTGCAGTCATCATTGAGACAAGCCTCTTTTGTTGCAAAAAAAAATTCGGACCGCTACCGTACCACCTGCTCCCTCAAGGTGGGCCAGAAAGTGTGGTTGTCTACAAAAAATATTAGGCTCAGACAGCCTTGCAAGAAGTTGGGCCCTAAGTTCATCGGTCCGTTTCTTATCATCAAGCAGGTTAATTCTGTCGCATTCAGGTTAAAAATTCCGGGCTTGTTGAGAATCCCCAACACATTTCATTGTTCTCTATTGAAGCCGGTACTATATCCTAGTCAAACCCAGTCTTCAAGTTTGCCTGGGAGAAATTCAAAGATAGGTTGTTAAGAAAATCCTTGATTCTAAAAAAGTGCAAGGTCAGGTGCACTTCCTAGTGCATTGGAGGAATCACGGGTTAGAAGAGCGGTCTTGGATTCCGCGGAGACAACTCCATGCCCCTAAATAGCTGAAGGAGTTCTTCAGGAAATTTGCAAGAAAACCTGGGTGTCTGGGTTCCTTGACCCCTCCTCAAGGGGGGGGTACTGTCACGAGCGTGCTCGCTTCTGGCTCCCCCTGGCGTCCCGGCCGTCACCTTGACGACCGGGACGTCATTTCCTCTTCCTGCCCGGCCGTTGCCTTGGCGACGGCCGAACGCCTCTTCAGTAGCGCTGCGTCCCGGCAGTGCTAGAAGCCGGGCGCATGCGCGCAATAGACAGCCTGTGGGCTGATTGAATGAAGGGGCTGAACTACAGGACATTAGCCTGCAACTGTGTGTATTTCAGGGACAAGCCCTGATTGGTCCTGCTCTGTATCAGCAATTACTCTGCAGGTGTGTATACAAGTTCTAACTGGTCTATGCCTGTATTTAAGGCAATGAAGTCTGCTGCCTCATTGCCGATTATAGCTTCTGTTGCCAGTTTGCTGACTGCTCTGTGCCCTGTTCCTGCCTGTTGGACTTTCTGCTGATTACCCGTGTATGACCCTTTGCCTGGATTTGGACTTTGCTTGTGTATCTCGTGACCCTGACCTCTGGCCTGTTTATCGATCTTCCTGTCTGCTCGTGACCCTTGACCTCGGCTTGTTAATTGGAATTGCTATCTGCTGCCAGCCCTTGACCTCTGTTTGGACTTCACTCCGTTTGCCTGGGTTCTCCCCAGCCGGTACACACTTCACGACCCTCTGTCAGTCTGCAACCCAGTCTGTCCCCACCACCAGGGGCTCCAGTGAACACCTGATTGGCAGAGTAGACTCTGGGTTGCGTTGTGCCGGCTGGAGGGGTTCCTAACATTATAACCGGCCTAAACACGTACCGGAGACGAGGTTGAAATGGATGGAAGCGGAACTACACCGTCTCCGGCGCAAGCCCTAGCAGGCCATGTTGAATCCTTGTACTAAATGATCCAGGGATTGTCTGAGCGTTTGTCCGTTCAGGAAGAAGTTGCAAAAACCTCACAATCCACTCCAGGTTCCACCTGTGAACCTAAAATGAATTTGCCGGATCGGTTCTCCGGAAATAGATCCCTGTTCCGGAATTTCAGGGAGAGCTGCAAGCTCTATTTTCGGTTGAGACCCCGCTCCTCTGGTTCAGAGCAGCAAAGAGTCGGGATTATCATTTCCCTCCTACAGGGTGACCCCCAGTCCTGGGCCTTTTCCTTGCCGCAGACCAGTCCTGCCATGCAGTCAGTAGACGCCTTCTTCGAGGCATTAGTTCTACTATATGATGACCTGTATCGAATGGCCTGCGCTGAGGCTCATCTACGGGCCTTGAAACAAGCTCGGCGGTCGGCAGAGGAATACTGTGCTGAATTCCGTAGATGGTCACCTGACAGTGGATGGAATGACCCTGCCTTACACAGTTTCGCCTAGGCCTGTTGGAACAGATTAAAGACTCCTATCTCATTGGAGGATCTGATGCACCTCGCCATTAAAATCGATAGGAGAATTAAGGAGCGAAAGTCTGAGAAGGAGGCATCTTCTCTTCCATCTGCCTTGATTCCTGTTACCGCGGATGGTGAGGAGCCTATGCAATTAGGAGCGTATTGTCTCTCCCCTGAGGAAAGAGACAGGAGACGATCACAAGGCCTATGTCTCTATTTTGGCACTAAGGGCCACTTCTCCCGTTCCTGCCCTAATAAGCCGGGAAAAGAGCATGCCTAGGGAATGAGGGGAAAGTTCACCTGGGTCTACAAATTGTTTCCCCAAAAAATGCTGTATTGATCCCTGCACAGCTCACGTTCAGTGCTGGTTCTGTGGACCTGTCGGCCTTCATTGACAGTGGAGCTGCGGGCAACTTCATTGACATCGGGTTTGCCCGCTCTGCCGGAATTCCGATGGTAGCACTCAAATCTGCCATTACTGTATGTGGCTTAGATGGGAGTCCATTACCTGGCGGCAAGATTACCTGGGAGACCCCCTACTACAGTTGAACATTGGAGCTCTCCATTCAGAGTCCATAGTCGTCTTCCTTAATGAATGTCCGTCAGTTCCTTTGATCCTGGGCCACCCTTGGCTTTCCCATCATAACCCTGTCATGGATTGGGTAAAAGGAGAAATTGTCCAGTGAAGCTCTTATTGTACACAGTCTTGCTTGACACTGCCTCTGCGTGTGATTCAGTCTATTCCGGAGCAGCTTCCCCCACAATATCATGACTTCTGGGATGTGTTCTCCAAAAAGGCTGCTGATACTTTACCACCACACCGTGACTTCGACTGTGCCATTGAGCTTATTCCTGGTTCTAAGTTACCCAAGGGATGCTTTTACTCCCTATCTGGTCCAGAGACCAAATCCATGCAGGAATATATTGATGAAAACCTGGAGAAAGGCTTCATCAGGCCATCCAAATCTCCAGTAGGAGCAGGATGCTTCTTTGTATCCAAAAAAGACGGAGGACTAAGACCCTGTATTGACTACCGAGGGCTAAATCTCATTACAGTCAAGAACACCTATCCCCTTCCTCTCATCTCCGTACTATTTGATCAACTAAGAGGTGCAACAATCTTCACAAAAATCGATCTTCATGGTGCATATAACCTCATACGTATTAGAGCAGGTGATGAGTGGAAGACGGCGTTCAATACGATTTCTGGCCACTACAAATATCTGGTCATGCCGTTTGGTCTTAGTAACGCGCCTGCAGTATTCAAGGACCTGATTAATGAGGTGCTACGTGAGTTCCTTGGACATTTTGGACGACATCCTCATATATTCATTATCAGTACACCAGGGTCATGTCAGACAAGTCCTACAAAAATTGTGAGAACACCATCTCTATGCTAAATTTGAAAAATGTGAATTTGAGGTTCAGAAAGTGTCCTTTCTAGGTTATATAATCTCCTCAGAAGGATTCTCCATGGACCCAACCAAGGTCCAAGCTATCCTGGATTGGTTACAACCGAATAACCTCAAGGCGGTCCAGAGATTCCTGGGATTCGCCAATTATTATAGAAGATTTATTTGTGGCTTTGCTGATATTGTGGCTCCTATCGTCACCTTGACTCGCAAAGGAAGCGATCCAGCTAACTGGTCACCCCAAGCAATAACTGCATTTGAAACCCTGAAGAAAGCCTTTGTGTCTGCTCAGGTCCTTAGACATCCAGATCCAAAGGTACCGTTTATTCTTGAAGTTGATGCCTCTGACGTCGGTGCTGGTGCCATCTTGTCACAGAAAGATTTCCATACTCACCGCTTACATCTATGTGCCTACTTTTCCCGTCGGTTCTCTTCAGCGGAAACCAACTATGATGTGGGAAACCGAGAGCTGTTGACAATCAAGTGGGCCTTTGAGGAATGGCGACATTGGTTAGAAGGCGCTGCACACCAGATCTCTGTTATAACGGATCATAAGAATCTGCAGTATATACAGTCGGCCAAACGACTGAACCCCCGACAGGCTCGTTGGTCGCTGTTTTTCACCCGTTTTAACTTTGTAATCACCTACCGTCCAGGTTCTAAAAATGTCCGGGTAGACGCCCTGTCCAGAAGCTTCCTGGCACACCATGCTCCGGTTACTAGTCCGGAGCCTATTGTTCCCTTGTCTATGATCCATGCTGGGTTAACCCAAGACCTGAGTTGTGCCCTACAAAGGTTTCAAAGATTAGCTCCTGACAATACTCCAGTAGGGGGCTTGTTTGTCCCAGTTCATCTAAGGAAAGCGGTCCTTGCTGAAGCACACGATAATCAGACTGCTGAACATCCTGGAGTTTTCAAAACATTGGAAATCCTTTCCCGCACTGTATGGTGGCCATCCTTGTCTGCTGACGTCAAGAGTCACGTCCTGTCTTGTGAAATTTGTGCCAGGAACAAAGTTCCCAGGACTCGCCCGGTAGGTCAGTTGGTTCCATTGGCCACTCCTGCAAAACCTTGGACACATTTGTCCATGGACTTTATTGCTGATTTACCACCCTCTGCGGGACACAATACCATTTGGGTCGTGGTAGACCGCTTCAGCAAAATGGCACATTTCATTCCACTAACCAGGCTTCCTACCGCTCGAGATCTGCCCATTCTCTTCATCCAACATATTTTCTGTCTCCATGGACTTCCTTCTGATATCGTTTCTGATCGTGGTTCACAATTCATTGCACAATTCTGGAAATCCTTCTGTACCCTGCTCGGAATCAAGATCACCCTCAGTCAAATGGGCAAACTGAAAGGGTTAACCAGTCTTTACAGCAATTTTTACGATGCTACACGTCGGAATTCCATGATAACTGGTCCTCCTTGTTACCATGGGCAGAATTTGCTTGTAATAATTCATGTCACTCATCTACCAAAACATCTCTGTTTTTCTGTCATTATGGTTTTCACCCCAGATCTAACTCCTTGTACTCACTCAAGTCCGCTGGTATCCAGGAGATCCGCTCCACTGCCAGGGATCTCAGAGATATCTGGAGAAAAGTGCAGTCATCATTGAGACAAGCCTCTTTTGTTGCAAAAAAAAAATCGGATTGCCACTGTACCACCTGCTCCCTCAAGGTGGGCCAGAAAGTGTGGTTGTCTACAAAAAATATTAGGCTCAGACAGCCTTGCAAGAAGTTGGGCCCTAAGTTCATCGGTCCGTTTCTTATCATCAAGCAGGTTAATTCTGTCGCATTCAGGTTAAAAATTCCGGGCTCGTTGAGAATCCCCAACACATTTCATTGTTCTCTATTGAAGCCGGTACTATATCCTAGTCAAACCCAGTCTTCAAGTTTGCCTGGGAGAAATTCAAAGATACGTTGTTCAGAAAATCCTTGATTCTAGAAAAGTGCAAGGTCAGGTGCACTTCCTAGTGCAGTGGAGGAATCGCGGGTTAGAAGAGCGGTCTTGGATTCCGCGGAGACAATTCCATGCCCCTAAACAGCTGAAGGAGTTCTTCAGGAAATTTGCAAGAAAACCTGGGTGTCGGGGTTCCTTGACCCCCCCTCAAGGGGGGGGTACTGTCACGAGCCGCACTCGCTTCTGGCTCCCCCTGGCGTCCCGGCCGTCACCTTGACGACCGGGACGTCATTTCCTCTTCCTGCCCGGCCGTTGCCTTGGCGACGGCCGGACGCCTCTTCAGTAGCGCTGCGTCCCGGCAGTGCTAGAAGCCGGGCGCATGCGCGCAATAGACAGCCTGTGGGCTGATTGAATGAAGGGGCTGAACTACAGGACATTAGCCTGCAACTGTGTGTATTTCAGGGACAAGCCCTGATTGGTCCTGCTCTGTATCAGCAATTACTCTGCAGGTGTGTATACAAGTTCTAACTGGTCTATGCCTGTATTTAAGGCAATGAAGTCTGCTGCCTCATTGCCGATTATAGCTTCTGTTGCCAGTTTGCTGACTGCTCTGTGCCCTGTTCCTGCCTGTTGGACTTTCTGCTGATTACCCGTGTATGACCCTTTGCCTGGATTTGGACTTTGCTTGTGTATCTCGTGACCCTGACCTCTGGCCTGTTTATCGATCTTCCTGTCTGCTCGTGACCCTTGACCTCGGCTTGTTAATTGGAATTGCTATCTGCTGCCAGCCCTTGACCTCTGCTTGGACTTCACTCCATTTGCCTGGGTTCTCCCCAGCCGGTACACACTTCACGACCCTCTGTCAGTCTGCAACCCAGTCTGTCCCCACCACCAGGGGCTCCAGTGAACACCTGATTGGCAGAGTAGACTCTGGGTAGCGTTGTGCCGGCTGGAGGGGTTCCTAACAACAAGACTCATGTAGAGACACACCGGCACAGATTCCAAATCAACATAACCATTCATTCCACATTGTACTCTATATATAAAGTACAGGCCTTGATGGAGTCCCCTTAGAGGTACTTGGAGCAATACAGCTGGGTGTGTTCCTGTTGTGTATGTGTGCCACACTGCAAATTGGTGGGAAGTAATATTTGCCCTTCACCATTTGTTCTTCCTCTTTTGGTAAAAACCTCTCCGTGTCCCTCTCAATTTGAAGGCGATTTTGTACACGCTGCAAATAAATGGAGAAAGCCAAGCGAGCCTGGACCTTGCTGCAAAACACAAATTTACAGAGTGGAAAAATAAACTGCTGAATCAACCTAATCTACAAACACCTCAGGGACTAACCACACATTGTACATACACACCTGGGACTAACCACACATTGTACATACACACCTGGGACTAGCCACACATTGTACATACACACCTGGGACTAGCCACACATTGTACATACACACCTGGGACTAGCCACACATTGTACATACACACCGGGAACTAACCACACATTGTACATACACACCTGGGACTAACCGCACATTGTACATACACACCGGGAACTAACCGCACATTGTACAGACACACCTGGGACTAACCGCACATTGTACATACACACCGGGAACTAACCATACATTGTACATACGCACCTGGGACTAACCACACATTGTACAGACGCACCGGGGACTAAGCACACATTGTACAGACGCACCTGGGACTAACCACACATTGTACAGACTCACCTGGGACTAACCACACATTGTACAGACACACCTGGGACTAACCACACATTGTACAGACACACCTGGGACTAACCACACATTGTACAGACACACCTGGGACTAACCACACATTGTACATACGCACCGGGGACTAACCACACATTCTAATGACACACCGGGAACTAACCACACATTGTACATACACACCTGGGACTAGCCACACATTGTACAGACACACCTGGGACTAACCACACATTGTACATACGCACCGGGAACTAACCACACATTGTACATACACACCTGGGACTAACCACACATTGTACATACACACCTGGGACTAACCACACATTGTACATACGCACCTGGGACTAAGCACACATTGTACAGACACACCTGGGACTAACCACACATTCTAATGACACACCTGGGACTAACCACACATTGTACAGACACACCGGGAACTAACCACACATTGTACAGACTCACCTGGGACTAACCACACATTGTACAGACACACCTGGGACTAACCACACATTGTACAGACACACCTGGGACTAACCACACATTGTACATACGCACCGGGGACTAACCACACATTCTAATGACACACCGGGAACTAACCACACATTGTACATACACACCTGGGACTAGCCACACATTGTACAGACACACCTGGGACTAACCACACATTGTACAGACACACCGGGAACTAACCACACATTGTACAGACACACCGGGAACTAACCACACATTGTACAGACATACCTGGGACTAACCACACATTGTACAGACATACCTGGGACTAACCACACATTGTACATACACACCTGGGACTAGCCACACATTGTACAGACACACCTGGGACTAACCACACATTGTACAGACACACCGGGAACTAACCACACATTGTACAGACATACCTGGGACTAACCACACATTGTACAGACACACCTGGGACTAACCACACATTCTAATGACACATACCTCAGGTTTGCTCCCTTCTGTAAGATCTTCATGATGGACTCCTGTGGTGGCTGTGCTGAAGAAGTCTGTATGTCCAGAGATGCCGTGTCATGGTCCTGCATATCAGACAGCTGTTCATCCTCAGCTTGATCCTCCTCTTCTTGGTCATGTACAGAGCTGTCAGCAGGGTGTGGTAAAGCTGGTGTACAAGATATCGTTTCAGCAAAGTATACTTGGAGGAGTTTGTGCTACCTGGTTGCTATAGTCGATGAAGTGGGAGGAGCTTGTTGTGCTGCCTGCTGCTATCGTAGATGAAGTGGGAGGAGCTTGTGCTGCCTGGCTGCTATCGTAGATGAAGTGGGAGGAGCTTGTGCTACCTGGCTGCTATAATGCATGAAGTGAGAGGAACCTGGCTGCTATAGAGATGAAGTGGGAGACGCTTTTGATGCCATCAGAGATGAACTGGGAGGATTTTGTGCTGCCATCAGATATGAAGTGGGAGGAGCTTGTGCTGTTAGCAGATGTAAAGTGGGAGGGGCCTGTGCAGCACAGATATTATCAGGGGAGAAGCACCGCCCATTTCCATAACTTCCTTGCTGTGAAGAAACAACTGTCTGGCCCATAGGAATAACAACCTGTGTTCTTCATAAGGGGAATAAGGGTTTAACTCTTCCAGAGTGCCATCTGGATATATAAAATTTGAGTTGAAGATAAAAAAAAATATGCTAGGCTCCTCCACCTTGAAACGATTAACTCTGAAACTCTCTCAAGTAAATACACATTTGTATATAGCAATACAACCCAGACTGTGAGCAGAGGAATATATGTGGGACAGAGAAGAGACGTCTTCTATACAAGAGGTTCTGTCAAGTCTCAGTAATATGGGTGAAGTGGACAACATGATATTGCCTTATTACCAATATGTTCACGTCTTATCCCTTACCTTGGGAATATTTATTTTGCATTTGCTGCACAAGCTATTTATGTACAGATGCGAAAGTTACGGTACATAACCATTGTATTTCTGGAGGGCCTATCTTAATCAACATGGGGTATCAATGTCTGGGTGCTCTCTGATGAATTCATCTGTACTTTGCTTTAAATAAATTAACCTTTGATCAGTCAACATGGTAAAAGGTCTCAGGCGGCCCCTTCCACAACTTCTCTTCTAATATGATATTGTGAAAGAAATAGGCAGTGCCCATGTTCTACTCTCTTTCCCTATGTTATTACCCGTTCTTTGTGCCATCCCGCGGTTCCTAGCTCTGCGCCTCTGTAGTGACACCAGTTTCCGTTCATATAAAGCGGCGTGTAGCTTCGGTCCAAAATCACAGTTTCCGTTCACAGACGATCTGTGGGAGAACTGGAGACTGTTACACTCTGCAGTTGCCGGGCAGCCAGTCAGCCATAAATCACACTTACCTGTCTGGAAAGAGGTGTGTTGTCAGCATGTAATTAAGGGATGTTTTATGTTCCAGGAATGACCTGTATAAATACGAGAAATCAGGACAATGTGTGGCAGGTAGCATAACAACAAAGCCCCGAATTGTGTACACACACACCCGTAAAGTGACCACGTGTTGTGTCTGGGGAAGATACGAACAAAACTACCTCCCCTCGTCTCCTCGTCTTGGACCCTGCGCAATGTCTTCGCCTAGAAGCATAAATTATTGTCACAAGACACTCGATCTAACGACATCACAATTTGTTTAATATTTTCTTTTCTCTATGAAATTCCAGTTTAAGATGTATCTTAGATTAATTTGAAACTATTATAATGTACAGATGGAAAGTTAGATAATTAAATGTGGTTATGTGATTCTCCGGGAGCTGCCGGATATACAATGAGAGTAGAGATCTCATTGATTTGGCTACTACCTAAAATGTTTAGGAGGATTGGCTGACTTACAATTTCTCATATTGTCTATCTACTTCTTTTATATTTAATATCCTATACAGTCTACTAATATATACACATACACACATATTTTATATATATATATATATATATATATATATATATATATATATATATATACACACACATATATATACAGGTGTGTGTGTGTATATAGATATATGTTAACCCGTGCATGATACTCATGCATTCTAGTCAAATCAAGCTACTTAAGGTGTTAATAAGGTGCTTGTCATGCATTTGGGCCTAGCCCAGGCCTCCTCAGGGGAAGAGCGTTACTTCCCGACGCAAGCGCCCTTTTTTAACGTGGTTTTGTCCACATGTCACCACCTCATCCTTCATCTTCATCGCCACATCCTTCATCTTTATCGCCACATTCTTCATCAAGCTACTTAAGGTGTTAAAAACTCCCCACTGTCACCCCCGGCAACCACCAACCCAGAGCCGTAACGACGGCAGTGCGGGCGGTGCGACCGCCCCGGGCGCAAGCCCAAGGAGGCGCAGCCGCCCGATACCTGCCTTCGTGCCCAGAGGAATCGCCGCTCTAATTCAGCTCTCCTACAAGCAACAATCCATTCCCGGCAATGCAGTGGAACGCATGTGAAAGCAGGAAGTTCGGCATTTGGAACGCATTTGCGTTCCAAATGCCGAACTTCCTGTTGTTGGAACGCACATGCGTTCCACTGCATTGCCGGGAATGGATTGTTGCTTGTAGGAGAGCTGAATTAGAGCAGCGATTCCTCTGGGCACGAAGGCAGGTATCGGGCGGCTGCGCCCCCTTGGGCTAATCCTTGAAGTGAGAGAGTGTCCCCCTCTAGCCCTACAGGGCTGTTACTGGCTGTCCCCAGGTGTTGCTGAGCTGTCACAGGAGCTGGCTGGCCGGTATGAGAAGAATCCTAGCTGCCCCTCACAGCTGTCCAGAGTTATTGTATGAGGGGGTCTCATAGCTGCACCCCCAACCCCCATCCCATTACAAGAGCCAGTGACAGACAGCTCCCAATGGCAGCCACCTGGCCTCCATCACCCCCGCCCAGATGGAAAGTGGGACTCTAGTAAACCACGTTATTTATAGAAAAACATCTACCAATTATTACCATATATATATATATATTATAATATACAAATTCTTTCAGTAAAGTGCTAGCCACACCCACATTAGGTTGGCCACACCCACTTGTCAAATGCCACTCCCACTTAGATGGGGGGCGCCGGTGCCCAGTCTCGCCCAGGGCACCAAAATGTCTAGTTACGGCACTGCACCAACCACTCCCAACTGTCACTTCTCCTTCAAGAAATATATAGGTCAGTGTATAACCCTGCCCAGCAGGTGGCGCTGCAGCTTGGTTTTTTTTCCCCACACACGCCACTAGGCATTTATATAGTAGATATACACACATATATATATATATATATATATACACACACACATATATATATATATATATATATATATATATATACACACACACACATACACGTGTGTATATGTGTGTATATATATATATATATACCCACACACACCATATGTATCAGCATTGTTATTTATATATGTAGTAATACCAGTTTTAAAGGTGTATTATCCATACTGGGATAGTGAAAGCAATCTTGTACATTACATCATAGGATATGATACATACAGGCTCTTACAACTCTATTTATCTCTGCTTTGTCTGTGTATAACACCAGCCATTCTAATGGTTTGTGAAATCTCCGTAATGATTTCTTTGCGATTTTTATTTGAATTCTGGTTTCTTTGTCATTTCAAATTGCTTTTAAATTGTTTTTCCTTTTAATGATTCTGAAGTTCTGATTGACCGGTCAGCACTCAACTCCAAAACTTGATTGGCTGTTGATAAACTTCATTCTATTGGCTCAAAGAAACATAAACTCGGTGTCGTGAACATAGAGAGCTTATAGTTATTTATAAGGGTTAACCCATCACATAATTGTGGGGAATAAGGGATAAACCATAACTGCAGTGTAAATTTCTTATATCAAATGAATCCATTGATAAATTGAGCAATTAAAGTGTAAAATGTGAAGGCAGAAAGTCTGATTTGATGGCTTTGCCCACTCCAGTGTGAGAAGATAGCAGTGTCACCTGTGGCAGCTTCAAAGAGCCCCTGCTGTGAGATATAGCCTGGCCTGGGATGGAGTTTGACACCTGAATAGACTTTTAGGAACCGTTCAGCATGGTGTCATGATCACAGAGCCCATCTGCTAACTTGGCTATACTTTATATAGACAAATAGAATTCAGTTTTAAAATATGCCACTTAAAATCAATAAAAGTAGTGATCAACCACATATTCCTCCATAGCATGATGAAGGGCAACTCATATGTCAAATTCAGAATTCTGCCCCACAGAGAAGTTAAGGAAATGGGTATAAGCTCTGTATTTAGGCGTGTTTGATATCAAAAGATGGACCAATTCATAATGGATTTATTAATGATAAAATTGGATCTGTGTGATGCTCCACAGAAAAGTTAGGTCACATAGTAGAATTGGTTAGTAAATCAGGCAACATGCAAATGGTGATTGAAAAAAGTGTCAAAGGCCACAACCCTCTGGGGGTAGGAAGAAGTGTGGAAGTGTCTTTAAAAGGCTGATACCAGGTACAGCAAATTGTCAGACTTTTTGGGAAATCAATTCACATTGATAAGCTTTCCATCTTCTAAGCAAATTTTCCCTGGCCAGAATATACCACTTATCTGTAACTTATGCTCTGAATTCAATTCCTTTTATTTTAAACTGTATTTGCTTGTGTATGTTATGTCAATCTATTGTTTATTAATTATTTTTTAGATCTGAATGCCCTGTACTTTTGTAAATGAAATCTATAATATTATGCGTCCTTGATACTCTAACGAATCCATTAGTATGTTAAGAAGAAATAGCTCAACCAAGTTAACCCTTTGAATGCCAGTGTGTGATTTGTTGATACATTTGATAAACAATATTAGTGTGTGCTTCCATTTACATTTGTGTAACAGTCTGGAGGTGTGAATAGTTAACACTTTGTTCGCTGGTGTGGGTCTTGCTAGTCTGTGAGCAGTTAGAAGCCTTGTGTGCCAGTGAAGGACAGTAGATTGGGGTCCTATTGCCCGTATTCAATAGGTGGTGACAAACCTGAAGTATGTGAGGTGTGAGCGCTGTTTGGGGGCAATTCAGTAGCTCTATAACCTATGTGATAGGTAGAGAGAGACTGCGTGCTGGAATCATGTGCAACCTCATACAGCAAACACCCAAAGTCACGGCAGCTGGGAGCGTGTTAAATTGTGTTGTCAGCCCATGTCTCTGAGGAAGGCCAAAATGGTGAAATGGCTTGGCGCAGGACCAGCAGCGTCCCTGCGTTTCTTCATTTTACCATGGAGCTCTGCTTTGGTTTTATTATGCAGCTATATAAATATTAATAAATAAGCGCTGCTGAACATAAAGCTTAATAATCCTAATGTAGCTCTGTAATCTACACATCTGATTGTGAGGAAGTATATACTGAGTAAAAGAGAATTACAGCACAGATCTCACAATCTACAACGTCCTAAAGCATTATGCAGTATGGTTGTAGCAGAGTGACTGCCATGTTCTGTTATATATACAATGTGTATGGAGCGTTGGAGCAGTGCTCACCTCCTCGGTAGAAAGTCCCAGAGTGCAGAACGTCCGTCTTCCACTCTTCTCTCTACTCCTGGCCTGCAGTCCAACGTCAATCTCGCTGGCAGATAGGGGGCGCTGGTGCTGTGGGAGCAAAGACAGTGATTCATCCTCCTCTGACAGACACCAGCCAGTTGCCCTCAACTGACGCCAGCCAGCCCCCCCACCTGACGCCAGCCAGTCCCCACGCGTCCGACGCCAGTCAGTTCCCCCTCACCCGATACCAGCCAGTCCACCCCTCACCCGACGCCAACAAGTCCCACCATACCGGACGCCAGCCAGTTTCCCACGCCAGCCAGTCCTCCCCCAACCCGACTCCAGCCAGTCCCCACACACCTGACGCCAGCCAGTTACCCACACCTGATGCCAGCCAGTTACCCACACCTGATGCCAGCCAGTCCTCCCCCACCTGACATCATCCAGTCCCCCACATCTTTTGCCAGCCAGACCACCACACCTGACATCATCCAATCCACCACACCTGATGTCAGCCAGACCCCCCCAGCTGACGCCAGTCAGTTCCCCCCTTGCCTGACCCCAGTTAGTTTCCCCCTTGCCTGACCCCAGTTAGTTTCCCCCTTGCCTGACCCCAGTCAGTTCCCCCTCACCCGATGCCAGCCAGTCCACCCCTCACCGGACGCCAACAAGTCCCACCATACCGGACGCCAGCCAGTTACCCACACACCTGATGCCAGCCAGTTACCCACACCTGACGCCAGCCAGTCCTCCCCCACCTGACACCCCCACACCTGACATCATCCAGTCCCCCACATCTTTTGCCAGCCAGACCACTACACCTGACGTCATCCAATCCACCACACCTGATGTCAGCCAGACCCCCC
This sequence comes from Mixophyes australis, assembly GCA_036250195.1. NCBI lineage: Eukaryota > Metazoa > Chordata > Amphibia > Anura > Limnodynastidae > Mixophyes > Mixophyes australis. Next base: position 109,227 of record JAVHZZ010000012.1, on the reverse strand, counting down.
CATCTGACGCCAGCCAGACCCCTCACACCTGACACCAACCAGTCCCTTCACACCCGACACCCACATCTGATACCCACCTGGGCTCGGTGGACTCTCTTTTCGTACAGTGGGACACCTCCTCGCCCCAGCCTCTGCTGAGGATCCTGGCACTCCACACCTAAAGAGGCCACAGAGTCAGAACAGAACTCTGATTAAATATGGCGGATAACCATAGTCATGTTGTACTCACCAACCAGAGTCAGCATGTCTGAGATCATGCTGGCCTTCACCTTCAGATCCAGCGGGGCATCACTGTGGGCAGAATTCAGGGGGTTACTGAGAGCACTGACTCACAGAGAGAGTGACAAATGCCTGCAGAACGCACTCACCATGCCAGAGATGGAGACAGATTGACTTCCAGCAGCCATGGCCGGAGGTTGGTATCAATCAGCACATCAAACCCATAGAGCTCTGAGGGCGCAGGATGGGGTGTTAGTAATGAAAGCAGCCAGTGGAGGACAGTGTTGTTATCTCTTGTGTGTGATACTCACCAAAGCAGTTTCCTCTGTGGGGGAGGAAGGACTTACAGGCCGTGGCTATAGGGAGCTCCCCCGAGATAATCGTCTTAATGATCAGATCCTCCACCTGTGACATGAGTGCTGGCAGAACAGAAGGGCAACTCAGGGCATAGCTGGCAGGAGGGGCCGAAAGAGAGAGAAGGGAGAGGGGAGAGAGGGGAGAGGGGAGTGGAGAGGAGATGGAACATAGAGAGCAGAGAGAGAGAGCACCCTGCTGGTGCCAGCAATGTGATTCCGTACTGGAGATTTCATTCTTACCAGCTGTGTCCCTCCCTTCCTGTTTTAGATAGCGCAGCATGGCACTCATACTCCATTTATTCCCATAATCCTCCACTTCTGGGTCATCACAGCTAATAGAAGACAAAATGGAATGAAAATTAACAGGCGCCTTGTAATAAAGGCTAAGCCCGCACCGCCAGCCCCACGTACCTCACGTAGTCCCCGCTCTTCTTGTTCACGCTGTAGTTTGTTAGGTGCATGAACTGGTTTTTGATGTTTCTGGCGGTTCGATCATACCGTACTGTGGCAAACCTGAGTAAGTAAGGGAAATGGGGGTGACAATATTGGGTAGCTCCCCTTACTATACTCTGACAGACACCCCCCCTTCCCCCCCAACCCATGTGAGAGAAGAGAGTTAGAGGCTGGCCTGCATGAAAGACGAATTAGAGGCCAGGGCAGCGTGAGAGAGAAGTTGAAGGTCGTGTGTGCATGAAAAAGGAATTGCACACTGGGGCAGCGTGAAAGCAGAACTGAAGTCCGGGGAAGCATAACAGATTGGAGGGTAGGGAAGCGTGAAAGAAGAATTGGAAGCACAAGAAACGTGAGAGAAGAATAGAGTGAGAGATTAATTAAATGCTAGTACTTTGTGAGTGTGAATCAACCTGTCACAAATAATTACTCTCAAATAAAGCCCGGGTCTGGGCTGTGTGATGAGAATATTAGACGCGGGAGCTGTGTAAGAGGGATATTAGAGGCTGGAGCTGAGTAAGAGAGAGGGATATTAGAGGCTGGAGCTGTGTAAGAGGGATTCTAGAGGCTGGAACTGTAAAAGAGGGATATTAGAGGCTGGAGCCGAGTAAGAGGGATTCTAGAGGTTGGAGCTGTGTGAGAGGGATTCTAGAGGTTGGAGCCGAGTAAGAGGGATTCTAGAGGTTGGAGCCGAGTAAGAGGGATTCTAGAGGCTGGAGCTGTGTGAGAGGGATTCTAGAGGCTGGAGCTGTGTAAGAGGGATTCTAGAGGTTGGAGCCGAGTAAGAGGGATTCTAGAGGTTGGAGCCGAGTAAGAGGGATTCTAGAGGCTGGAGCTGTGTGAGAGGGATTCTAGAGGCTGGAGGTGTAAGAGGGATTCTAGTGGTTGGAGCCGAGTAAGAGGGATTCTAGAGGCTGGAGCTGTGTGAGAGGGATTCTAGAGGCTGGAGCTGTGTGAGAGGGATTCTAGTGGTTGGAGCCGAGTAAGAGGGATTCTAGAGGCTGGAGCTGTGTGAGAGGGATTCTAGAGGCTGGAGGTGTAAGAGGGATTCTAGTGGTTGGAGCCGAGTAAGAGGGATTCTAGAGGCTGGAGCTGTGTGAGAGGGATTCTAGAGGCTGGAGCTGTGTGAGAGGGATTCTAGTGGTTGGAGCCGAGTAAGAGGGATTCTAGAGGCTGGAGCTGTGTGAGAGGGATTCTAGAGGCTGGAGCTGTGTGAGAGGGATTCTAGAGGCTGGAGCTGTGTGAGAGGGATTCTAGAGGCTGGAGCTGTGTGAGAGGGATTCTAGAGGCTGGAGCCGTGTGAGAGGGATTCTAGAGGTTGGAGCCGAGTAAGAGGGATTCTAGAGGCTGGAGCTGTGTGAGAGGGATTCTAGAGGCTGGAGGTGAGTAAGAGGGATTCTAGTGGTTGGAGCCGAGTAAGAGGGATTCTAGAGGCTGGAGCTGTGTGAGAGGGATTCTAGAAGCTGGAGCTGTGTAAGAGGAATTCTAGAGGCTGGAGCTGTGTGAGAGGGATTCTAGAGGCTGGAGCTGTGTGAGAGGGATTCTAGAGGCTGGAGCTGTGTGAGAGGGATTCTAGAGGCTGGAGCTGTGTGAGAGGGATTCTAGAGGTTGGAGCCGAGTAAGAGGGATTCTAGAGGCTGGAGCTGTGTGAGAGGGATTCTAGAGGCTGGAGGTGAGTAAGAGGGATTCTAGTGGTTGGAGCCGAGTAAGAGGGATTCTAGAGGCTGGAGCTGTGTGAGAGGGATTCTAGAGGCTGGAGCTGTGTAAGAGGGATTCTAGAGGCTGGAGCTGAGTAAGAGGGATTCTAGGGGCTGGAGCTGTGTAAGAGGGATTCTAGAGGCTGGAGCTGTGTAAGAGGAATTCTAGAGGCTGGAGCTGAGTAAGAGGGATTCTAGAGGCTGGAGGTGTGTAAGAGGGATTCTAGAGGCTGGAGCTGTGTAAGAGGGATTCTAGAGGCTGGAGCTGAGTAAGAGGGATTCTAGGGGCTGGAGCTGTGTAAGAGGGATTCTAGAGGCTGGAGCTGTGTAAGAGGAATTCTAGAGGCTGGAGCTGAGTAAGAGGGATTCTAGAGGCTGGAGGTGTGTAAGAGGGATTCTAGAGGCTGGAGCTGTGTAAGAGGAATTCTAGAGGCTGGAGCTGTGTGAGAGGGATTCTAGAGGCTGGAGCTGAGTAGGAGGGATTCTAGAGGCTGGAGCTGTGTGAGAGGGATTCTAGAGGTTGGAGCCGAGTAAGAGGGATTCTAGAGGCTGGAGGTGTGTAAGAGGGATTCTAGAGGCTGGAGCTGTGTAAGAGGAATTCTAGAGGCTGGAGCTGTGTGAGAGGGATTCTAGAGGCTGGAGCTGAGTGAGAGGGATTCTAGAGGCTGGAGCTGTGTGAGAGGGATTCTAGAGGTTGGAGCCGAGTAAGAGGGATTCTAGAGGCTGGAGGTGTGTAAGAGGGATTCTAGAGGCTGGAGGTGTGTAAGAGGGATTCTAGAGGTTGGAGCCGAGTAAGAGGAATTCTAGAGGCTGGAGCTGTGTGAGAGGGATTCTAGAGGCGAGCTGAGTAAGAGGGATTCTAGAGGCTGGAGCTGTGTGAGAGGGATTCTAGAGGCTGGAGCTGAGTAAGAGGGATTCTAGAGGCTGGAGCTGTGTGAGAGGGATTCTAGAGGCTGGAGCTGAGTAAGAGGGATTCTAGAGGCTGGAGCTGTGTGAGAGGGATTCTAAAAGCTGGAGCTGTGTAAGAGGGATTCTAGAGGTTGGAGCCGAGTAAGAGGGATTCTAGAGGCTGGAGCTGTGTGAGAGGGATTCTAGAGGCTGGAGCTGTGTGAGAGGGATTCTAGAGGCTGGAGCTGTGTGAGAGGGATTCTAGAAGCTGGAGCTGTGTGAGAGGGATTCTAGAAGCTGGAGCTGTGTGAGAGGAATTCTAGAGGCTGGAGCTGTGTGAGAGGGATTCTAGAAGCTGGAGCCGTGTGAGAGGGATTCTAGAGGCTGGAGCTGTGTAAAAGGAATTCTAGAGGCTGGAGCTGTGTGAGAGGGATTCTAGAAGCTGGAGCTGTGTAAGAGGGATTCTAGAGGCTGGAGGTGTGTAAGAGGAATTCTAGAGGCTGGAGGTGTGTAAGAGGGATTCTAGAGGCTGGAGGTGTGTAAGAGGGATTCTAGAGGCTGGAGGTGTGTAAGAGGGATTCTAGAGGCTGGAGGTGTGTAAGAGGGATTCTAGAAGCTGGAGCTGTGTGAGAGGGAATCTAGAGGCTGGAGCTGTGTGAGAGGGATTCTAGAGGCTGGAGCTGTGTGAGAGGGATTCTAGAGGCTGGAGCTGTGTGAGAGGGATTCTAGAAGCTGGAGCTGTGTAAGAGGAATTCTAGAGGCTGGAGCTGTGTGAGAGGGATTCTAGAAGCTGGAGCTGTGTGAGAGGGATTCTAGAGGCTGGCAAACTTACCTGGTAAGTCCTTCTTCATAAAGGTAAATTACTAGAGGGTCGTATGAAGTGATTAACACATAGAGTCGGACATCAAACTTAAACCCTAAAAAGGGCGGAAGAGTTAGAATGAAAAGTGCCCAAAGATACATTTCCATCATGTACAGTTATTACATGAAATCTGGGCCTGTGATATTATTATACAAGCCCCTCCCCCTGACAGTAATCCCTCCCCCTGATCCTGACTTCACCAGGGTTAGCATGTTATACACCGCACATAGGAGGGGGGGGGCTAATAAATGTACTGTCCCTTCATAGAATCTGATGAACTGTCTATAAAGGAGAATGTTTAGGATATACAACATATGAATATATATATTACAATAATCTGTGAGGTGTATTTTATACACACAGTAAATGAGACCATAAGTTTCTCTGCAATAATAATGAGCACATACTGCAGAATATCACCACATGCATTAATCTACTATTCCTCCATATGTGGTGAAAATAACTCGTATTCCTGACTAGAACACAGAGAAGTGTCCCTCGATTTTATGCTGGTACATTGTTTCCCATGAGCACCTCTGCCTAACGCAGGCATATACCTCAAACAACGCACCCAAGTGCTTTATCATGTATGAGGTTCACAGATCTACTCTGCGCCATGAGGAGGTAAAGCCTATGGCCCATCCTGACCCACCCCTGAAGCCACAGACACGAGCACAGCCAGGTCACCTATATGTGGACTGAGCCTCTCCACTATTATCCCCATTATATTTATGTGTCATCGTAACATGCCACAAACTCACCGTCAATGAGCAACGGGTTACTGATGTACCGAGATACCAGAATGTTCTCCTCCAGACTGATCTGTGATGGCTGCATCAGAAGGAAAGCAAGAGTTCAGGGGCCGAGATAACCAGACCAGGAGAGGAGAGAGAGAGTGAGTGAGTGAGTGAGTGAGAGACAGCGAGAGGTGAAAGAGAGGAGACACACACACAGAGACAGAGAGAGGAGAGAGAGAGAAAGAGAGTGAGAGGAGAGAGAGACAGAGAAGAAAGAGAGAGAGGAGAAGAGTGAGAGTGGAGAGAGAGAGAGAGAGACAGCGAGAGGTGAAAGAGAGAGGAGACACACACAGACAGAGAGAGGAGAAGAGATTGAGAGAGACAGCGATAGAAGAGAGGAGAGAGACACACAGAGAGAGGAGAAGAGAGAGACAGAGAGTGAGTGAGAGAGACAGAGAGAGGAGAAGAGAGACGGCGAGAGGCAAAAGAGAGAAAGAGACACACACACAGAGACAGAGAGAAAGAGCGAGAGGAGAGAGATAGAGAGAGAGAGAAGACACTCACACAGAGACAGAGAGAAAGAGCGAGAGGAGAGAGACAGAGATAGAGAGAGAGAGAAGACACACACACAGACAGAGAGAGGAGAAGAGATTGAGAGAGACAGCGATAGAAGAGAGTAGAGAGACACACAGAGAGAGGAGAAGAGAGAGACAGAGAGTGAGTGAGAGGAGAGAGACTGTGAGGGTGAGGGAAGGAGGGGAGATCATCTGTATCCAGGGACCACAGACTCCTCAATCAGTTACATACAGAATTAATTAAATAAACTCCACGTCCGCGGGACGAAGCCACCGGCTTAACGATCCAAGGGCCACGGTCCTTTGAGAAGGTATCTGCAGTAAAACATACATGGGGTTTATTCAATTACAATTTGCGGATGCGATTCCGCGTGGCTGCGCGTATAAAGCATAATTACGGTAGCGCAATATCGCAGATTTCTGTGCACACCCCATGAACTCCACGATGTTGCGATACCAGGACCCGTGTGGCCGCACGTAATTGCGTCCGAGAATCGTAATTGAATATGCTCCTCAGAGAGAGACGTTATTCTACGGGGAATCGGTTACATTATTTCCCAGAATACTCTGGGGTTTATAATGAAAGTGAGGGGACACCGAAACTGTCTGTATTACATGTGTCCTGAGAGTGAGGGGACACAGGGACTGTCTGTATTACATGTGTCCTGAGAGTGAGGGGACACAGGGACTGTCTGTATTACATGTGTCCTGAGAGTGAGGGGACACCGGGACTGTCTGTATTACATGTGTCCTGAGAGTGAGGGGACACCGGGACTGTCTGTATTACATGTGTCCTGAGAGTGAGGGGACACCGGGACTGTCTGTATTACATGTGTCCTGAGTGTGAGGGGACACCGAAACTGTCTGTATTACATGTGTCCTGAGAGTGAGGGGACACCGGGACTGTCTGTATTACATGTGTCCTGAGAGAGAAGGGACACCGGGACTGTCTGTACTACATGTGTCCTAAAGGAGAAGGGACACAGAGACTGTCTGTATTACATGTGTCCTGAGAGTGAGGGGACACCGGGACGGTCTATATTACATGTGTCCTGAGTGTGAGGGGACACCGGGACTGTCTGTATTACATGTGTACTGAGTGTGAGGGGACACTGGGACTGTCTGTATTACATGTGTCCTGAGAGTGAGGGGACACCGGGACTGTCTATATTACATGTGTCCTGAGAGTGAGGGGACACAGAGTCTGTCTGTATTACATGTGTCCTGAGAGTGAGGGGACACCGGGACTGTCTGTATTACATGTGTCCTGAGAGTGAGGGGACACAGAGACTGTCTGTATTACATGTGTCCTGAGAGTGAGGGGACACCGGGACTGTCTGTATTACATGTGTCCTGAGAGTGAGGGGACACCGGGACTGTCTATATTACATGTGTCCTGAGTGTGAGGGGACACCGGGACTGTCTGTATTACATGTGTCCTGAGAGTGAGGGGACACTGGGACTGTCTATATTACATGTGTCCTGAGTGTGAGGGGACACAGGGACTGTCTGTATTACATGTATCCTGAGAGTGAGGGGACACCGGGACTGTCTGTATTACATGTGTACTGAGTGTGAGGGGACACCGGGACTGTCTGTATTACATGTGTCCTGAGAGAGAAGGGACACAGGGACTGTCTGTATTACATGTGTCCTGAGAGTGAGGGGACACCGGGACTGTCTGTATTACACGTGTCCTGAGAGTGAGGGGACACCGGGACTGTCTGTATTACACGTGTCCTGAGAGTGAGGGGACACCGGGACTGTCTGTATTACACGTGTCCTGAGAGTGAGGGGACACCGGGACTGTCTGTATTACACGTGTCCTGAGAGTGAGGGGACACCGGGACTGTCTGTATTACATGTGTCCTGAGAGTGAGGGGACACAGGGACTGTCTGTATTACATGTGTCCTAAGAGTGAGGGGACACCGGGACTGTCTGTATTACATGTGTCCTGAGAGTGAGGGGACACCGGGACTGTCTGTATTACATGTGTCCTGAGAGTGAGGGGACACCGGGACTGTCTGTATTACATGTGTCCTGAGAGTGAGGGGACACCGGGACTGTCTGTATTACATGTGTCCTGAGAGAGAAGGGACACAGGGACTGTCTGTATTACATGTGTCCTGAGAGTGAGGGGACACCGGGACTGTCTGTATTACATGTGTCCTGAGAGAGAAGGGACACAGAGACTGTCTGTATTACACGTGTCCTGAGAGTGAGGGGACACCGGGACTGTCTGTATTACACGTGTCCTGAGAGTGAGGGGACACCGGGACTGTCTGTATTACATGTGTCCTGAGAGTGAGGGGACACCGGGACTGTCTGTATTACATGTGTCCTGAGAGAGAAGGGACACAGAGACTGTCTGTATTACATGTGTCCTGAGAGTGAGGGGACACCGGGACTGTCTATATTACATGTGTCCTGAGTGTGAGGGGACACCTGGACTGTCTATATTACATGTGTCCTGAGAGAGAAGGGACACAGGGACTGTCTGTATTACATGTGTCCTGAGTGTGAGGGGACATCGGGACTGTCTGTATTACATGTGTCCTGAGAGTGAGGGGACACCGGGACTGTCTGTATTACACGTGTCCTGAGAGAGAAGGGACACAGGGACTGTCTGTATTACATGTGTCCTGAGAGTGAGGGGACACCAGGACTGTCTGTATTACATGTGTCCTGAGAGTGAGGGGACACCGGGACTGTCTGTATTACATGTGTCCTGAGAGTGAGGGGACACCGGGACTGTCTATATTACATGTGTCCTGAGAGTGAGGGGACACCAGGACTGTCTGTATTACATGTGTCCTGAGAGTGAGGGGACACTGGGACTGTCTGTATTACATGTGTCCTGAGAGTGAGGGGACACCGGGACTGTCTATATTACATGTGTCCTGAGAGTGAGGGGACACCGGGACTGTCTGTATTACATGTGTACTGAGAGTGAGGGGACACCGGGACTGTCTGTATTACATGTGTCCTGAGAGTGAGGGGACACCGGGACTGTCTGTATTACATGTGTCCTGAGTGTGAGGGGACACCGAAACTGTCTGTATTACATGTGTCCTGAGAGTGAGGGGACACCGGGACTGTCTGTATTACATGTGTCCTGAGAGTGAGGGGACACCGGGACTGTCTGTATTACATGTGTCCTGAGAGTGAGGGGACACCGGGACTGTCTGTATTACACGTGTCCTGAGAGTGAGGGGACACCGGGACTGTCTGTATTACATGTGTCCTGAGAGTGAGGGGACACCGGGACTGTCTGTATTACATGTGTGCTGAGAGTGAGAGGACACCGGGACTGTCTGTATTACATGTGTCCTGATAGTGAGAGGACACCGGGACTGTCTGTATTACATGTGTCCTGAGTGTGAGGGGACACCGGGACTGTCTATATTACATGTGTCCTGAGAGTGAGGGGACACCGGGACTGTCTGTATTACATGTGTCCTGAGAGTGAGGGGACACCGGGACTGTCTGTATTACACGTGTCCTGAGAGTGAGAGGACACCGGGACTGTCTGTATTACATGTGTCCTGAGTGTGAGGGGACACCGGGACTGTCTGTATTACATGTGTCCTGATAGTGAGAGGACACCGGGACTGTCTGTATTACACGTGTCCTGAGTGTGAGGGGACACCGGGACTGTCTATATTACATGTGTCCTGAGAGTGAGGGGACACCGGGACTGTCTGTATTACATGTGTCCTGAGAGTGAGGGGACACCGGGACTGTCTGTATTACATGTGTCCTGAGAGTGAGGGGACACAGGGACTGTCTATATTACATGTGTCCTGAGAGTGAGAGGACACCAGGACTGTCTGTATTACACGTGTCCTGAGAGTGAGGGGACACCGGGACTGTCTGTATTACACGTGTCCTGAGAGTGAGGGGACACCGGGACTGTCTGTATTACATGTGTCCTGAGAGTGAGGGGACACCGGGACTGTCTGTATTACATGTGTCCTGAGAGTGAGGGGACACTGGGACTGTCTGTATTACATGTGTACTGAGAGTGAGGGGACACCGGGACTGTCTATATTACATGTGTCCTGAGAGTGAGGGGACACAGGGACTGTCTGTATTACATGTGTACTGAGAGAGAAGGGACACAGGGACTGTCTGTATTACATGTGTACTGAGAGTGAGGGGACACCGGGACTGTCTGTATTACATGTGTACTGAGAGAGAAGGGACACAGGGACTGTCTGTATTACATGTGTACTGAGAGTGAGGGGACACCGGGACTCTCTGTATTACATGTGTCCTGAGTGTGAGAGGACTCCAGGACTGTCTGTATTACATGTGTCCTGAGAGTGAGGGGACCACGGGACTGTCTGTATTACATGTGTCCTGAGAGTGAGGGGACACCGGGACTGTCTGTATTACATGTGTCCTGAGAGTGAGGGGACATCGGGACTGTCTGTATTACACGTGTCCTGAGAGTGAGGGGAATCTGGACTCTGAGAGGACCAGATGTGACCTCCATCATCAGCCTCCAGAGTTCTACGTCACTTACTGCAGAACTCCTGATACTCTCCAGGCAGCAGGTAGGTCAGGGGCAGGAGGTTGAAGTTCCGCATTCCATGCCTTTGCTGCATACGCTGCACATTCTTGTAGAGACGATCTTTGCGGGTCAGTTCATAGGACCTGAGACATAGAGAAATACGGTAAAATGTAATGGATTACATGAAAGAATGGGCAGCATTAGATATAACTCACTGTAGCCCGCATGCTGTAAGCTCGGAGCTCTGCCTGTCATTACAGCCACAGTGGTCACAAGAGGCGGCCACGAGCCACAAAACATCCTCCTCCAAAACCTAGTGATCATCATCATCATCAGTTATTTATATAGCGCCACTAATTCCGCAGCGCTGTACAGAGAACTCACATCAGTCCCTGCCCCATTGGAGTAGATTTACACTGACAGCTTCCGAGTCTCCCATGCCTGTAAGTAATGTAAATATTATTTCTGTAGCTGATAAAGCTACTTCAATCAGTGAGTAACAATGGGAATCACTCTGCTGCTGGGCTATCAAGCGATGACAGATGAATTCTGTACGTTTTCCACATACACATACATGTGTACTTATCTCCTCCTCACCTAGCTAGCCGTGGCACATATCTCCTCCTCACACAGCTAGCCGTGGCACATATCTCCTCACACAGCTAGCCGTGGCACATATCTCCTGCTCACATAGCTAGCCGTGGCACATATCTCCTCACACAGCTAGCCGTGGCACATATCTCCTCACATAGCTAGCCGTGGCACATATCTCCTCCTCACATAGCTAGCCGTGGCACATATCTCCTGCTCACATAGCTAGCCGTGGCACATATCTCCTCACATAGCTAGCCGTGGCACATATCTCCTCACATAGCTAGCCGTGGCACATATCTCCTCCTCACATAGCTAGCCGTGGCACATATCTCCTGCTCACATAGCTAGCCGTGGCACATATCTCCTCACATAGCTAGCCATGGCACATATCTCCTCACACAGCTAGCCATGGCACATATCTCCTCACACAGCTAGCCATGGCACATATCTCCTCACACAGCTAGCCATGGCACATATCTCCTCACATAGCTAGCCGTGGCACATATCTCCTGCTCACATAGCTAGCCGTGGCACATATCTCCTCACATAGCTAGCCGTGGCACATATCTCCTGCTCACATAGCTAGCCGTGGCACATATCTCCTCACATAGCTAGCCATGGCACATATCTCCTCACACAGCTAGCCATGGCACATATCTCCTCACACAGCTAGCCATGGCACATATCTCCTCACACAGCTAGCCATGGCACATATCTCCTCACACAGCTAGCCATGGCACATATCTCCTCACATAGCTAGCCGTGGCACATATCTCCTGCTCACATAGCTAGCCGTGGCACATATCTCCTCCTCACACAGCTAGCCATGGCACATATCTCCTCACATAGCTAGCCGTGGCACATATCTCCTGCTCACATAGCTAGCCGTGGCACATATCTCCTCACATAGCTAGCCATGGCACATATCTCCTCACATAGCTAGCCGTGGCACATATCTCCTCACATAGCTAGCCATGGCACATATCTCCTCCTCACATAGCTAGCCATGGCACATATCTCCTCCTCACATAGCTAGCCATGGCACATATCTCCTCCTCACATAGCTAGCCGTGGCACATATCTCCTCACATAGCTAGCCATGGCACATATCTCCTCCTCACATAGCTAGCCATGGCACATATCTCCTCCTCACATAGCTAGCCGTGGCACATATCTCCTCACATAGCTAGCCGTGGCACATATCTCCTCACATAGCTAGCCGTGGCACATATCTCCTCCTCACCTAGCTAGCCGTGGTACACATCTCCTCACATAGCTAGCCGTGGCACATATCTCCTGCTCACATAGCTAGCCGTGGCACATATCTCCTCCTCACATAGCTAGCCGTGGCACATATCTCCTCCTCACACAGCTAGCCATGGCACATATCTCCTCACATAGCTAGCCATGGCACATATCTCCTCACATAGCTAGCCGTGGCACATATCTCCTCCTCACATAGCTAGCCATGGCACATATCTCCTCCTCACATAGCTAGCTGTGGCACATATCTCCTCACATAGCTAGCCGTGGCACATATCTCCTCACATAGCTAGCCATGGCACATATCTCCTCACATAGCTAGCCATGGCACATATCTCCTCCTCACATAGCTAGCCGTGGCAGATATCTCCTCACATAGCTAGCCATGGCACATATCTCCTCACATAGCTAGCCGTGGCACTTATCTCCCTGTCACAAGGCTAGTGCCGGCGTGTCTTGTCCTTACCTGGGGAAGTGGTTGACTTTCTGGAAGCTGGTTAGGCTCCTCATGAGATGGGGCTTTATGTGAGATCCTGTCCACATCAGGTTGAAATCATTGCTGTTTGCATTGACCTGGGAAATGGTGACATTGTGTTATCACAGGACACAGACATTACATGATATATGTAACATGTAACACTCACCTCCTGGAAGCCGTGTGCAGTGAGAATGTTACGTACTAGTCGGCTGTCTGTGCGAACCATCTTGTAGGACAGGTGGTAGCGCTCTGTGCGGGGGAGACAAAACACATACACCATAAGCCTCAGTCAGCGCACCCCCAACATCTGCATCAAGTTATGTATAGAGCTGGTGAGACGGCGCTATAACCGCACAGGGCGTTTCTTGTGACCCACACGTTGAATAACCCGTGTCATAACATTTACACAGCTTTGGAATAATAAACCATCTCTCCCGGTGGTCAGATTGTAAGTTCGCTGCCAAGTGACTGGATCACACGCAGGAGACGACCGCACCTCCAACAGATTGTGGTAACTGGCTGACCAGATTCTATGCCGGTATCAACTCAATATGACGATATCGGACAGACGGCCATTTTGGACTCATATAATCAAAAATTTTGATGCAGTTTAGCCTAAAAAAACCGAACTGTCTGTCCAAAATCGCTGCATGTATGGTCAACGTATGTGGTACACATTTATAAATGGCGGCATGGGGTATAAATGGCGCAGCCACCGGTAAACAACCCCTAACAGTAGCGTTTCATCTCACACATGCAAATCGTTACTCTCAGATGAGACGTGGGCCAACAGATCCTGAAACCAGCAGAATATTTCCAAGGAAGAAACAGAACTGGTATATTCAGTGTGAACAAATCCCACAAAGACTGTAACATTCCACAGTCTATGACCCTGTACACCCTGCAGTGTCCCCGCTCATTCCTCACAGAAGGGCGAATAGACAGTTCCTCTGGTTCTTGAGTGGAACTGGGCTGAGCAACAAGAGATGCAGTGTAGACCTTAAAAAGACTGCCTGTACGCCCAGCGTCTGCCTATGTGTCCAGCATCCGCCTACGTGCCCAGGGTCCACCTTTGTGCCCAGCGTCTGCCGACATGCCCAGCATCCGCCTACGTGCCCAGCATCCGCCTTTGTACCCAGTGTCTGCCTATGTGCCCAGCATCCGCCTACATGCCCAGCGTCCACCTTTGTGCCCAGCGTCTGCCGACATGCCCTGCGTTCGCCTATGTGTCCAGCGTCCACCTTTGTGCCCAGCGTCTGCCGAAATGCCCAGTGTCTGCCTATGTGTACAGCATCCGCCTACGTGCCCAGCGTCCACCTTTGTGCCCAGCGTCTGCCGACATGCCCTGCGTTCGCCTATGTGTCCAGCGTCCACCTTTGTGCCCAGCGTCTGCCGAAATGCCCAGTGTCTGCCTATGTGTACAGCATCCGCCTACGTGCCCAGCGTCCACCTTTGTGCCCAGCGTCTGCCGACATGCCCTGCGTCCGCCTATGTGCCCTGCGTCCACCTTTGTGCCCAGCGTCTACAGACATGCCCAGTGTCTGCCTACGTGCCCAGCATCCGCCTACGTGCCCAGCATCCGCCTACGTGCCCAGCGTCCACCTTTGTGCCCAGCATCTGCCGACATGCCCCGTGTCTGCCTACGTGCCCAGCAACCGCCTACATGCCCAGCGTCCACGTTTGTGCCCTGCGTCCGCCTATGTGCCCTGCGTCCACCTATGTGCCCAGTGTCTGCTGACATGCCAAGCGTCCAGCATCCGCCTATGTGCCCAGCGTCTGCTGACATGCCCAGCGTCCGCCTATGTGCCCAGCATCCGCCGACATGCCCAGTGTCCGCCTATGTGTCCAGCATCCGCCTACGTGCCCAGCGCCCACCTTTATGCCCAGCGTCTGCCGACATGCCCTGCGTCCGCCTATGTGCCCTGCGTCCACCTTTGTGCCCAGCGTCTGCTGACATGCCCAGCGTCCGCCTATGTGCCCTGCGTCCACCTATGTGTCCAGCATTCGCTGACATGCCCAGCGTCCACCTATGTGCCCTGCGTCCACCTTTGTGCCCAGCGTCTGCTGACATGCCCTGCGTCCGCCTATGTGCCCTGCGTCCACCTTTATGCCCAGCGTCTGCTGACATGCCCAGCGTCCGCCTATGTGTCCAGCATTCGCTGACATGCTCAGCATCCACCAGACCTCATTTCCTCAGGACACCCCGATACATACTCAGAATGCTCCCTCTGAGCTGCCCAGAGATATTAGGTTTTTGTAAATAGTAAGTAGTTGAGTTTTCCAGGCACAATTACATCCTGAGATTTGTGTCCTTGCCCAGCTGGGAGATCTCTAACGATGAAAACATCTTTATATGAGACAGAAGGGCTAATCGCACGCAGTTGTACATGCAGCAATCAGGCCCTATGCTCTCAGAATAATGCCAGGGCCCGATGTAGAGTGGATCTGGGCATGTACTGGTATAAGCTGTGTCAGATCACTCTCCCTCGCTCCCACATATATATACGTGGTTCTCAGGGTATACTATATTGTGGCTGCCCCGTTATAAATATAATTACCGCCAACCACACGCAGTGACAGCTCCTTGGTCAAGATGGCCTCTGCGTGGAACAGCAGGACGGGGACCTTCCGGGAGTCTCCAGTCCACAGGATACAGGAATATTCACTGAACGGAAAGAGGATAATACACACACTAGGGTCATTTACCCAATCACAGCAGCTAATCAGCCACTTACACTGGAAGGGTGAAACTTAATGATGACTGAAGGAGCCTCACTGGGCCAGATTTACAAACCTATAAAGGGTCACTCTGGTATTGTCAGATAAAACGTCTGACAAGTGATGGCTTTACAGGTACAAGTAGACACAGCACACGCTTCTCTAGCACCTGCACAGCACACGCTTCTCTAGCACCCCCCCCCCCCCCCCCCCTGCACAGCATATCCATTGGTCCCCACCTGATAATATACTGTCATACATTGTTCTAGGTACATAAACTGCTAAATGAGACTATACACCCATCAGCCACAACACTACCACCGCTGACAAGTGAAGTGAATAACACTGATTATCTCATTACAATGGCACCTGTTAATATGTGGGATAGGATATATTAGAAAGCAAGTTCTTGAAGTTGATGTGAAGTTGACGTATTGGAAGCAGGCGACTGGGTCAAAGCATCTCCAAAACTGCAGGTCTTGTGGGGTGTTCCCGGTATGCAGTGGTTAGTACCTACCAAAAGTGGTCCAAGCAAGGACAATCAGTGAACCGGTGACAGGGTCATGGGTGCCCAAGGCTCATTGATGTGTGTGAGGAGTGAAGGCACCCGTCTGGTCCAATCCCACAGAAGAGCTACTGTAACACAAATTACTGAAAAAGTTAATGCTGTCTGTGATAGAAAGGTGACAGAACACACAGAGCATCGCAGCTTGCTGCGTGGTGGTAGACCGGTCAGAGTGCCCTTGCCACCACCAAAAGCACCAACAATGGGCACATGAGAGCCAGAACTGGACCATGAAGCAATGGAAGAAGGTGGCCTGGTCTGATGATTCACGTTTTCTTTTACATCACATGGACAACCGGGTGTGTGTGCGTCGTTTACCTGGGGAAGAGGTGGCACCAGGATGCACTATGGGAAGAAGGTAAGCAGGTGCAGTCAGTGTGATGCTCTGGGCAATGTTCTGCTGGGAAACCCTGGGTCCTGACATTCATGTGGGTGTTACATTGACACGTACCCAGCTACCTAAACATTGCTGCAGACCAAGTACACCGCTCCATGGCAGCGGTATTACCTGATGGCAGTGGCCTCATATATCCGGATAATGCGCAGTGCCACACTGCAAAAATTGTTCAGGAATGGTTTGAGGAACATGATAAAGAGCTCAAAGTGTTGACTTGGCCTCCAAATTCCCCAGATCTCAATCCGATCGAGCATCTATGGAATATGCTGGAAGAACAAGTCCGAACCGTGGAGACCCCACCTCACAACTTACAGGACTTAAAGGATCTAACGTCTTGGGGCCAGATACCATGACTTAACGGGTCAGAGCTGTTTTGGTGGCACAGTGGTGGCAGGTGGCTTTAATGTTGTGGCTGATCGGTGTATATTCATAGGATAATGCACCTACTGTAAATTATATGTGTAACACCCCCCTAGTGATGTTCTAGTAAAACCCTGCACTTCAGTGAATACAGGAGGAGTCACCTAGAGGGTAAGCTAGAAGTTTATAAAAAGTTACATAAACTGGTTACCATGGTGATAACCCAGCGCAGCCTGTGAGACTGAGTGAAAGGAATGATGGGCTGTCATTAAGGGGGATAGAGATAGAGAGAGACAGAGAGGAGACAGGAGAGGAGAGATGGTAGCTGGGGACCTGGGAGAGAGTGGGGTGGAAGCTCCAGGCTCCCCCAGCATTGCCTGGCTGTCTGAGCGTGGTGACTGAGCCAGGGCAAGGAATGTGTGCCCTGGATGAGGGGGAGAACTCCATGCCACTATAGAGAACCCAAAAGAGAGGGGGACACTTCGCATGGAAGAGGCCCTGGAGTGAGGGCTGCTACAAGAGGCCTGGCAGCTGTAGTGTCAGATCCTGAGGCTGAGAGTACACAGAGTGACGTGTCAGAGCACAGGAGACATCATCCCCGCAGAGGAGGGATGAGCTGCAGTTGAGAGGTGCACAGAGTGTGTCAGAGCTGCATGGAGGAGAAGCTGCCTGCCTGTAAGCATCCATGTGAGTGCCCCTGCAGAGGAGGGGTAAGCTGCAGTGAGTATGGAGTGTAAGAGACATGTGAGTTATGTTATATAACATCTGGATAACACTAAGAACTGTGCTGGAGAGAGTAAGGAGATGTAAATATATTTCTATATTGCTGCAACCATTATGATTATCGTGCTGGAGGAAGAGGAGTGTAAATAAAGAGTTGAGTTTATCATAGAGATGATCTGGCGCCCAAATTATTGTGACTTTTACACTGCACCAAAGTGATGTCACCTGTGTCCCACTAACTACAGAGAAACACCTGCATGTGCAGGGACCCCCTGATCATCTACACCCATCAGCTAGCCAGGGCTGGAGGAGGAGGTGCACTGTGTACCCTTTGCACCCCACACTACACACAGTGACAGGGGGTTACATATGGATATGAGGAGTCACTGAGGATTTCTGCCATTATATAGGTATAAGGCTGCAGGAACAATGCTTTTATCACAAAATCCAAGATGACTTTTATAATCCATAATAAATTTACATTATTGACTGTATTATGCTACATGACAGACAATGAACAATGACATAAGAAATCACTGATTACACAGATATTATTTACAGGACTTTTTACATATATTACATCACTTGTGTATTAATACTACACTGTAAATGCTGTCGGTGACTACATGTAATATCCGGGTCAGACAGGAATAAAGTGGAAGATCCTCTCTGTAGAAACTGACCTAATCCTCCATAGTCTCTTATTAAATAAAGTGTTTTATAAATGACTGGTTTATAGACCACAACAAGGAGCTGGATGTGGTGAACACTAAACATTGGGATCCCAAATAAATAAATATCCTGAGATGTGGCCCTGTCCTTGTGATGGGGAGGAAATCGGAAGCGGATGTGGGACTGTCACACGGGGGGATACCCCAGAATGCAGGATTGTCACACGGGGGGATACCCCAGAATGCAGGACTGTCACATGGGAGGATACCCCAGAATGCAGGACTGTCACATGGGGGGATACCCCAGAATGCGGGACTGTCACACGGGGGGATACCCCAGGATGCGGGACTGTCACATGGGGGGATACCTCAGAATGCGGGACTGTCACATGGGGGATACCCCAGGATGTGGGACTGTCACACGGGGGATACCCCAGGATGTGGGACTGTCACATGGGGGGATACCCCAGGATGTGGGACTGTCACACGGGGGGATACCCCAGAATGCGGGACTGTCACACGGGGGGATACCCCAGAATGCGGGACTGTCACATGGGGGGATACCCCAGAATGCAGGACTGTCACACGGGGGGATACCCCAGAATGCGGGACTGTCACACGGGGGGATACCCCAGAATGCGGGACTGTCACATGGGGGGATACTCCAGAATGCAGGACTGTCACACAGGGGGGATATTCCAGAATGCAGGACTGTCACATGGGGGGATACCCCAGAATGCAGGACTGTCACACGGGGGATACCCCAGGATGCAGGACTGTCACACGGGGGGATACCCCAGAATGCGGGACTGTCACACGGGGGGATACCCCAGAATGCGGGACTGTCAGATGGGGGGATACCCCAGGATGTGGGACTGTCACACGGGGGATACCCCAGGATGTGGGACTGTCACACGGGGGGTACCCCAGGATGAGGGAGTGTCACACGGGGGGTACCCCAGGATGAGGGAGTGTCACACGGGGGGTACCCCAGGATGAGGGAGTGTAACACGGGGGGATACCCCAGGATGTGGGAGTGTCACACGGGGGGATACCCCAGAATGCGGGACTGTCACACGGGGGGATACCCCAGAATGCGGGACTGTCAGATGGGGGGATACCCCAGGATGTGGGACTGTCACACGGGGGGATACCCCAGGATGTGGGAGTGTCACATGGGGGGATACCCCAGGATGTGGGACTGTCACACGGGGGATACCCCAGGATGTGGGACTGTCACACGGGGGGTACCCCAGGATGAGGGAGTGTCACACGGGGGGTACCCCAGGATGAGGGAGTGTCACACGGGGGGTACCCCAGGATGAGGGAGTGTCACACGGGGGGATACCCCAGGATGTGGGAGTGTCACACGGGGGATACCCCAGGATGAGGGAGTGTCACACGGGGGGATACCCCAGGATGAGGGAGTGTAACACGGGGGGATACCCCAGGATGAGGGAGTGTCACACGGGGGGTACCCCAGGATGAGGGAGTGTCACACGGGGGGATACCCCAGAATGCGGGACTGTCAGATGGGGGGATACCCCAGGATGTGGGACTGTCACACGGGGGGATACCCCAGGATGTGGGAGTGTCACATGGGGGGATACCCCAGGATGTGGGACTGTCACACGGGGGATACCCCAGGATGTGGGACTGTCACACGGGGGGTACCCCAGGATGAGGGAGTGTCACACGGGGGGTACCCCAGGATGAGGGAGTGTCACACGGGGGGTACCCCAGGATGAGGGAGTGTCACACGGGGGGATACCCCAGGATGTGGGAGTGTCACACGGGGGATACCCCAGGATGAGGGAGTGTCACACGGGAAGATACCCCAGGATGAGGGAGTGTAACACGGGGGGATACCCCAGGATGAGGGAGTGTCACACGGGGGGTACCCCAGGATGAGGGAGTGTAACACGGGGGGATACCCCAGGATGTGGGAGTGTCACACGGGGGGATACCCCAGAATGCGGGACTGTCACACGGGGGGATACCCCAGAATGCGGGACTGTCAGATGGGGGGATACCCCAGGATGTGGGACTGTCACACGGGGGGATACCCCAGGATGTGGGAGTGTCACATGGGGGGATACCCCATGATGTGGGACTGTCACACGGGGGATACCCCAGGATGTGGGACTGTCACACGGGGGGTACCCCAGGATGAGGGAGTGTCACACGGGGGGTACCCCAGGATGAGGGAGTGTCACACGGGGGGATACCCCAGGATGTGGGAGTGTCACACGGGGGGATACCCCAGGATGAGGGAGTGTCACATGGGGGATACCCCAGAATGCGGGACTGTCACACGGGGGGATACCCCAGGATGTGGGAGTGTCACACGGGGGATACCCCAGGATGAGGGACTGTCACATGGGGGGATACCCCAGAATGCGGGACTGTCACACGGGGGGATACCCCAGGATGAGGGAGTGTCACACGGGGGGTACCCCAGGATGAGGGAGTGTCACACGGGGGGTACCCCAGGATGAGGGAGTGTCACACGGGGGGTACCCCAGGATGAGGGAGTGTCACACGGGGGGATACCCCAGGATGTGGGAGTGTCACACGGGGGGATACCCCAGGATGAGGGAGTGTCACATGGGGGATACCCCAGGATGAGGGACTGTCACATGGGGGGATACCCCAGAATGCGGGACTGTCACACGGGGGGATACCCCAGGATGAGGGAGTGTCACACGGGGGATACCCCAGGATGAGGGAGTGTAACACTACAATTCCCAGCATGCCCAACATTCTCCTGCAATAAGCATCACCTGTAAAACAAGAGAGTGCGGGAATTATATATTACGATCATAACAGGCAGATAGAGGAATGTATGACCGGTGCAGTAAAACAGGGAGCAGTGGTAAAGGTAGGGACTGTGTCACTCTCACCCGCGGTGGCCATCTGTCTCCTCCTCGGGCCTCATCGGGTCACCGGGATCTCGGGTCACCAGAACGGGCATCACGTCCAGAATTAATGAGATTTCTCGGCTTCTCCCGTTACCACAACAACGGCCCTAGCTCCGCCCATCTCCTACGTCATTTCCGTCACCTCCACTTCGATCGGAATCACAGAGCTGCCACCTCCAATATGGCGCCCAGATCTCCGCCCCCCCCCACCTGCAAATAGCTGGGAGACTGGGCGTGGTCTTGTGAATGCTAGACATTGATTGGTTCGTGCAAACACCAGCTCCCTCGCCCGAACCAATAGGAACAGAGAGAGAGAGGTGGCTCGTGAGGAGAAGGGGCAGCGGCCCTAACAGGTGAGACGATGTTCTGGGGGGGGGGGGTGCAGCGTTGGGGCAGGAAGTGGTGGGGGGGTGGGGTGCAGCGTTGGGGCAGGAAGTGGTGGGGGGTGGGGTGCAGCGTTGGGGCAGGAAGTGGTGGGGGGGTGGGGTGCAGCGTTGGGGCAGGAAGTGGTAGGGGGGGTGCAGCGTTGGGGCAGGAAGTGGTAGGGGGGGTGCAGCGTTGGGGCAGGAAGTGGTGGGGGGGTGGGGTGCAGCGTTGGGGCAGGAAGTGGTAGGGGGGGTGCAGCGTTGGGGCAGGACGTGGTGGGGGGGGTGCAGTGTTGGGACAGAACATGGTAGGTGGGGTGCAGCGTTGGGGCAGGACGTGGTGGGGGGAGGTGCAGCGTTGGGGCAGGACGTGGTGGGGGGTGGGGTGCAGCGTTGGGGCAGGAAGTGGTAGGGGGGCTGCAGCGTTGGGGCAGGACGTGGTGGGGGGAGGTGCAGCGTTGGGGCAGGACGTGGTGGGGGGAGGTGCAGCGTTGGGGCAGGACGTGGTGGGGGGGGTGCAGCGTTGGGACAGAACATGGTAGGTGGGGTGCAGCGTTGGGGCAGGACGTGGTGGGGGAGGTGCAGCGTTGGGGCAGGACGTGGTGGGGGGAGGTGCAGCGTTGGGGCAGGACGTGGTGGGGGGAGGTGCAGCGTTGGGGCAGGACGTGGTGGGGGGGGTGCAGCGTTGGGACAGAACATGGTAGGTGGGGTGCAGCATTGGGGCAGGACGTGGTGGGGGAGGTGCAGCGTTGGGGCAGGATTTGGTGGAGCAGCAGCATTGGGTATAATTTGGGGGTACTATAAGGACGCCACCTGTAGAGTAAGAATGGAGGTCTGGGGCTGTCTGTATACTGTACAGTAGGTTGTGGCGTTCATCTGGTGATCTCTGGGTAAATGATTAATACATCTTCCCACTGGGAGGAACGTGCCACAGGTCAGGATGTGACTGTTCTTCTAGGATGTGACTGTTCTTCTAGGTGACTCCTGATCTGCTGAGGGTCCTCCAGAAACGTGTCCAGTATGAGCCGCTTTCTCGCTGTCCTGCGCAGCTGGCTGGTGATGGTTTCCATTATTGCCGTTGGGAACACTCTGCAAAGCTTCCGGGACCACAGTTTCCTGAGTGACAAGCTGTATACAGGGAGGCCAGGCCAAGGTAGGTAACAGCCCAGTAACTGAGGGGTGACCATGTTCCCTGCATAGCCATGGGGTGAAAAATGTTTGTTGCCTTAACCCACAGACCCTCTCAGCCTGATATGTAGCCACATTAGTGGCGTGCCTCTTGTGTTATAGGGGGCTTTATATAAACCCTGCTGTTTCCTTCATCTCCTTCCTCAGTGAACGGTCTCCAGGCTCGTACATTTGGTATATGGACTCTGCTTTCTTCTCTGATTCGCTGTGCCTGTGCCATTGATATCCAGAATAAGACGTAGGTTATTCCAGACATAATTATACCACACACCCGGCTGCTCTGCTGTCCTGTCCCAGTATCCACCAGAAGCCCCCACCACCCATTCAACAGGTCAGAGTCTCCATATAACTGTTCCGCTTCCTCCACAGACTTTATCACATCACCCTGTACACCTTCATCATGGCTCTAGCGCACTTCCTGTCTGAAGTATGGATCTATCACACCGCTCAGTTGACAATTGGAATCATGGCACCATTGATGGTTGCAAGTGAGTCATGTAATACCCTGTAGTAATGACACTCCAATGCTTTCCTAGTAATCCCAGTAGTATTGTGTGTGTCTGTCGGTTGTTAGAGAGGTTCCAGGGTATAGTAACGGATCTCCAGAGAGGTTGGGATACAGACCTGTGCAGGTTGGTGGCCCATGCGATGGTTCGCTAGATAGATTTACTGAAGACCCCTTATCAGTCTGTACAGATACATGATAATATATATAATCTAGAGATCATTGACGTCCCCAGCTACGGAGACATCACATGTTTACCTGATGAATGTAAACAATATTCATCTATTCAGATAAATGATCACTGTGTAATAGTACTGTCATCTATATCCTTAAGCCTTACCTAGAACTTCTTTCAATAGCTGTCCGACTGGGTGGGCATTGTATGGGTTTGCATCCTATCAAAATTAAACCCCTCGGAGTGGCCCTAATTGGCAGCTGGGTGGTGAGGTATTGGCAACCCCCAATTATGATAAACAAATGGAAAGAGACAAGAAATGAACAGCGTTAATTATTAGTGCCAACTATCCCCAGTAATATTTCTGGATGAACGCATGTCAGAACCAGTTCAGTTTTATACTATCGTAGATGTATATGGCGCCACTGTGCTCCGCAGCACCGCTCAGTGGAGGAAAACATACAGAAATCGGGCATACAAGGTAGACAAAATAAATGCACTCATAAAAACAAGTGGTGGGGGGGGGCTCATAAGAGCTTGCATTCTAATTTTAAGAGGGCAGAGCTGAAACAAGAGAAGGGAGTATGGGTCTGGGTGGAGATCAGGACAGTTGTGTGTGGTGGACATATGCGAGTCACATGAAAACACCCCGCTGTGTGTGCCGATACACCAGGGGCTGATGACATCATTACCCCTGGTCCGCACACAGCGTCCATGTGTGAATGCCACACAACTGGCAGCTTCCGGGTCTGGTCTATAAGGGTCAAACATGGACTCCCCCTCGCTCTCTTGCTGCTGCCTGCCGGCCCTTGGACAACAAGCACTCCCTGCACTACAGAAAGTCCACTATACTACACAGAAAGGGATTTGTAGTATCATATATAGTATATGGAATAAATTTGGTGAACCAAGGGTTACATTTTTATATTCATATACTACACTACTGAATTGAACCATATTATAATATGTGGATGAACTGTGAATGAAAGGCTTTCTTTGTTATCTGTAAAAGACTTTCATTTGAATATATATATATATATATATATATATGTATGTTGTGGGTGTTGGTTATTTATAACGGATATATTTCGTTAAGTAACGCTGAGCTACAGTAGCTATTGTATAAGTAATTCTGTAAGGCTTTAGTGTTTAGTGTGGTGAAAGGACTGAACAAAGCAACGTTATTTAAGGAAAAGTGTTTAGAAGTGTGAGTGTATCTGAGAATAGACAAAAAAAGATAGTATGTGCAATTAAGAATTAACCATAGGATCTTCTTTAGTAGGGTAGGTGTGAGGACGTACCAGTATAAGTAGTATAGGTGGGGGTAGGGTAGGTGTGAGGACGTACCAGTATAAGTAGTATAGGTGGGAGTAGGGTAGGTGTACCAGTATAAGTAGTATAGGTGGGAGTAGGGTAGGTGCGAGGGCGTGGGAGTAGGGTGGGTGTGAGGACGTACCAGTATAAGTAGTATAGGTGAGAGTAGGGTGGGTGTGAGGGCGTACCAGTGTTGGTGGCATAGGTGGGAGTAGGGTAAGTGTGTGGGTGGCATAGGTGGGTGCGAGGACGTGCCAGTGGGAGTAGGGTGGGTGCGAGGACGTGCCAGTGGGAGTAGGGTGGGTGCGAGGGCGTTCCAGTGTGGTTGGCATAGGTGGGACAAGGGTAGGTGTGTGGGTGGCATAGGTGGGTGTGAGGGCGTACCAGTGAGAGTAGGGTAGGTGTGAGAGTAAGGGTGAGTAATTTGAATTGGATTGTGGAGTACACAGGGAGCCAGTGTACAGTAGATTTGGAACGGTGATATAGGAAGATCAGTCTTGCTGCTGCATTTAGGATGGATTGAATTTGGGATACATGGGTGAAGGGAATGCCAGATAGCAGGAGGTTGCAGTAATTAAGGCGGGAGACGATGAGACCATGGATAAGGGTTGTGATTGCATCTTGGGTAAGAAAAGGAAGTATTCTGACAATATTCGTAAGATAGAGGTGACAGGACTGGGAGAGACTGGATGAGAGGAATAAGGCAGCAGGCCCTGGGGCCAGCAGGGACACTGGGGAAATTGTGGTGTTCGTGACTCTGGCAGGAGGGAAGATGAGCTGTTTTAGACATGTTAAGCTTTAGGAAGCGTTGGGACATCCATGTGGAGATAGTCAGTTGGTTATAGAAGAAAGCACAGAAGGGGAGTGCTCAGGGGAGGATAGGTAGATTTGGGTTTCCTCAGCCTAGAGCAGGGACTGGAGGCTGATTGAGTGACTTCGTTCCCCAAGAGAAGAGGCGTACGGTGAGAAAAGGGCCAAGAAGGCTGAGCCTTGTGGGACCCCAGCAGAGGATGTGCCAGTAGGGGCGGTTCCTTGGGTAGGAATTGAACCATGAAATAACTGCATGTAGGAGAAGAGGGTGATCAATAGTGTGGAAAGTAAGAGAGAGATCCAGGAGGATGAGTAAGGAGAAGAGTGATCAATGATCTACAGCAGTGTCTGTGGATGATGACTGTTGTCCATCATGTAGATGGGAGGACAGAAATAGGGGTATTTGCAGAGAGGGTGCGTAGAGATCTTTGGGTCTGTTTTGTTTTTAGGATTGATGAGATGAGCGCAACATTAGTAAAATAATGTTTAACAGAACTGGTTTTGACATGCCTTCATCTGTAAGTATTATTTAAATTACTGGGGATACCTAGTGTTGTTTATTTTCGTTCTATTTGCAGCCTTGGATCCAGCAATGTTATTAATGACAATAAACACCAAGTGTAAGACTGTGTCTTGTGTGTACTCTCTCCCCCGCTGCAGGCTTCTCAATACTGGGCATGTTGATCGGGTACCAGTACCTGGACATTCTGCAGGAGCCCCCCACTAACAAGAAGAGGAACTGAGGGGACCCTGCTACGGAGAACCAGAATACACAGATCCTATAGGACGCCAGAGAATGACGATACTACAGAAGTAACACCGCCAACAGTCTCCTTGTTTCTGTAAGATATTTTATTATTATTTTAAATAAAAGAAAAATGTTATTTTTGTGTCTGGATTTTAGATCTGTAATATTCCCAGAATGGAGCAGGTCCCTGAGTGTCCACCACTCCCATCTTTGGTTCACAGGCTCCCGGTCTGTGATGATTCCCCATGGAGTCGTAGGGTCTCAGAGCTCCTGGGCCAGCAGCCGATCTGGAACCTCACCCGTGTCCACGTCATGCTTTACAGGCCCCTGTGCAATAAATGAGATGTCATCATAGATCCAGAGAACCCTTCACCACCTGCACCTCACCAACTACCTACAGAGCTGCACACACCAAGCAAAGCCGGATAGTAAGAGGTTAATGCTGCAGTATGCTCCCTTTATATCCCCTTATTGCATCATTATTTAGTACCACGGCGAGGAGCACAGACCTGCAGGGATTACAACCTAGGACAAGGGGATAAATGTATCAAGCTGCGAGTTTCCGGCAGTTTTGAGAAGTGGAGATGTTGCCTATAGCAACCAACCAGATTCTCGCTGTAATTTTGTAGACTGTACTAAATGAATAACTAGAATCTGACTGAAGAGGTTTCCTATAACAACCACTTTTCAGACCCACCAGAAAATTGCAGCTCTACACATTTACCCCAAGGACTCTGCTCCTCCGGCCCAGCGGCTGAGAACGGTGACCCCTAGTGAGGGTTCTGCACCGGAGACGAGGACCCAGAAGTGGTGAAAGCAGCAGATCCCACCTCGTACCCACGTTGTGTGAAGAACGTGCCACTCACCTCACTGAACCTAATACAATGAGCCGTATGTGATGTCCAGAGGTCGGCTGTCTACCAGGGGCTGTAAGAAGAGGGGCTGTCACCAGCGGGAGCTCTATCCCTGCCTCAGTCTCTGACATTTACTACACAACGGGCATCACACAAAGCAGCTTTATATCCTAGCTAAGTCATCTTATTGTCCGATAGGGGGAAGCATACAATAAAATGGGCTAATCCCTACTTTTAAGATTATTCCTTAATTGGTTTCTTGCTTTGACATATCCCTATGTAAGTTCTTTCTGGGTAAATAGCAATATGTCCACATTATCATTATTTCTATAGCGGTAACATAGTCTGCTGCGCAGTACACAGTGTATATTCAGTCAGACCAGCCCTGTCCCAATGGAGCTTACAATCTAATTCCTGACAGTGCTGTATACACGGAGGACACAGTCATCTTCTAGGGCTGAAGCTATATTTAATGAATGGTCCGCAGTAAACTGTATTATTATACGCTGGGGTCGTTAGCTGTAACTACCTGGTATCTCCGGACCCCCAACGAGCCACTGGTATAATACTAGTGAACTTCTAGTTCCACAACATCACACAATGTATTATGTTCATGGAGAGCTGTGAGGACGTATTATCCAGCGTCTGTAATGGGATCACATATACTTACAATGTGCGCAGTCTCCTGATTGGCCTTATGTCTGCGTAGATCGGGCTTTATAAACCCTGCAGGGCAGATAAACCAGAGAGAGGGATGAATGGAGGATCTGATATAATATTACTCATCTATAGTTTGTCACTGAGATGTCCACGATCGTCCCCTCAGACAATGACATCACAAGGGGTCATACCTGTAATAACTGCTCCCACCAGCAGGAAACAGCAGAGTAGAATGTTCCCAGCCTGAACCCCAAATCTCTCCAAGAGCAGTCCCTGGGCTGTGGTAAATATCAGTCCGAACACCTGAAAGAGACGCAGGGACATGAATATGTGCAGTGGGAGTGGCCAGCTGGCCCCGCCCGTGCCGTTCTGCAGTGTATGCAGGATTATGGCGTCCGCTTTCCCCATTGGATCCTAGTACATTGTACATATCTACAAGCCTGAGCTACTGGCTCTAGCTAAATGTTTATTATTACTGTTTGTAAGGTGCCACATTGCGCCAGACAGTGGGGACAACAAGACGGTCATACAGTAGGGACATACAAGGCGGAAAAAATAAATGCTGACACAAAAACAAAGAGTAGTTGGAGTCGAGCTGACAATCTTATAGTTTAATTTCAAGCACCTATTGTTACCTACTGTATAAACTGAGCAACTCGCCCTTTGTACAGTGTTGGTTGTGAGGTCTGTGGACGGCGGCAGACGACGGATGGGGCTCCTGCTGAGGTACAACCTGTTCTAAATATATTTATACCACTGTTTGTGCCGTCATTGTTTACAATTAGGACCACCGTATTATTAGCACCGTGAATGTTACTTTTTGCAGCTATTGTGAGCCCTGCAAGAGGAAGGGAGAGACCAGGACTACACTGGCGGAGGAGGGGGCGTATGTAATTCACACGTGGGGCCACGCAGTGAGGGGCCAGGGGTTCAGTGGTGTATGTAAAACCTGCTGATCATACTGAATGTAGATTCTTCTATTATATATCTGTACCTCTCTGTGTGTGTGTGTATATATATATATATATATATATATATATATATATATATATATATATATAATGACAAGCTGACTGTGGAGATGATGGGTTATAATGATGTAACATTACAGTGTGCATCCTCCCACACTCAGTCTGTACATGACATAAGACAGTTATATATAGTTATATAGACACACATGTAAACACGGACTATTCAGATCTGTAGTTATACAGCAGAGTATTCTGTCACCCAGTCCCTGTTTTACAGCCGTCCCGTTCTGTATACAGGACTGTCCCAAAACACTGGAGCTCTGTCATTGTCACCAATGCCCATCTCAGCATCCGCCGCTCTATAAAGTTCGTTCTCTCCATTCTGGGTGGTGGACATAATATCGCTCCCTTCCGCTCTCCTCACCTTCCCCGTACTTAACCCCCCCAATCCCTCCTCCTAACTTCTCTCCTTCCCCCTCGTTCCTCTCTCCTGCCCCCACTCTGATAGGAGTCACAGTTGTATATTGACAGCAGTAATACAGATATATACAGTAATGCCCATAACAGACCTGTATGGAATCTGGCAGACACGCACATATGAGGAGGGTACTTAGACTCGTCTATGAAGAGATCAGTAACAGAAGTGTACACAGATATTGTATCCTTTATATGTGTAAGATCTGTTGTATAAGTATCTGCATCATGCCTGTGATACAGTAACAGATCTCTGAGGGTTGTACATTATGTAATGTGGAGAAAGCTCTGGAGGAGGTGACAGGACAATCTAGGAACAGTGTATGGAAATATATGGAAATGGAGAGCACATAACGTAATGGACACTATAACTCTCTTACAATGTTGCACAGTCATTTATAACACTGCATCTCTGACATTGTATTTGTTATGTGTACACTGAACATTTTTATACTTCAGTGAAGAAATTGATTTAAAATATATATATATATTACCCAGACCCCAGGTTTCTCTGGGCACCCCATAAATATTCTTAATGACCTCTTTAGAGATCTGCAGAACATTGCTCTGTCCCATCTACCCCCTGACAGATACATAGTGATATGTTCTGCAGATTATTACATTACTGACCTCTCTAGAGATCTGCAGAACATTGCTCTGTTCCATCCTCACCAGTAGATTATAACGATATATCATTAGTATACATCGCACTGCCTGAAGCTTCGTCCTTTTCACCATCACTGACACCCAATATCTGCAGAATATACAATAGTGCGGAGGGTACATTGACCACATCTCGTACAGCGACGTAGAATTGCACTTTTTAGCACATTGCACCTAATGTGTTCCTAGTGCAAAGTATATACAGTGATCAAAACAAATGTCTTCCGTCTCTACTATTGTGGAAATCGCTTTTACAGAAGAGTTTAGTGCAGAACAGCGATCGCTTGTTGTGTGGATCTCATGGAATGTGAAGTATGTGGGAGAACTTTAATCCTTACACAGAAGTCACATGGGTGACCAAGTCCGTGGGAAACACTGTTTCCCCATCACATGAGTGTCCCACAAAATGTTACCAGAGCCCTCACAGCTTCTTGATGTTGAAAGAACAGCCCACATCTATTTATATAGAACACTTCAATAAGTGGCTGTTGTCATTCGCACATCTCAAGAAAATCTGATGCTATATTAACACAAAGCCAACTACGGAGCCCATGAGTCTAAGAGTGAGTGAAGCCATAACGGCCCCGTACCCGCATATATTATAACACTATTCATCGATCAGCCATAACATTAACACCACTGACAAGTGAAGGGAATAACATTGATTATCTGGTTACAATGGCACCAGCAAGTGAAGTCGGTTCTTGAAGTTGATGTGTTGGAAGCAGAAAAATGGACAAGTGTAAGGATCTGAGCGACTTTGACAAGGGCCAAATTGTGATGACTAGACGACTGGGTCAGAGCATCTCCAAAATGGCCGGTCTTGTGGGGTGTTCCTGGTGTGCAGTGGTTAGTATCTACCAAAAGTGATCTACCAAGGAAGGACAACCGGTGAACCAGTGACAGGGTCATGGGTGCCCAAGGCTCATTGATGTGCGTGGATTATGAAGGCACCTGTCTGGTGCAATCCCACAGAAGAGCTTCTGTACCACAAATTGCTGAAAAAGTTCATGCTGGGTATGATAGAAAGGTGACAGAACACACAGAGCATCGCAGCTTGCTGCGTATGGGGCTGCGTAGCCACAGACCGGTCAGAGTGTCCATGCTGAATCCTGTCCACCGCTGAAAGCGCCTACAATGGGAATGTGAGCACCAAAACTGGACCATGGAGCAATGGAAGAAGGTGGCCTGGTCTGATCAATCCCATTTTCTTTCACATCATGTGGACGGCCGGGTGTGTGTGCGTCGTTCACCTGTGGAAGAGATGGCACCAGGATGCACTATGAGAAGAAGGCAGCCGGCGGAGGCAGTACGATGCTCTGGGCAATATTCTGCTGGAAACCTTGGGTCCTGACATTCATGTGGATGTTACATTGACACGTACCAGCTACCTAAACATTGCTGCAGACCAAGTACACCCCTTCATGGCAGCGGTATTACCTGATGGCAGTGGCCTCTTTTAGCAATATAATGTGTCCTGCCACACTGCAAAACGTGTTCATGAATGGTTTGAGGAACATGAGTTCAAGGTGCTGACTTGGCCTCCAAATTCCCCAGATCTCAATCTGAACATCTGTGGGATGAGTTGGAACAAGTCTGAGCCATGGAGACCCCACCTCACAATTTACAGGACTTACAGGATCTGCTGCTAACGTCTTGGTGCCAGATACCACAGGACACCTCGGAGGTCTTGTGGAGTCCAGGCCTCGACGGGTCAGAGCTGTTCTGGTGGCACAAGGGGTCCTACACAATATTAGGCAGGTGGTTTGATGACGAGAGAGAAAGTCCCTAAACCAGATTATATTTTACATATTTTATTATATTCTGGATAGACCAGTGGACAAACATTCACATCCAATCTCTATATCACATTACATACATCATAGGGTCTTGTTCGTTTAAATGGGGAAACACAGTGGTTAGCATTGCTGCCTCATATCGCTAGAGTTGGCCCCATATTGGTCAATTAATCAGTGATCCTGATTCCGTGGCACTGTGACCCGCAACCATCACATCCAGAGACCCCACAAACATCAGCAGAATTCAGGATGTAGAGATACATAAAGCCCATACCTGTGCGGATACATTGAGAAGTCCGGACGACATCCCCTCAGATTCTGGATGCGTTAATTCTGCAGCAAACTCGAATCCCAGCGGGAGATATCCTGTCATAAAGAACCTGGGGGAGAAGATTCAAAGTCATTAGTGGGTGAGAGACAGCACCTGGTGAATCCTGTCACAACTCCAACCAGTGCAGCCATCGTCACCACTCGCACCGGGAGCCGGCTGAGCATATAGAGGGTACTCACCCCAGACATCCGGCAGTAACAAAGACGACCCACAGCTGACCAAGATCCAAGATGAACGTAAAGACCACCATCCCCACCAGGGAGAAGATGTATACTCCTAGGATGGTCTGTCTGAGAGAGAGTGAGGAGTAAGACCCTGACAGTGAACACTAAGCGCTCATCACACACTCACACTTACTTGTAAGTCTTTGTCCTGTCCAGCCAGAGTCCAGTGATCAGTGCCCCACCCATCCCGGCCACAGTGATAGTCAGACCGATGCGGCCAGCGTTAACCTCCTCCCCCTGCGAGGAAACGGATGGTGAGAAGAGCAGCAGCCTCACCCAACCCCTACAGGCGGTGAGCGGACACTCACCAGACCCCTACAGGCGGTGAGCGAACACTTACCCGGCCCCCTACAGGCAGTGAGCGAACACTTACCCGACCCCCTACAGGCGGTGAGCGGACACTTACCCGACCCCCCTACAGGCGGTGAGCGGACACTTACCGGATAATGTGTTGTCACCATGCGGTTCAGTAAGGTGGAGAGAGAATAGAAAGCTCCTGTGTTTAGTCCTAAAATAATAGATTACATGGTGAAAACACGGGACCCACTCAGCATGTGAACACGCAATGTCCTCCTATGTAATGAGGGAAGTGCCCTGTACTGTTCTCCAGTCACGTAACAGTCATATATGGGCACCAGTCCACTGGTCTGTGAGTGACAAACATTCTCAGAGATATGGCAATCATCTAAACGAGCACACATTAACAGACGTAAAGGGGAACTCCACGTCCAGTGGTGGCATTACAAGATGAGTAGATTATTGTTGTTACCCTTAGATACGACAACAAAACGATTGTGTAGATACAATCATATCCAATGGACAGATCTATCTGTACAATTGAAGTCTCTGACGTTGGAGTTCCCCTTTAAGTTGCTCCTTCCTCTACTCCACCCCCTGCACTCACCGTACGAAACAACCAGCAGAATAAAGTTTGGGTTCTTTAGCAGCCGAAGGATGGACTGTTTGTAGGAGTACTGATCCGGGGAAACAGTCAGCAGCGCAGCCTGGGCCAGGGTTGGGGGCAGTCGGGGTCCATCCTGAAACACTGAGCAAAACATCATCATCATCTTCATCATCATCAGCCACAGGATGGGGCTGAATCACATCAACAGCTCTGAACTAGCAGATAAATGTCACTACTCCCTACGATTCTCCGTCCTACAGTCAGAGCTACAGTTATACACAACTCTCCAACTACTACTCCTGTACTGACCTCACACACTGCTGTCACTACACCACTACTACTCCTGTACTGACCTCACACACACTGCTGTCACTACACCTCTACTACTCCTCTACTGACCTCACACACTGCTGTCACTACACCTCTACTACTCCTGTACTGACCTCACACACACTGCTGTCACTACACCACTACTACTCCTATACTGACCTCACACACACTGCTGTCACTACACCTCTACTACTCCTGTACTGACCTCACACACACTGCTGTCACTACATCTCTACTACACCTCTACTGACCTCACACACTGCTGTCACTACACCTCTACTACTCCTGTACTGACCTCACACACTGCTGTCACTACACCTCTACTACTCCTGTACTGACCTCACACACTGCTGTCACTACACCTCTACTACTCCTGTACTGACCTCACACACTGCTGTCACTACACCTCTACTACACCTCTACTGACCTCACACACACTGCTGTCACTACACCTCTACTGACCTCACACACTGCTGTCACTACACCTCTACTACTCCTGTACTGACCTCACACACTGCTGTCACTACACCTCTACTACTACTGTACTGACCTCACACACTGCTGTCACTACACCACTACTACTCCTATACTGACCTCACACACACTGCTGTCACTACACCTCTACTACTCCTGTACTGACCTCACACACTGCTGTCACTACACCTCTACTACTACTGTACTGACCTCACACACTGCTGTCACTACACCTCTACTACTACTGTACTGACCTCACACACACTGCTGTCACTACACCTCTACTACTACTGTACTGACCTCACACACACTGCTGTCACTACACCTCTACTACTACTGTACTGACCTCACACACTGCTGTCACTACACCACTACTACTCCTATACTGACCTCACACACACTGCTGTCACTACACCTCTACTACTCCTGTACTGACCTCACACACACTGCTGTCACTACATCTCTACTACACCTCTACTGACCTCACACACTGCTGTCACTACACCTCTACTACTCCTGTACTGACCTCACACACTGCTGTCACTACACCTCTACTACTCCTGTACTGACCTCACACACTGCTGTCACTACACCTCTACTACTCCTGTACTGACCTCACACACTGCTGTCACTACACCTCTACTACACCTCTACTGACCTCACACACACTGCTGTCACTACACCTCTACTGACCTCACACACTGCTGTCACTACACCTCTACTACTCCTGTACTGACCTCACACACTGCTGTCACTACACCTCTACTACTCCTGTACTGACCTCACACACTGCTGTCACTACACCTCTACTACTCCTGTACTAACCTCACACACACTGCTGTCAGTACACCTCTACTACTCCTGTACTGACCACACACACTTCTGTCACTACACCTCTACTACTCCTGTACGGACCTCACACACACTGCTTTCACTACACCTCTACTACTACTGTACTGACCTCACACACTGCTGTCACTACACCTCTACTACTCCTGTACTGACCTCACACACTGCTGTCACTACACCTCTACTACTCCTCTACTGACCTCACACACTGCTGTCACTACACCTCTACTACTCCTGTACTGACCTCACACACACTGCTGTCACTACACCACTACTACTCCTGTACTGACCTCTCACACACACTGCTGTCACTACACCTCTACTACACCTCTACTGACCTCACACACTGCTGTCACTACACCTCTACTACTCCTGTACTGACCTCACACACTGCTGTCACTACACCTCTACTACACCTCTACTGACCTCACACACTGCTGTCACTACACCACTACTACTCCTGTACTGACCTCACACACACTGCTGTCACTACACCTCTACTACTCCTGTACTGACCTCACACACTGCTGTCACTACACCACTACTACTCCTGTACTGACCTCACACACTGCTGTCACTACACCTCTACTACTCCTGTACTGACCTCACACACTGCTTTCACTACACCTCTACTACTCCTGTACTGACCTCACACACTGCTGTCAGTACACCTCTACTACTCCTGTACTGACCTCACACACACTGCTGTCACTACACCTCTACTACTCCTGTACTGACCTCACACACACTGCTGTCACTACACCTCTACTCCTGTACTGACCTCACACACTGCTGTCAGTACACCTCTACTACTCCTGTACTGACCTCACACACTGCTGTCACTACACCTCTACTACTCCTGTACTAACCTCACACACACTGCTGTCAGTACACCTCTACTACTCCTGTACTGACCTCACACACACTGCTGTCACTACACCTCTACTACTCCTGTACTGACCTCACACACACTGCTGTCACTACACCTCTACTACTACTGTACTGACCTCACACACACTGCTGTCACTACACCACTACTACTCCTGTACTGACCTCACACACACTGCTGTCACTACACCTCTACTACTCCTGTACTGACCTCACACACTGCTGTCAGTACACCTCTACTACTCCTGTACTGACCTCACACACACTGCTGTCACTACACCTCTACTACTCCTGTACTGACCTCACACACACTGCTGTCACTACACCTCTACTACTACTGTACTGACCTCACACACACTGCTGTCCCTACACCTCTACTACTCCTGTACTGACCTCACACACTGCTGTCACTACACCTCTACTACACCTCTACTGACCTCACACACACTGCTGTCACTACACCTCTACTACACCTCTACTGACCTCACACACTGCTGTCACTACACCTCTACTACTCCTGTACTGACCTCACACACTCCTGTCACTACACCTCTACTACACCTCTACTGACCTCACACACTGCTGTCACTACACCACTACTACTCCTGTACTAACCTCACACACTGCTGTCAGTACACCTCTACTACTCCTGTACTGACCTCACACACACTGCTGTCACTACACCTCTACTACTCCTGTACTGACCTCACACACACTGCTGTCACTACACCTCTACTCCTGTACTGACCTCACACACTGCTGTCAGTACACCTCTACTACTCCTGTACTGACCTCACACACTGCTGTCACTACACCTCTACTACTCCTGTACTAACCTCACACACACTGCTGTCAGTACACCTCTACTACTCCTGTACTGACCTCACACACACTGCTGTCACTACACCTCTACTACTACTGTACTGACCTCACACACACTGCTGTCACTACACCACTACTACTCCTGTACTGACCTTACACACACTGCTGTCACTACACCACTACTACTCCTGTACTAACCTTACACACACTGCTGTCACTACACCTCTACTACTCCTGTACTGACCTCACACACACTACTGTCACTACACCTCTACTACTCCTGTACTGACCTCACACACACTGCTGTCACTACACCCCTACTACTCCTGTACTGACCTCACACACACTGCTGTCACTACACCACTACTACTCCTGTACTGACCTCACACACACTGCTGTCACTACACCACTACTACTACTGTACTGACCTCACACACACTGCTGTCACTACACCCCTACTACTCCTGTACTGACCTCACACACACTGCTGTCACTACACCTCTACTACTCCTGTACTGACCTCACACACACTGCTGTCACTACACCTCTACTGACCTCACACACACTGCTGTCACTACACCTCTACTGACCTCACACACACTGCTGTCACTACACCTCTACTGACCTCACACACACTACTGTCACTACACCTCTACTACTCCTGTACTGACCTCACACACACTGCTGTCACTACACCTCTACTACTCCTGTACTGACCTCACACACACTGCTGTCACTACACCTCTACTACTCCTGTACTGACCTCACACATACTGCTGTCACTACACCTCTACTACTCCTGTACTGACCTCACACACACTGCTGTCACTACACCTCTACTACTCCTCTACTGACCTCACACACTACTGTCACTACACGTCTACTACTCCTGTACTGACCTCACACACTGCTGTCACTACACCTCTACTACTCCTGTACTGACCTCACACACTGCTGTCACTACACCTCTACTACTCCTCTACTGACCTCACACACTGCTGTCACTACATCTCTACTACTCCTGTACTGACCTCACACACTGCTGTCACTACACCACTACTACTCCTGTACTGACCTCACACACACTGCTGTCACTACACCTCTACTACTCCTGTACTGACCTCACACACTGCTGTCACTACACCACTACTACTCCTGTACTGACCTCACACACACTGCTGTCACTACACCTCTACTACTCCTGTACTGACCTCACACACACTGCTGTCAGTACACCTCTACTACTCCTGTACTGACCTCACACACACTGCTGTCACTACACCTCTACTACTCCTGTACTGACCTCACACACA
Organism: Mixophyes australis; assembly: GCA_036250195.1. Lineage (NCBI taxonomy): Eukaryota > Metazoa > Chordata > Amphibia > Anura > Limnodynastidae > Mixophyes > Mixophyes australis. Next base: position 71,575 of record JAVHZZ010000012.1, on the reverse strand, counting down.
CTGCTGTCACTACACCTCTACTACTCCTGTACTGACCTCACACACACTGCTGTCACTACACCTCTACTACTCCTGTACTGACCTCACACACTGCTGTCACTACACCTCTACTACTCCTGTACTGACCTCACACACTGCTGTCACTACACCTCTACTACACCTGTACTGACCTCACACACACTGCTGTCACTACACCACTACTACTCCTGTACTGACCTCACACACACTGCTGTCACTACACCTCTACTCCTGTACTGACCTCACACACACTGTTGTCACTACACCTCTACTCCTGTACTGACCTCACACACTGCTGTCAGTACACCTCTACTACTCCTGTACTGACCTCACACACTGCTGTCACTACACCTCTACTACTCCTGTACTGACCCCACACACTGCTGTCACTACACCTCTACTACACCTGTACTGACCCCACACACACTGCTGTCACTACACCTCTACTACTCCTGTACTGACCTCTCACACTGCTGTCACTACACCACTACTCCTGTACTGACCTCACACACACTGTTGTCACTACACCTCTACTACTCCTGTACTGACCTCACACACACTGCTGTCACTACACCTCTACTACTCCTGTACTGACCTCACACACACTGCTGTCACTACACCTCTACTACTCCTGTACTGACCTCACACACACTGCTGTCACTACACCTCTACTACTCCTGTACTGACCTCACACACTGCTGTCACTACACCTCTACTCCTGTACTGACCTCACACACTGCTGTCACTACACCTCTACTCCTGTACTGACCTCACACACTGCTGTCACTACACCTCTACTACTCCTGTACTGACCTCACACACTGCTGTCACTACACCTCTACTCCTGTACTGACCTCACACACTGCTGTCACTACACCTCTACTCCTGTACTGACCTCACACACTGCTGTCACTACACCTCTACTACTCCTGTACTGACCTCACACACTGCTGTCACTAGGAGATGTTTGGCTGTTACGCACCGAAGATTACCAGGATGAAGAGCAGACTCGATACAGCCGCAGTACCGTAGAACATGATGCTGATATTGTGTGAGAGTTGGGCCTTATCCTCAGTGTTGGGGACCAGAACAGGGGGCAAGAGAAAACCCACGGCCTGACCTAGCTGGAGCAGAGAATATACAGAACAGCAAGGGAAAGTGAGAACTGATATAGATCGCACATTACACCCCCCCCCTGACCCTCCACAACAGACCCCCCCTTCCCCCCTGACCCTCCACAACAGACCCCCCCCCCCTGACCCTCCACAACAGACCCCCCCTTCCCCCCTGACCCTCCACAACAGACCCCCCCTTCCCCCCCGACCCTCCACAACAGACCCCCCCTTCCCCCCCGACCCTCCATAACAGACCCCCCCTTCCCCCCGGCCATCACACACATTCCTCCGTCCTGTGACTGGGATTACAGAACAATACTACAAATCCTAGTCGCCCACCTGTCACCGTATAAAGCTCCCACAAGTCACCAGTCCGCTCGGGTTGGGTGGGCTAATATTACAGGATCAATGTCTGATCCCCTCCTGCTACCACATCATTCTGTCCTTTATGTCACAGACAAATTATAATCTCTGTCACAAGTGATGACAGTGATCGCAACATGTCCCCTACAACATCCAGAATCTTGTTGGGTCCCATTGGGTGGACATAAAACGTGTATTCTGTGCTCCTACCTCACCCCGCTAATATAAGCCAGAGTCCATTCCTCCTACTCATCTGGTCCTGTATATACCTCCTCGCCCTAAGCCATACTCCAGGCTCCTGCGCCAAGGGGCCACTCCTCCAAAACCACCTGCCCTGTCCCTGACCTCCCACCTGGCACTATCCCACTACCCCTAACCTAGCTCCTCCAAAGTCTGCTGCCCCATATATTACAATGTGCACATACCTGGCTTCCAAATACACCAATAGAGCTGGCGGTGGAGACCTCGGAGGAGCTGAACCACACGGCAGCGATGTGCGAGGGCATTCCTAGGATAAAGACTTGTGCCGTCGCACACACCAACTGTCCAAACAGCGTCACTCCAAACAGGTCCGGCCGGGCACTGGCCGTCTTAATCCAGGCACCTAAACAGTTCAGGCCGGAGCCGACCAATGCGATGATTCGTAGGCCCCGTATGTCCAGGAGCCAGGCCACAGGGAAGATTAGTGGAATGTAGACCAACATGTAGGACATAGAGAGCCAGTCAATGGATATACTGCTGACACCATAATACTTCATGAAAATATTGCTGATAATTCCGTACTGAAGCCACTGAAACGCGTTACACAGAGAGTAGGAGCTGAACAGAAGGACCATGACCCAGCGCCGGGTGTACAGCTTTGTCACCGGACTCGTAGGCAGGGGTACGGTTTCACCAACAGAGACCTTCTCTGGGGGTTCTGTGCCAGACTGAGTCCCCTTATCCGGAGTATCATAGTAACATGTGGGGTCCAGCAGTTCTCTCCCCGATATCCCCTCTCCCAGCATTGCTGCTCCACTCACAAGGTTGGGGGGATTGTAGACAGTCCACCAGCAGGCAGAGATGAAGGGGGCAGGGATCCCAAATAAGCCAATAACCTATAACTCGCTGAAGTCTGACTGCTCAACACTTCCCTAAACCTGGACACATAAGTGATCTGTTCAGTTATAGAACTTATAACGCCATCATCTGTGCTCGTCGTGCTGGGTCTCTCTCTTCGTACCCCCTGTCCTGGTCAGTCCTCTCGCCTCCCCCGGACTGTCTGTCTCCTCTGCCCCAGTCACAGTTCCTCTATCTGGTGAGTTCCACTTTGTTGCACATGTTGCAGTTTTTCTTGTTTTCCTCCTCTCACTTGTTCCAATGTCCTCTGTGTGACTGTCAGTGCCGGTCTTTCTGCATGTCTCACTGGCTGTCTCTCTGTCCCAAGCTCAGGCTCTCTGGCTGTCTATCTCTCTCTCTCTCTGGCTGTGTCTCTCTCTCTCTCTGTCTCTCCCTCTCTCTCTCTGGCTGGCTGTCTCTCCCTCTCTCTGGCTGTCTCTCCCCCTCTCTCTCCCCCTCTCTGGCTGTCTCTTCCTCTCTCTCTCTCTGGCTGTCTCTCCCTCTCTCTCTCAGGCTGTCTGTCTCTCTCAGGCTGTCTGTCTCTCTCTGGCTGGCTCTCTCTCTCCCTCTCTGACTCTCTCTCTCTCTCTCTCTCTCTCTCTCTCTGGCTGTCTCTCTCTCTCTCTCTCTCTCTGGCTGTCTCTCTCTCTCTGGCTGTCTCTCTCTCTCTGGCTGTCTCTCTCTCTCTCTCTGACTGTCTCTCTCTCTGACTGTCTCTCCCCCCCTCTCTGGCTGTCTCTCTCTCTCTCTCTCTGGCTGTCTCTCCCCCTCTCTCTCCCCCTCTCTGGCTGTCTCTCTCTCTGTCTCTCTCTCTGGCTGTCTCTCTCTCTCTCTCTGGCTGTCTCTCTCTGGCTGTCTCTCCCTCTCTGACTGTCTCTCTGTCTCTCTCTCTGACTGTCTCTCTCTCTCTGACTGTCTCTCTCTCTCTGACTGTCTCTCTCTGTCTCTTTCAGGGTTTGAGTCTCTTCTGTGTAGAACTAAGAAAGTTTTCAGATCCCGGCAACTTATAAGCCCCACCCCCTCGTTTCTGATTGGCCAGCACCCACAAGACCCTTTAAATGAAGCACGTGGGGAGCTCCAGCCACACCCTGTGACCACACCCACCCAGGACACATGTTACACTTCCTGTATCAGATAACTCTGTAGTAACAATAATAGTAACAATGTCCCAGGGTGTAATAATTACATGTAATTCTCACATAGATCAACCACCTTTATAATATGTAGAAGGTATCAATATACAGACATAGGAGCAGAGTGCAGTCCCTGCCTTAGCCCTAGGCCTGTATGTGCGTGTAGTGTATGTGTACGGCGTGTGTATAATGTGTACTGTGTAATGTAGTGTATGTGTGCGGCGTGTATAATGTGTACTGTGCGTGTAGTGTATGTGTGCGGCGTGTGTATAATGTGTACTGTGCATGTAGTGTATGTGTACTCTGTGTGTATAATGTGTACTGTGCGTGTAGTGTATGTGTGCGGCGTGTGTATAATGTGTACTGTGCGTGTAGTGTATGTGTACGGCGTGTGTATAATGTGTACTGTGCGTCTAGTGTATGTGTACGGCGTGTGTACTGTGCGTGTAGTGTATGTGTGCGGCGTGTGTATAATGTGTACTGTGCGTGTAGTGTATGTGTACGGCGTGTGTATAATGTGTACTGTGCATGTAGTGTATGTGTACGGCGTGTGTATAATGTGTACTGTGCGTGTAGTGTATGTGTACGGCGTGTGTATAATGTGTACTGTGCGTGTAGTGTATGTGTACAGCGTGTGTATAATGTGTACTGTGCATGTAGTGTATGTGTGCGGCGTGTGTATAATGTGTACTGTGCGTGTAGTGTATGTGTGCGGCGTGTGTATAATGTGTACTCTGTGTGTATAATGTGTACTGTGCGTGTAGTGTATGTGTACTCTGTGTGTATAATGTGTACTGTGCGTGTAGTGTATGTGTACTCTGTGTGTATAATGTGTACTGTGCGTGTAGTGTATGTGTACTCTGTGTGTATAATGTGTACTGTGCGTGTAGTGTATGTGTACGGCGTGTGTATAATGTGTACTGTGCGTGTAGTGTATGTGTACGGCGTGTGTATAATGTGTACTGTGCGTGTAGTGTATGTGTACGGCGTGTGTATAATGTGTACTGTGCGTGTAGTGTATGTGTACGGCGTGTGTATAGTGTGTACTGTGCGTGTAGTGTATGTGTACGGCGTGTGTATAATGTGTACTGTGCGTGTAGTGTATGTGTACAGCGTGTGTATAATGTGTACTGTGCGTGTAGTGTATGTGTACTGTGCGTGTAGTGTATGTGTACGGCGTGTGTATAATGTGTACTGTGCGTGTAGTGTATGTGTACGGCGTGTGTATAATGTGTACTGTGCGTGTAGTGTATGTGCACGGCGTGTGTATAATGTGTACTGTGCGTGTAGTGTATGTGTACGGCGTGTGTATAATGTGTACTGTGCGTGTAGTGTATGTGTACAGCGTGTGTATAATGTGTACTGTGCATGTAGTGTATGTGTGCGGCGTGTGTATAATGTGTACTGTGCGTGTAGTGTATGTGTGCGGCGTGTGTATAATGTGTACTGTGCGTGTAGTGTATGTGTACTCTGTGTGTATAATGTGTACTGTGCGTGTAGTGTATGTGTACTCTGTGTGTATAATGTGTACTGTGCGTGTAGTGTATGTGTACGGCGTGTGTATAATGTGTACTGTGCGTGTAGTGTATGTGTACTCTGTGTGTATAATGTGTACTGTGCGTGTAGTGTATGTGTACTCTGTGTGTATAATGTGTACTGTGCGTGTAGTGTATGTGTACTCTGTGTGTATAATGTGTACTGTGCGTGTAGTGTATGTGTATGGCGTGTGTATAATGTGTACTGTGCGTGTAGTGTATGTGTACGGCGTGTGTATAATGTGTACTGTGCGTGTAGTGTATGTGTACGGCGTGTGTATAATGTGTACTGTGCGTGTAGTGTATGTGTACGGCGTGTGTATAATGTGTACTGTGCGTGTAGTGTATGTGTACGGCGTGTGTATAATGTGTACTGTGCGTGTAGTGTATGTGTACTCTGTGTGTATAATGTGTACTGTGCGTGTAGTGTATGTGTACTCTGTGTGTATAATGTGTACTGTGCGTGTAGTGTATCTGTATAGCGTGTGTATAATGTGTACTGTGCGTGTAGTGTATGTGTACGGCGTGTGTATAATGTGTACTGTGCGTGTAGTGTATCTGTATAGCGTGTGTATAATGTGTACTGTGCGTGTAGTGTATGTGTACGGCGTGTGTACTGTGCGTGTAGTGTATGTGTACTCTGTGTGTATAATGTGTACTGTGCGTGTAGTGTATGTGTACTCTTTGTGTATAATGTGTACTGTGCGTGTAGTGTATGTGTACGGCGTGTGTATAATGTGTACTGTGCGTGTAGTGTATGTGTACTCTGTGTGTATAATGTGTACTGTGCGTGTAGTGTATGTGTACTCTGTGTGTATAATGTGTACTGTGCGTGTAGTGTATGTGTACGGCGTGTGTATAATGTGTACTGTGCGTGTAGTGTATGTGTACGGCGTGTGTATAATGTGTACTGTGCGTGTAGTGTATGTGTACGGCGTGTGTATAATGTGTACTGTGCGTGTAGTGTATGTGTACGGCGTGTGTATAATGTGTACTGTGCGTGTAGTGTATGTGTACGGCGTGTGTATAATGTGTACTGTGCGTGTAGTGTATGTGTACGGCGTGTGTATAATGTGTACTGTGCATGTAGTGTATGTGTGCGGCGTGTGTATAATGTGTACTGTGCGTGTAGTGTATGTGTACGGCGTGTGTATAATGTGTACTGTGCGTGTAGTGTATGTGTACTCTGTGTGTATAATGTGTACTGTGCGTGTAGTGTATGTGTACTCTGTGTGTATAATGTGTACTGTGCGTGTAGTGTATGTGTACGGCGTGTGTATAATGTGTACTGTGCGTGTAGTGTATGTGTACTCTGTGTGTATAATGTGTACTGTGCGTGTAGTGTATGTGTACTCTGTGTGTATAATGTGTACTGTGCGTGTAGTGTATGTGTACGGCGTGTGTATAATGTGTACTGTGCGTGTAGTGTATGTGTATGGCGTGTGTATAATGTGTACTGTGCGTGTAGTGTATGTGTACGGCGTGTGTATAATGTGTACTGTGCGTGTAGTGTATGTGTACTCTGTGTGTATAATGTGTACTGTGCGTGTAGTGTATGTGTATGGCGTGTGTATAATGTGTACTGTGCGTGTAGTGTATGTGTACTCTGTGTGTATAATGTGTACTGTGCGTGTAGTGTATGTGTACTCTGTGTGTATAATGTGTACTGTGCGTGTAGTGTATGTGTACGGCGTGTGTATAATGTGTACTGTGCGTGTAGTGTATGTGTACTCTGTGTGTATAATGTGTACTGTGCGTGTAGTGTATGTGTACTCTGTGTGTATAATGTGTACTGTGCGTGTAGTGTATGTGTACGGCGTGTGTATAATGTGTACGGTGCGTGTAGTGTATCTGTACAGCGTGTGTATAATGTGTACTGTGCGTGTAGTGTATGTGTACGGCGTGTGTATAATGTGTACTGTGCGTGTAGTGTATGTGTATGGCGTGTGTATAATGTGTACTGTGCGTGTAGTGTATGTGTACGGCGTGTGTATAATGTGTACGGTGCGTGTAGTGTATCTGTACAGCGTGTGTATAATGTGTACTGTGCGTGTAGTGTATGTGTACGGCGTGTGTATAATGTGTACTGTGCGTGTAGTGTATGTGTACGGCGTGTGTATAATGTGTACTGTGCGTGTAGTGTATGTGTACGGCGTGTGTATAATGTGTACGGTGCGTGTAGTGTATCTGTACAGCGTGTGTATAATGTGTACTGTGCGTGTAGTGTATGTGTACGGCGTGTGTATAATGTGTAAATACATTTGTCAGAACTGAGTATTGGGGAGATTTCGGGAACTCCTGGTTCTATTCTCACTTTCCAGAAACGCTCATGACTTGATGTTCCTTCGGGAATTTAAGGGTTGATGCCTAAATTAATCAGATGAGCATCTGTTCTTATTCCCTCTCTATGTACAGTACAGCACAGTACCACTTCTCTTGTTCTATATACAGGGTGTAATTCTCAGTCTCTGTATGTACAGTACAGCACAGTACCACTTCTCTTGTTCTATACACAGGGTGTAATTCTCTGTATATTTACACAGTACCACTTCTCTTGGTATGCATGTTGGATTTAACTAGCAGTATCTCTCCTCATCCCTTATTCTGTATGTATGGATGGATGATTGCACAGTACTACTTCTCTTGTCTTGTATATAAGGTGTGATCCTGATGCAGGGAGGTTTATCTAGTGTTCATGGTAATAAAGAGGTGATAACACAGGACGAGAGGCGGAGAGATCTTTCTGTTATTATTTGGACTTTAATCGTACACATGTGTGACACACAAGCAAAGTACATGCCAACTCACTACAACGACACGCAGTGAGGTGACCTGGACTCAGGTGAGCCCGTCAGAGGAGGGGAGACATCAGCGCTTTTATACTGCACCCTCCTGCAGCGAATACAGTCATATTCAGATTGTAAGCTCTGAGGGGCAGAATCCTTCCCTCTTGTACAGTAATCAGTATATGTCTACAGCAGGTCTGGTCAACCTGCGACTCTCCAGGTGTTGTGAAACTACAAGCCCCAGCATGCTTTGTCAGTAGATAGCCAGTGAACTGTCAGGGCATGCTGGGGCTTGTAGTTTCACACAACCCGGAGAGCAGAAGTATAATGTTGTATAATATGTCAATATTTTATACATTAATGTTAACAAAATATGACATAATAACAATCTTTAGGCTGTAAGCTCTTCTGACTAAGAACCTCTTCTTTACTGATGTACAATTATTGTACTTTGTTAATCCTATAAACAACTGTATACATAGATTATAATAATAATAATAATAATAATAATAATAATAATAATAATAATCATATATACACATTATTGGTCGCAGTCACTTACACTTGTACCAGTAACACAGACCCTGAGAAGAGATTGGCCCCTGGATAGTCCTCTGTGTCCCTCAGCTTTCATTATGGTGATGTCAGACGCTGCAGCTGCTTAATCCTTCAACAGAGGCTCTAACCTCAGATACAGGAGACTCACACAGAGGATTACACACAGGACATCGCTAATATATTCTGCCCCCCGAATACATGAAGGATCGGTCCCCGGGGGAGCACTCATGTACTCTGCACCCCGAAATACATAAAGGATCGGTCCCTGGGGCAGCACTCCTGTACTCTGCACCCCGAAATACATAAAGGATCGGTCCCTGGGGCAGCGCTCCTGTACTCTGCACCCCGAAATACATAAAGGATCGGTCCCTGGGGCAGCGCTCCTGTACTCTGCCCCCACGAAATACATAAAGGATCGGTCCCTGGGGCAGGGCTCGTGTACTCTGTACCCCAAAATACATGAAGGATCGGTCCCTGAGGCAGCGCTCCTGTACTCTGCACCCCAAAATACATAAAGGATCGGTCCCTGGGGCAGCGCTCGTGTATTCTGCACCCCGAAACTCATGAATTATCGGTCCCTGGGGCAGCGCTCGTGTACTCTGCACCCCGAAATACATGAAGGATCGGTCCCTGGGGCAGCGCTCATGTACTCTGTACCCCAAAATACATGAAGGATCGGTCCCTGAGGCAGCGCTCGTGTATTCTGCACCCCGAAACTCATGAATTATCGGTCCCTGGGGCAGCGCTCGTGTACTCTGCACCCCGAAATACATAAAGGATCGGTCCCTGGGGCAGCGCTCCTGTACTCTGCACCCCGAAATACATAAAGGATCGGTCCCTGGGGCAGCGCTCGTGTACTCTGTACCCCAAAATACATGAAGGATCGGTCCCTGAGGCAGCGCTCCTGTACTCTGCACCCCAAAATACATAAAGGATCGGTCCCTGGGGCAGCGCTCGTGTATTCTGCACCCCGAAACTCATGAATTATCGGTCCCTGGGGCAGCGCTCGTGTACTCTGCACCCCGAAATACATGAAGGATCGGTCCCTGGGGCAGCGCTCATGTACTCTGTACCCCAAAATACATGAAGGATCGGTCCCTGAGGCAGCGCTCGTGTATTCTGCACCCCGAAACTCATGAATTATCGGTCCCTGGGGCAGCGCTCATGTACTCTGCACCCTGGGAATACATTATGCAGGCTTTGCACTACCGGTATAGTAGTCGCGTTATTTTTGAGGTGTAGATATTGGCAGAATTCACACGCGGTTGACTTGGGATGCCCCTGCCCGACTCTAGAAATGGTGTGTGACAATTCCCTCAGCGTCACACCAGGAAGGGGATATGCCGCTTCAAATATGATTGAACAACAGCAACAGTTGTGACTAAGCAGATTCACAATGCCCCGTTACTGGTGTACCTGGGCTGGTACTCCTGACCTCTTCCTATGGATCAGTGTTACTGTAGATGGATCCCCCCTGGTCTATCACTATAGCCAGAGCTGCTGGGTAGCGGGCAGAGCGGTGGTGCTGGATGTTGGGTCCAAACCTCAGAAACAGCCGGGAACGGATTAGATTTTGGGTCTAATCTGTAGGTCACAGGATATTCAGCATGGGAGACGTTTTCAAGCAGGTCTTTGAAGCAAGTGATGTTTATTTGCAGTCATACTGTTTGAAGGTATCAGTGATCAGGTCAAATGGAACCAGAAGAACAATTTTCAATACAAGTCAGTGCTTTTTATACAGATTTGGACACAGGCTCACAGGGTAAGCCAGCCCCCTGAGGTCTGAGCTATTTTTTAGAATCCAGATGCAATTTGTTTACCCAAACATGGATTTACATGCAATGCAAAGCTAACAATATTTACAGTTATCTGTGATATTCTAAAACTTGCTGTGATTTCCTGGATCTTGTTTTTAGATGCAGGAAATCTAGTGACAAGTCTTAATTAAACCTTACTGTGCCTTCAGGTGCTGAACCCTCACACAACAAAAGGTCTAATTAACATGAGATTAACATGGGTCCTTTCTTCAGACAGCTGTAGTATACACATTCCCAAAGAAAGTTACAACCCCCAAACAAGTCCTTTCCCCACGATACACAAAACACTTACTCCACAAAGACTTATTGTATCAGATATATACCTCAGAAATCATGCATTCCCTCTAGCAAGGTTAAAACAAACACGTTTCTTCCCTGGTCTCAGAAATAAAGATTTCCTTTACCAAAATATACACAATATCAAATATAAGTGCATTTGCAGTTATATAAATAAGCACCCTGCACTATTTTCTTTAAATAAATTAATACCATAAGTGATCCAGTCACACCCCTCCCCCCCCTTGTCCATTCGGGCAACCAGCATGCCATGTCCCAACGATTTGGCTACTGGTCCCACAGTCTCTTAGGGTTACCGGGGGTTAGGGTTAGACAGTCCATCCGCATTGCTGTGAGCCTTTCCTTGCTTGTGAATTATGTGAAAGTCATAAATTTGAAGTGCAAGGCTCCAGCGCAACAAACATCCATTTTCCTCTGAGGTGTGTTGCAGCCACTTTATAGGATTATGATCAGTCCCCACAGTAAAATGTCATCCATACAAATAAGGTTGATGTTTTTTCACTGGCCAAACATTCCTTATCAATTGTGGCATACCCCACCTCCCGATCTGCCAGTTCCTTCGCTACAGTACTAAAATCTGGGACAGAACGTCTGTAGTACCCTGCAGTCATTAAGAATGCCAGTACATGTAACTGGGTAGTGGGCCGGGGCCAGTTTCTACCTTAGCTGGTTCTGACCTAAACGTACCTCCCCCCACACGACGACCCAGGTACTGTACCTCTAACATTCCTATCTGGCACTTCTCTGCCCTAACAGTCATACATGCCCACCCAATCTTCCCTAACACCAGCCCTATTTGCTCCAGATTATCTTCCTAAATCTTACTGAAGATGGAAGTGTCTTTTAGGTAACCCTGAACTCTGTCCAACTCATCTACAAAACCAGTAATACAAGGCAAGGGGTAGGTGTCAGACATGGTCACATTATTCAACCGGCGGTAGTATACACACAACCGCGTTGCCTTATCATCAGTGGGAACCTATACACCGAAGGAAGCAGGTGGACTGCGCAATGGCTGGATCACACCTAGCTCAAGCAAACCCCACATCTCCCTGTATAGACTCTCCTTGTCCGCTGGTGAGACCCGATATGAGGATTGCCTAACTGGCCTATGCTCACCATGGTGCATCACCAAGGATGTCTGAGCGGGCTTTCTACTGAACTGAGCTGCTAAGGGCCACAGCGCTGCCTCAAGCTGCTCCCTCTTGTGGGCACTCAACTGCTCATCCCAGCCCACTTCCTCTACACCACCTTCACCTTTGGCATCCATGAGGAGGTCAGGTAGTGGGTCGCTTCCTGGTTCCTCAGTCGGTAAGCAGCAAACCGCCTCTACCGACTCCACGCGCTCTTGGTATGCCTTCAACATATTTATGTGGTAGGTCTGCTGCCGCCTACCGTCGCTATCAAATTACACCACGTAAATGACGTCACTCGGGCGTTTTGAGACCGTATACAGTTCAGCCCAGGCAGCCTGGAGCTTGATCTGGTGCGTGGGCATCAGAACAAGGACCTTCTGCCCTACCTCAAACACTCTGGCACGTGTGCCCTGATCATACCAAGTCTTCTGTTTCGCTTGCGCTACCTTTTCCGCAGTTATGGAGGACAGAGCTACAGCCTTTGGATACCGGGTAGTGTAGTCCACCACGGTGAGGATGTACCTCTTCCCCAAATCTACTAGGCACAGGCAGGGGACCTACTATGTCCACAGCCACTCGCTGAAAAGGTTCCCCAATTATTGGCAAGGACCTGAGTAGAGCACGAATACTGGGGCGCCCAAGAGGCTGACACACATCACAGGACTTACAGTAGGCCAGGACGTTATCTGACATTCCAGGCGAGAAAAAGTTCTGTGTCAGGCGCTTCAGTGTTCGTTCTCTTCCCTGGTGTCCAGCTATAGGGATTTCATGGACAACTGACATTAGTTGCGTGCGAAAGCCCCGTTGTACCACCAGTTGAACTTGTTCCCGGACTGGTCTATCCCCATCTACCTTCCTAGCTACACGGTACAACAACCCTTTACGCCAGATCACACTCCCCACCTCCCTCGCTGGAAGGCTGCCGCCAGCCAGGTACCTCATGCCTTCCAGTGAGGGATCAGAAAGCTGCACTGCCCTGAACTCTTCCCTGTGGCCTTCACTATTGTCTAAGTCAGGATACGCTGCAGGGGGGGGGGGTCTATGCTGGGGTGACTAGGGCCAGTCAAAGTGGAGCCAGTCAAAGGGGGACCACTGTGGTCAGCTGTACTCACCGCTGGAGCTGGCATACTGCTAGGGACAGGAGCATCACCGGGCACCCCCATAAGATCAGGTTTGCAAGGGACAACATCCTCTGCATTGCTAGGGGACGTAGTCTTTCCAGAGGTAAAGGACTGGCTGTTTTCTGAACAAATAGCAGATGTGGTCTTTTCCTCTGGGCTGGGTTGTGTAGGTGTTGATCCTGAAGACTGTAGCTTAGCAGCTTGGCTCCGGGTAAGAGAGTTCAGAAATGCGGTCACAATTCCATCCCCGACATTGTTGCCCAAAATCACATCAGTTGGGAGGACTTCCATAACGGCAACATCTCGCAACTCCTGGCCATCTCCCCAGTCCAGAAACACTCTTGCTACAGGCATTTCCTTCTCCGGTCCATCTTGCACAGTAACTTTGGCAGTGCGATCCTGTAATACTGCAGCAGGATCAATAAGATGGGGACTCACAACAGTAATTGAGGCCCCTGAGTCTCTCAGTCCTTCACCCTGCAGGGGTCCCACTTGGAGCGGCTGCAGGTTTCTCCACATGTTTTTGGGGGGTCTTTTGGACACACAGGTGACTCTCCCCGCTGAGTCACCTTCAGACACACCACACTCTGTTGGGCTGGCAGGGGTGGAAACAGCCTCTAATGACGCACCTTCGCCAGTTAAGCAAGTCAGCCGGGCCCCCAGGACTCGGATTAGGGGCACGAGTCTGGGGTGCTGGGGCTGTGGGACAGTCCATCCTTAAATGACTGGTTCTCCCGCTGCTGTAGCACTTCTCCTCCAGCCTGGGCTCCGGTGGTCTCTGATAACTCCCAGGGACAGGATGGGGCGGTGGCTGGCGAATGGTACCCGAAGGGTTAGATACTTGCTTTTGGGGGTGAGTAGTAGAGGGGTGTCCCCCTGATTGTACAGTCCTTTGGGGTTGGCTGTTAACCTGGCGCTTCTGCCAGTGTGGCCTCACTGCCACATACTGATCCGCTAGCTGGGCCGTATTTTCCAGGGTTGCTGGGCTACGGTCCAATACCCACGCCTTCACCTCGGGCGCGCACCGGCGGTGAAATTGCTCTTTGCAAATTAAGTCCACTAATTCTTCCCAGGACTTGGTGTCAGATCCATTAATCCATCTTATTACCAACTGCCACAACTGGTTGGCAAATTCCTCATGGCTGATGTGGGTGCTTTTAGCCAAGTCCCAAAACTTCTTCCGGTAGGTCCCTGGGGTAATAACATAGTGCTTAAGGAGGGCCCGTTTTACCACTTCGTAGTCCGCACAGTCCTTTGGGGCCACTCCGCAATAAGCTTCCACTGCACGACCTTGTAGCGTGGGAACCAGATACTTTACCCACTCCTGTTTGGGCAAGTCATGGAGGCTACAAGACATTTCAAACACCTGCAAATGTCCATCAATATCTCCAACACTGTCATCAAATTTGGTAAAGTGAAGAGATCCCAATCTGGGCGCAGCAGATGGCGGTACATGGGCCGCTACAGTGTCACGAGCCACGGCGGTACTCACAGCCGCCGCGGCTCGCATCCTGTCTGTTCCAGCGTCCCAGCCGTCACCATGACGACCGGGACGTCACTTCCTTCCAGCTCCCGACCGTTGCCAATGCAACGGCCGGACAGCGTCGCGGCAGCCAGGCGCGCTTGCGCATTAGGGTCCAATCATTAGATTCAGCCTGTGGCTGAATCAGCAGTACTTAGCCTGCAGGTGTGTAGTTCAGGGCTAAGCCCTGATTGGACTGTTGGTATCTGGCAATTAGCCTACAACTGTGGCTCTGCTTGTGATTGGCTCTTGGCTGCATTTAAGGCAATGAGGGCTGCTGCCTCCGCCGGGGTACACGTGAGCGCGTCACTGTACTCCTACCTCCGCCGGGGTACACGTGAGCGTGTCACTGTACTCCTACCTCCGCCGGGGTACACGTGAGCGTGTCACTGTACTCCTACCTCCGCCGGGGTACACGTGAGCGTGTCACTGTACTCCTACCTCCACCGGGGTACACGTGAGCATGTCCCTGTACTCCTACCTCCACCTGGGTACACGTGCGCGTGTCCCTGTCTTCCTACCTCCACCTGGGTGCGCGTGTCCCTGTCCTCCTACCTCCACCGGGGTACACGTGCGCGTGTCCCTGTACTCCTACCTCCACCGGGGTACACGTGAGCGTGTCCCTGTACTCCTACCTCCACCGGGGTACACGTGAGCGTGTCCCTGTACTCCTACCTCCACCGGGGTACACGTGAGCGTGTCCCTGTACTCCTACCTCCACCGGGGTACACGTGAGCGTGTCCCTGTACTCCTACCTCCACCGGGGTACACGTGAGCGTGTCCCTGTACTCCTCCCTCCACCTGGGTACACGTGAGCGTGTTCCTGTACTTCTTCCTCCACCTGGGTACACGTGAGCGTGTTCCTGTCCTCCTACCTCCTGACCTTTCGCTTGCCCACGGATTTTGTACCTGTGCTAGTGACCTTTGACCTTGGATCCCCTCTTCACTACAGCCCGCCAATCACTCCACTCCTGGGTGCTCCTTTAAGTCAGTATACGTTACTCGACCCTCGGTCGGCCCGCAGCCAAGTCTGTCCCCACCACTAGGGGCTCCAGCGAACACCAGGTCTTCAGAGTAGTCCCCGAGTTTCACTGTACTGGCTTGGGAGTTCCTAACATGCAGGAGGTGGTTCCTACATCTTGTTTTTAGACGCAGGAAATCTAGTGGCAAGTTTTAAATAAACGTTCCTGTGCCTTTAGGTGCTGGACCCTCACACAACAAAATGTCTAATTAACATGAGATTAACATGGGTCCTTTCTTCAGACAGCTGCAGAATACACATTCCCAAAGAAAGTCATAACACCCAAACAAGTAATTTCCGCACATCATGATACACAAAACACTTATTCCACAAAGGGATATTTAATCAGATATATACCTCAGAAATCATGCATTTCCTCTAGCAAGGTTAAAACAAATGAGTTTCTTCCCTGGCCTCAGAAATACAGATTTCTTTTACCAATATACACACAATATCAAAATAAGTGCATTTGCAATTATATAAATAAACACACTGCGCTATTTCATTTAAATGAACTGATACCATAAGTGATCTAGTCACAAGAACGATATACAACAAAATTGGAAAAGCAGCAGAAGTCGGGAAAAATAGACAGCGATAGATAGATATACAGATAGATAGATATACAGATAGATATATATACAGATAGATAGATAGATATACAGATAGATAGATAGATAGATAGATAGATAGATATGGGATATATAGATAGATATGGGATAGATAGATAGATAGATAGATATGGGATAGATAGATATGGGATAGATAGATATGGGATAGATAGATATGGGATAGATAGATAGATAGATAACCCCATCATAGATAGATAAATATGGGATAGATAGATAGATAGATAGATAGCCCCATCATAGATATTGGATAGATAGATAGATATGGGATAGATAGATAGATATGGGATAGATAGATAGATAGATAGATAGATAGATAGCCCCATCATAGATATTGGATAGATAGATATGGGATAGATAGATAGATAGATAGATAGATAGATAGATAGATAGCCCCATCATAGATAGATAGATAGATATGGGATA